>JASXSY010001092.1:0-504036 GCA_034509805.1 Sipha maydis
GTAATCGATTGTGTAACTTGATGGGGATCCACCTATGATATGTTAGAAAGTCTATTAAGATGTCAACATTTTTTTCGGATATTTGGTACAAATCAAATGAGATTAAACGTGGCCAGTGATTTTTGGACATCTATACATGAATTAAAAATGCTCTTGGACCAGCTAAAATAACTAGTTGTGTATTGTAGGCTAAGCAATTATACTTAGGAGATTGTTTACTTGAGTGGAAAAAATACATAATTCACACAAGGAAAATATGAACTTAGTGATTTATTTCATTATAAATACAATTGTTTGTACAAATCTAAATAGTCGATTTTTATTTTATAAATTAATTATATTCTACATTTTTTTTAGATTCATTCATTTTAAATAATATTGTTGAAGTTATGCAACAACGAGAAATTATTTTATTTAACTGTAATAGTTTCACATTGGCTATTATTTTGGATAGTCTTTAAATGTTTTATTGGACAAAAATGCACCATGAGAATCCAAAAAAAATTTTTTATTCATGTCTTTAAAATTATATAACATTTGTCCTGTTATTATGACAGAGCCATTTACTTTTAATAATAATATTGAAGACAATGAAGTAGATAGCTTAGAGCTTGAGCTTCGTACGGCTGCAGCTGATCAGAGTAGTAGTTTAGTTAGTAGTTAAGAGCAAGTTTTATTGGTATCCAAAGGGAAAATTATAATCTTCATGCAAGTTCCAAGAGAAGATAAATCCAAAAACACTTTGGATATTTGGATAAACTTAAAAAAATGTATCAACTAATGTATGAATACGCTATTCATGCATTAGCACTGCTAACTACTCAGGTAGGTAACTAAAGCTATCTACTAATAATTTATGATATAAAAACTAAGAAATACAATGATTTATTTAACAAATTTTATAATATTTGATTTTAAGTAATTTGCATATATAGTTCTAAAAAATGAAAAAATATTTGAAAAGTTCTATAATGTTATTATACATAAAGAGAAATTAATTTATTATGTGATATAATTAAATAGATAAACTTATTTGTTGTTGAATAGGTTACAGCAGAACGTCTTTCATCCAGATAAAAATGTATATTGAACGATCAAAGAAATAGAATGAACCCCAGTTTACTGGAAGACATAGTGGTTGTACGATCAAATTATTTATTTGATAGAAATTAATCGACAGTACAATTATGTAATTATATTATTTATTAATTGCTATTTATTCGTAGTATTTTTAGATTATAACTTATTTATTGTATTTATCGATTATTAGATTAACATTAATTAATTTATTAAGTTATTATGTACTTTCTTAATAGATTATTACACATTAGTCATTAGTTATTATATAAGTAATAACTCATTACCTATATCATCTTGATCGGTAAAGCACGATTGAGCATAAAACGATTGAGCATAGACCTTTTTAGCAACACGATTGAGCATAGAATATTTTATGCGATGTTGCCAAATTCACGTTGTAAACATTTTGTAATTTATTATTTTCACGTATTATTCACACCAATTGTTATGATATCTGAGCCGAACTCCTCAGTTTTATCGATTAATAAACTAGTTACGTATCAAACATTTAGCATCGGGGTAAAATATATGATAATTAAGACACAATTCCAAAATTATTATAGAATTAATATTAGTGTTCGATCACCTATAGTTGTGTTTAGTGCGTTTCGTATAAGTGCGTTTATAGTTTCTATTTTTTAGATTCTGAACGGAGTGAAGAATGTATTGATTTTACAATGATGTGTGTTTTTTTTTTTTTTTTTTGTGTCTGTCGACACGTTTTGGGGCAGTTAAAATGCTTCGATTGCCTTATGTAGCAACTTTTCTGAAAGGAAAGTGAATCTATTTGGTACTTTGGGGGGTCAAAAGTTAAAAATTTCCAATATTTTTTAAATGCGACGGGAAAAACCATAAAAAAATTTGGGAAAAACGGGAGTTTTTACGCAAAACCAGTTTTCGACATAATCAAATTTTATATTTTACTATAACTCAAAAACTAATCGATGTAAATACTTAAAATTTTCACCAAATGTTTAGATTAGCGTTCTCTATACACCATTAAATTTTCAAAGTATTTTGACTTTTATTAAGCTATTTATAGACAATTGAAATTTTCAATTTTTTTAAGTATTTTTTTTTTAAATAACGATAAAATTTTTTTGGCTGCCTAGAAAATCTTGAAAATTTAATACAAGGCTTCTTATAAGTTGTTCCTTAACTGATAAAAAAAAATCTAAAATCGTAAGTCACAATTTTTTTTTATAAGTGCTCAAAGTTCCAATTTATACGAAATATGTAAAAATCACGATAATTTGCAAGTTATTTTGTAGATAAAAATTCATAAAATTTTTTCTGTTCATACGTAAGGTTCAAAATTTTAACACGAGGTTATCTATAAGCTACTCTTCAAAAATCTTTAAAAAAATTTCTACCGGAATTAGAGGAAAAAATTTTATGACTGTTTGAAATTTAAATATTTACGAAATTGCATAAAATAGCGATTTATTCTCAAACGATTTTAAATATTTGTTATAATTCAAAAAGTATAAGTCGCAGATTTTTGAAATTTCTACCAGTTGTTAAGATTGGTATTTCCTTTATGTCATATTTTTTTCAAAATATTATATTGATTTTTAAGCCACTTATAGGCATTTAAAATATTCGATTTTTTTACATTTTTTTTTTATAATCGGTGATAAAAAAAATTTGGCTCGTACAAAATACTTGAAAATTTAATAGAAGATTCCACAGAAGTAGTTCTTAAAGTCATTCAAAAATTATTAAAATCCATAGGCACAATTTTTTTTTATAAGCGTTTGAACAGCGAATATTGACATAAAATTACATGTAAAATATAATATAATGTATAATATTCTAGACTGACAAAGATATCGGTTTTTTTTAAAATGCTCTAACTCAAAAATGAAAAACCGCAACAACTTGAAATTTTCACCAAATCTTTATATTGATGTTCTCTATACATGGTTAAGATTTCAAAGTATTTTGACATATTTTGACTTATTTATAGACAATTTAAATTTTCGATTTTTGTAAAATTTTTGTTTTTAAACATCTATAAAATTTAATTGGTTGAGCGAAAACTCTTGAAAATTTTATACTAGGTTTATAATAAGTTAAACTTATCGTAACTAAAAAATATCGGTGATCGGTTAACTCAATTTTTTTTTTATAAACCCTTAATGCTCAAATTTGTATAAAATGTGTAAAAATCACGATAATTTGCAAGTTATTTTGTAGGTAAAAATTCATAAAATTTTTTCTGTTCATACTTAAGGTTCAAAATTTTAATACTAGGTTATCTATAAGCTACTCTTCAAAAATCTTTAAAAAAATTTCTACCGAACTTAGAGGAAAAAATTTTATGACTGTTTGAAATTTAAATATTTACGAAATTGCATAAAATAGCGATTTATTCTCAAACGATTTTAAATATTTGTTATAATTCAAAAAGTATAAGTCGCAGATTTTTGAAATTTCTACCAGCTGTTTAGATTGGTATTTCTTTTATGCAATATTTTTTTCAAAATATTATATTGATTTTTAAGCCACTTATAGGCATTTAAAATATTCGATTTTTTTACATTTTATTTTTATAATCGGTGATAAAAAAAATTTGGCTACTACAAAATACTTGAAAATTTAATCGAAGATTCCACAGAAGTAGTTCTTAATGTCATTCAAAAATTATTAAAATCCATAGGCACAATTCTTTTTTATAAGCGTTTGAACAGCGAATATTGACATAAAATTACATGTAAAATATAATATAATGTAGAATGTTCTAGACTGACAAACTATATCGCTGTATGCAACTGCCAACCCATCCTAATTGAAAAATATATTTATCGTTTCAAAATAAAATATACTTTTTACAATGTTTATAAATAACAATGTATTATATCCTAGACAAACATATGAACTCCGTTCAGAATCGTTATTCGTATACAATGATATCTATCATTGCATACAAATTTAACAAATCCATTATAATAATGACCTATCCTATAAGCGAGGTGCACTCCACCCCTAACTGTACAGCAGAGCGAGGCCCATCCGGTTCTTTTTTTAATATGAGTATAAGTGATATAAAAATTATTTTATCAGAAAGAAGCAAAAAATTGGCATTAGTAAATTTATATAAATACAAATTAATTGGAGTTCGAAAAAAAGACAATCTTTTGAGGTGGAGGTGTACAAATAACAAATGTTCAGCATTAATTTTCTCAGATACAGATAAACTTAAAGTGATTGAAACTGCTGTACAACACAAACATGATCAAAATTCTATTCAAAAAATAGAAACACAAGTTATCCGAGAAAATTGCAAAAGAAAAGTTGAAGAATCAATTTTATTATAATTATTATTTTATTATTATCAAACAGATCTATATACTATATAATGTGACTAGGTATATTACATATTGACTATGATAACATTTTTTTGGCCATGTTATAATTTGAATTATTATAATTATTTAAATACATTTTTTTGTATAATACAGTTCTAAATTGAAAATGGCAACGTTGCAGAGTTTTTTATGCTCAATCGTGTTGGTTTTCTTTTGTGTTTCAATTTCCTTTGATGCACCGACAATTTATGCTCAATCGTGTCACAAAAAAGGTGTTTTATGCTCAATCGTGTGTCATCCATCTTGATTACCTGTTAATTTATTTTAAGCATTTAATTCATATTTCACAATAAAAAATACGTGTATTACATATGCGACGACTACATCAGCGAATGAATTTATATTAGCTGAAATTTCTATCAAAGTCATATAATATAATACTGTTAGTCCTTATCTTAGTTTATTATTTGTTAGTAATGATAGAACTTGAAATCAATGTTATAATGCACAATTATTATATGTAATTTAAATTTTAGTGTTTTGATATTTAAGTACTTATTATTCTTAAAGAATTGTATACCCAAAATGGTCAAAAGATAATTTTAATCCATAACGTTATTTTAATATTTGAAGTACCGTTTAGTTCGTGATATTTACAGTGGTTCAAAGTTCGAAGAACGTATTAGCTCATAATTTTCTTTGTGTAACATATTTGAACAATTACACTAACAATATTATAATCTACACTAACATATAAAAAACTTAGTGTAGATTATAACATTGTTAGTGTAATTGTTCAAAGAAGTTAATCGGTTATAATGTGCTTCATTTTAATTATTTTAAGAACTTATTAAGTTATAACGTTTTTCACGAAAAAATTCAGGAAATTGAATAATTATAATTGTATTTCATAGAAGGATCTACCAACCTAATGATATAATTGGTTTCGTTCCATTTTTTTGTGTGATGAACAACAATATTGTTCAGTAACCGTTTTTTTTTTGCGTTCCATTCGACAATCCTGCATGCAACGACCGGCGTATGAACGTTGATATGACTCGCACCGGTGTTGTTACACGCAAGTGTCGTGTTGGGATTCTGTCTTCCTTTTAATTTTTTTCTTACGGTTATCGTAGTCCCGGCTGATTTTGCGTGTTACCGTCTAGTTATTTTCTTCCATTTCGTGCGCTAGACCAAGACCAGTCATTACTTTTTACTAGTGCCTATATTTTTCAGCCGCCCTTGGACCGGACTTCCCACTGGAAATTAGCAGTACCCGGCTTATTTTATATTGTAATTATTGTGTGTCATTCGACCACATATTTGTACTATCATTATCGCGTCTGTGATCAAATATTTATTATTATTATTATTATGCATTATTTGTAATTTGTGTTAGCACTTATCTAGTACGTGAGGTGATCTCATGTACACGACTATAAATTCGTTACCTACAATACATTAATACAATCTGTTACCAGACATTACTTGTTTGATATGTATTATAAAACTAATCATGTTTGAAATTTATTACAATGATTAATAAGATAAATCCAGCCCCAAACGTCGAGTCATAACCGTGCTATGATAAACCAGATTCCGCAATAAACAAGTTGATTTTCCTTACCGGAAGCCAGATTGATATTCACCGATTATCCTTGAGATAAGCTTTTCCATTATATTTAGTACAGCAAAAGAGAATACTTTGTAAGCAGTATCTAGCAGGATTATCTCTCTATAACTCTCCTTATTTGTTGGATCATCTTTCTTAAAAACAGGACTTAGGATAGTGGTGTTCCGTCATTTAATACTATTTAACTTTTCTATTTATACAAAATAAGGTGATGAAAGATCTATTCCAGCAATTTTGATAAGTTCCAAGTTTATGTTGTCTTGTGTTTTCTTATTTTTTAAATACTTATATGTGACATATAATATATTATAATATATGATATATTTATTAGAAGTACTGTACAAAATTAAATCATATATTTTAATGACATAAATACATTTTGGAATAGTCAAAAGTTTTGTACCAATCTGGAGTCATACAAGTAATATAAATCATTAATACTTAAATCTTTTAGTATATGAATATATTGATTATTTTTGGCAACACTTAATATGTATACATTTTTTTTTTTAGAGTATGACATAATCATCGATATAATGGTTTTTAGGCTTTTCGTGATCAGCATTATAGATAAATAATTAATAATAATGTTGTTAACTAGTGTATTTTCATAAGAAATGTATTGAGAAAAAGAATATTTTTTTATCTTACACAAATATAACACAAATTAACATAAAAAATATTCAACAATAGTATAGACTTATTCTCACCTTTTTAATCATTATAGAAAAAATTATGTAAAACAATAAAAATACATTTATATATTTTATTCATTAATTAAAATATAAATGAGCACTCCAATAGGCAAAATTACACTGAGTAATAAGTTATAATTTATAATGAAACTAAAAATATATTTCCATCCTTTGAGCCATCATCTAAGGTGGAATTATATTCTTATCTTGTATGATAAACATATTTGTACTTATCTAATGATGAATTTTAAATTCGAAAACAGTCGTACTTTGCAAATATAATAACACTCCAAATTAATAATTTATTTATTTATTTATTTATTTATTTCTATACATAAACTATTTGTTTATTTATTTATATATTAAACACATTGAAATTTATTTCGTACGTTTCCTATAAGGCAGCATTTATCTACAGAAAAAAAAAATACTTCATTGTAAAATCAATTCATATTTATTTTCCTGCTTAAAATTTGTTTCTTTTAAGCTTTTAAATTCAACCGATAATTCATTATTTTGTCCTCTTACTTGGAAATGTAACATAAATTAAACACTCTTTTTCTAATATTTTTTTTCAGTAGACTAATAGACTAATAGAAACGACTAGGCACACGAGATGTTTAATGAAATCAGAGTGATACAATACATTATGGATTAAGTAATTTACGCAAAAGCACTTGGCCAACGTATACTATATTATATATATATATGTGTGTGTATGTGTGTGTATCCAATTTTTAATTTCAATCGTCTAACCACGACATAAATTAATCATCCTTTACGTATTTCTATATAGAATAATATAAATTCCAACAACTACGTCACTATCATTAAAGCTAAGAGGATCATAGACAAGGATAGATATCTTCGTTTGTACGAATACTATTGTATTATTATACGTGCGCGTTTTAAACGACTTTAAATAATGTTCGCCTTATTTTTTCGACATAAACATGGATCAGAATTATTTCAATAGGTCACTAAACCGGGAACAGGAGAAACTAGCATTTTAAATATAGTTTTACGATTCGTGTATTGTAACTATACTTATCGAGAGTTTGTGTGATTTTTTCAAGTTGATATTTTCTACAATACGCTTTACCACAAAAAAGATGCATACGCAAGAAATAAAAAATTTGTAATGTACCTAACAGAAAATATCAATTTGGGTTCGAATTCCGAATTCGTCATTACGAAATATTCCGATTTGGAAAATCACATAAGGGTTCGTAAAATAATCGTATTTTATAAGAGTCCGTAATACGAGGATCAAAAATCGTGTTTTCCGGTCCAGAACAGGGTGTTTCTCGGTCAACTTTTCATGGACCTTAAGAATTGATGGTTATTTGGGAGTCTACGGAGTGGCTCTTTGCAGAATGGTTTCAAGTTATCCTAAAATAATCTGTAATTTACAATTTTAACATAATGCGAAGATAATGCTTTTCATATGAACATTAATATACTAAATAAAATCAGGATGAAAGATATTTCATTTTCATTTTTTTTTAAGGGTAGTCCGTGGCAATACTTAATTATATTTTAAATAGGTCCATAATTTGATTAAGATTAGCTAATCCAGAACATTTCGGTAATACTACTTTGGTGTAACGTTTAGGTCGTTTTAGCGCATGACCGTTGTAACGATTACTAGATAAAAAAAATGTATGAATTATAAACGATCGTAAGAATGAATATTTTACTGTCGTCGGTTCAGGTGAGTTGTTTCCCGATACTTAATTCGTGTACTAATGTATTGCCGAGTTTATTTGGATAGATTCCCAGCACACGAGTATGGTTGAATGCCAATTTTCGGCTCATAAGTATTACTACCCAGAAACATCACTGAAGAGTGTGATGATTTTTTCAGAACGTGTTGTCTTAAGTGTTATCATATTTTGAATTTTTCTAGTTCGTCGTGACAGGTAAGCAGTATGAATAGGGTATTTTTCAATGGTACAACAGAAATCAACTCTTAATCGACCCCGAAATGACCGTTTCACTGTAACAGGTATCTCGACAAGGAATGGAAATTTGTCATTAAACGGTCGAGCCGAGATGGTGAAGCCGAAATTTCCGGATCCGCGATTATAATTACGTTGCGATAACGGTTCCAGACCGTATACTGTCTAAACGCGGGCATCTGTATACGACATGCGAATGCATAATATATAATGATACCTCTCATGTCCTATGCGTATACATATACATAAGTAGGTTACCTACTTTAGGTACCTACCCGGTCACATGACTGTAGACATGATAATACGTAGACATGGAATAGCACTTACGAAGGCGCAAACAATAATATTATTGCTACTTAAAACGTCGATACGACACAATAGTGTCGAACCAGAAACCACTCGCCCTCCCAACTTCGAGATATTTATACATAAATTATAGAAATATGCGTGTGTGTAATATGTTCTATCGCGCGTTTGAATCCTTCCGTCAGCTCATAACACGCCGATAAATGTGTTACATTATGTATCTATTTTGGTTTCCGCGGGCGAATAGCGAACGATGATTTTTTTAGTACGGGGTGCATTGAGAGGGTGAACTTTCTTACTGCCGTGACTACCACCACTACCACCACCACACGTGTGCGGCGCAAATTTCCTATGAAACCAATTTGCTCGTAAGACGCGTGGAAAAGTTAAAATTCGGTGTGAAACGTTCCCCCGAGGACCATTTTCGCAGCCGCGGTTGCATACAAATGTCCCGCATTTTTCATCCGGACGGTTTTCGTCCAATAACTGGGGAATATACGAACATTTTTCAGTGTCACGAGAAAAACAAAACCACAACGTCTGAATGGGAGATTTGTTTTCCCCAATTGTGCGCGTGTATCCATACGTATGTATACATGCTGGGTATATTATGCAGAGTGACCCAGCAGGATTGCTCGACGTGGAAATATTCCCCAATTTTTTCTCAATTGGTTATTTATTTTTATTTTTTGTTTTTGAAGTGCAACAATTTTATAATGCACTTGTATATGGTAAACATAGTAAAATCTCATCTCTTAGTCGGCTTGAGGATTTTTAAAGCTTTTAATTTTATAAACTCGCTAAACTGATATTTTATGAAACATTTTGTAAGAGTGTTGCAGTTGAAAATCTTAAAATTGGTGGTAACTAATGGTCTTGATACCCGAGTACCCGAGTTTTACGGGTATTACCCGATTTACAAAAATTCGGGTACCCGTTATGGATTGAATACTCATTAGTAAATGATTACAGCGAAACCAATAATTTAGTTATCTTTTTTTTTTTTTTTTCGTTGCACAGATAAATAACTGCTATAAATTTTAACAATTTACAGTTTACTTTTACATTACAATAAATTAGTAGCTATAGGAATATATAAACAGCATAGTTAACAAAACTTTTCTAACGCCGATCAATATAATTATTTAATTATTATAATATTTGTTTAGTTGTATATTTTAAGTTCAAAGCTAAACAATGAAACTACGAATATATTACACGTCATAAATTATATAGCAATTTTTTTTAGATTCTGAACGGAGTGAAGAATGTATTGATTTTACAATGATGTGTGTTTTTTTTTTTTTTTTTTTTTGTGTCTGTCGACACGGTTTGGGGCAGTAAAAATGCTTCGATTGCCTTATGTAGCAACTTTTCTGAAAGGAAAGTGAATCTATTTGGTACTTTGGGGGGTCAAAAGTTAAAAATTTCCAATATTTTTTAAATGCGACGGGAAAAACCATTAAAAAATTTGGGAAAAACGGGAGTTTTTACGCAAAACCAGTTTTTGACATAATCAAATTTTTTATTTTGCTATAACTCAAAAACTAATCAATGTAAATACTTGAAATTTTCACCAAATGTTTAGATTAGCGTTCTCTATACACCATTAAATTTTCAAAGTATTTTAAATTTTATTGAGCTATTTATAGACAATTGAAATTTTCAAATTGTTTAAGTATTTTTTTTTTTAAATAACGATAAAATTTTTTTGGCTGCCCAGAAAATCTTGAAAATTTAATACAAGGTTTCTCATAAGTTTTTCCTTAACTGATAAAAAAAAATCTAAAATCGTAAGTCACAATTTTTTTTTATAAGTGCTCAAAGTTCTAATTTATACGAAATATGTAAAAATCACGATAATTTGCAAGTTATTTTGTAGATAAAAATTCATAAAATTTTTTCTGTTCATACTTAAGGTTCAAAATTTTAACACGAGGTTATGTATAAGCTACTCTTCAAAAATCTTTAAAAAAATTTCTACCGGAATTAGAGGAAAAAATTTTATGACTGTTTGAAATTTAAATATTTACGAAATTGCATAAAATAGCGATTTGTTCTCAACCGATTTTAAATATTTTTTATAATTCAAAAAGTATAAGTCGCAGATTTTTGAAATTTCTACCAGCTGTTAAGATTGGTATTTCTTTTATGCAATATTTTTTTCAAAATATTATATTGATTTTTAAGCCACTTATAGTCATTTAAAATATTCGATTTTTTTACATTTTATTTTTATAATCGGTGATAAAAAAAATTTGGCTTCTACAAAATACTTGAAAATTTAATCGAAGATTCCACAGAAGTAGTTCTTAATGTCATTCAAAAATTATTAAAATCCATAGGCACAATTTTTTTTTATAAGCGTTTGAACATCGAATATTGACATAAAATTACATGTAAAATATAATATAATGTAGAATGTTCTAGACTGACAAATGATATCGGTTTTTTTAAAATGCCCTAACTCAAAAACGAAAAACCGCAACAACTTGAAATTATCATTAAATCTTTATATTGACGTTTTCTATACATGGTTAAAATTTCAAAGTATTTTGACATATTTTGACTTATTTATAGACAATTTAAATTTTCAGTTTTTCTAAATTTTTCGTTTAAAAATAAAATATACTTATATAATATTTATAAATAACATTGTATTATATTCTAGACTAACATATGAACTCCGTTCAGAATCGTTATTCGTATACAATGATATCTATCATTGCATTCAAATTTAACAAATCCATTATAATAATGACCTATCCTATAAGCGAGGTGCACTCCACCCCTAACTGTACAGCAGAGCGAGGCCCATCCGGTTCTTTTTTCTTTTGGCTCTGAGAATGGGTTTGAATCTGACCCCTGTCCCCCTGCCGTATGTACACCACTGATTGTGATTTTTCATTATTATCTGCTTAGCTATACACAAAAAAGGTAACGAATAAGGCCACTATATCTATATATCAGCAAGACTTAAATATGTTATTCGACATTATACTTCAATAAACTAACTATTGAAATATAATATCACTAATAGCTCTCATATAAAATACTAAACATTTTATTTTTAAAACTTAATTTTGTTAATTTAAAAGAGAAATTATTATTTTTTATTCAAATAATTGTGCAATGTATAATTTAGTACTGATTACCTCTTAGCAGTTAAGACTTAGCTAAAGCGTTTACATACATCAAAAACTATCGGGTACCCGAACATTTTGGGTAATGGGTATCCACTACCCGAAAACGTTGACTACCCAAAAAATCAGGTATTACCCGGATAAAAGGTACTCGGTTTTGTGGGTATCCGGGTATTACCCACATCAAATCAAGAGCACTAGTTGTATCTATTACAAGTTTCCAAAATAAGGCTATTGCGGTAAATCAGTATAAATTAAACGACATTTTCAATAACAGAAGCTTCATTGTATTGGGTAAACCGGCATTAAATCGGCACTACGATAATAAGACTGCACTGAAGATACCACACATGATCACTTCACATGTTACAGTATCATAAATAGTGTGGTATTATTATCGATCAAATAACACAATATTTCGGTTAGACTATAAGATTAATATTTATTCACGTAAGCTACAAGAAAATTGTTACGGAAATGTATTGATTTATACATTCAAATATAATTTATAGCAATTTCAAATGAGTATTAACTACCAGATTTGATGGTTATTGGTTATAAACATTTACTAATAATTACATTATTTAAAGATTTCCATAACGTTACACAGTGATAAAACGAAAAACGTACAATAAGTGTCACTTATTTTTAATAAAAACTTGAAACCTCTTGATATCTACTTAAATGCATCCTGTGATCATAAATACATTTATACTCTGTAAAATTTTGAATTATACTTGAATGTGAATGCATAATCGAGTTTTTAAATTGTTATTCGTAATTTTGGTTATAATGGCAATCGGTTATCAGGACCAGTATTTATTAGTCCCTTGAATGCCATAATAAACGGTTTCTATTGTATAATATCATATCCACGTTTAACTAATATTCAAATGACATTGATTTTCTCTAATAAACTATTTTATTTTTTTTATGCTTATCGCTATGATAAACATATAAATATATCATATATCTATAAATTGTATATATTAATATATGCATACAGATGTCAACCAAATAGTATGAGGTTATTCGCTTATTGATCTTCAAAAAACCGGAAATTAGAAAGGAATCAAGCATAGGTATTTGATTTACGAATGGGTCGAAATTTCAAGTTAGAAAACGTAGCAAATATTTCAAATACCATTATTTTTCATCTTCAAAATAATATTATACGGTGAGTAAAGACGGGTACGCTCGGTAGTCAGTTTTACCATATTCCGCATTTATACGATGTCTAATTGAATTTGTCTTTGTATGTATACCGTTCACAATCCGATCACTCCATTATGTGTACAGTAGAACATGTTATTTCGATATGACATACGAGGAACGACAATAATCAGCTTAGTATAGGTATATAATATACCGGTAGGTGGATTTCGACAAATACTTATTATTATGTACACAATTAATTTTCGTATTACATTTCATTTATGCAAATATAATAACACGACCATTCACTTCTTCCACATTTATTCATCTTTTTTTAACAATTATTTACGCTTTTTATAATTCAATCGTAACGTCAAGTAAATATTACAGTTACGTTCAACATCATGATAAATCGAAATCAGATTTTGTAAGCATTAGATTTTTTTCTATTGATCTATGATTTAGAAAACTATACGTTTGATTAACATTGAAATTTTCTTTTGCTTTTTTTATTTTTGAATTAGCTAATTTATTTTTGAAACTTTTTTTCGGTCTTTTAACTATTAAGTTTATTTCTCTGTTTTTTAATAAAATTTTTACAAAATGTGTTTGATATTTCAAACACCTAAAAGGTCAATATTTATTTTTCTACCGTATGTAACTCTATTGGTTTTTTCCTGAAATATTTGAGTTACTGTGTTAGTTATTAATTCTAGCTATTCATTTTCTTCGTAATCTTTTGTTTAATTTAGAACTTTATCATAACTTAAAGTCTTTAACCTGTTAATATCATACTCATATTAATCACAATATTTAATATTAAATAATAAGATTAAAACATATACGTTTATTTCAATTTTTTGTGGGTTTTTAAAAATTAATTCTACTGCTTTTTTTGTAGAATTTGTTGTGCTTTCCGTTGTTTTTAGTGCTTCTTTTGCTTTATTACAAGTCTTTTTTTACAGAGTTTTATGAAACTACAAATCCGAAAACTAATGATAACTACTAATTAAGTTCCATAGTTTATTTTATCTTTAGTATTATGATAGCTTTAAGTTCCTAGAAAAACAGATAATTTTTATTTTAAAACATTACTTTTATAACTTCAATGGAAAATGTAGTTGTAAAAATCACAGCAAAGTCAATTTTATAAAAAAAAATATTATCGAATCAAAGAATTATATGATGTAAGATGAAAAGCCGTAACGGGTATTTTCTAAACGTTAATACAATGAGTTTGCATAAGAAGGCTAGTTCGATTTGCCGTATTACGTACCAATATTACGAACCCGTACAGAAAAGACACTCTACATACCCAATACTATTAGAATATATACACTATAAAATATGATCTTAAATTTAAATGTCATGAGTTAAGACGTAAGATTACTTATTTTATTATAGAAATCGTATAAACAAAAACCCCATGTGTCGACGTTTTGAAATTGAAAAGCTATATTTTTTTTTAAAAAAAAAAATACTTCTCATATCTTTCAGTTTCCGATCAAATGAGTTGTTTAACGCAAGTAAAGTGGAATTGGGATTTGGCCATTTGAAAAGTGTTCATAGAAATCTCATTATTACGAATAACCTTGATTCCTTAAGAACCAAATAAATATTCTCGTTTTAAGTAAAATCTATTCTTAATTAATATTATGTTTGACAACAATAAAGAATCTAGTAGTTTATTAAAGTGGTAACTTATTATATTTTTATTTTATTCTTTCTTAATTCCATATTCAATACATATGTACCAACGAAAAATCATTTCGAATTCGTAATCGGTATAGTACGTATGTTTTATAAAATAGTATTCACTATTTACGCTAAAAAAGATAGAAAACTAATCCTAAATTATAAATCATAATTAAAAATATGTTAATGTGCAGACATAGTTGATTTATTTTTATAATATTCGTGTAGTGTTCAAATGTATATGTATATCATGTACGACTGTTTTGTTTTAAATAATTATTATAGAGGTTGAAGGCGAAACAATTGTCATTCATAATTGTATTTGTAAATATTTGCTATATTTGTAGGATAACAGTCTCATCCTTCCCCAATATTTTAGACCTAATCACATTAATGATCAATATACAGTTAAACATATCCTTTAAGATTATATTTATCACGTAAACATAATATACAAGTACATTGTATTTATTTTCAAAGTAAAGCCAGGAAGTGTTAGCTATTCATTGGAATTTTTCTTCTTTTACTATAAACATTATTTTGGATAATTAAATAAGTGCAAAAACATTCATAAGGCAACTATAAAAATTTGAAATTTAATACAAATAGCACTTTAGACAGGTCATTTTTCAATTTTCTGCTTAATTGTTTTTAAGTGCGCCTAATTAAAACTGATAGATTTCAAAAGTAATTTCCAATTTTTCGAATAAGAATTTATAATTTAATAAGCTAAGTAAATTTTAAAAACTGATTTAAATCTAGACAGTTAAATTATTAAAAAGTTAAAGCTTTAAATATCGATTTTAGTTTAAAGGTTTTTTAAATTTTTCTCTGTTTTTCTCAATTATTTGGAATATTAAAATATTTTTTGTAATAATTTTAAAATGACCCCTTAATATATCAACTATATATCGAAACCTATATTTTTCTTCCTACCTAATGTGTGCATAATTTAGAGTGTTGTGCAGTATGCGAACGTTAAAAGGATGAAATTTAAATAATCTAATAATTAAGGAGTGTTCGGACAAAACTTTGCACAACCGTCACATTGTTATCTCGTTACGCCCAGAGCGGGAGTAACAACAATACTATTATGTGTGAAGTCTGCCGAAGCCGAACAATAAAAGTTTCTTTTTGTTGTTTGTTGTTTAGCCGTGGACGTAGAAGTAATATGTGAATTACTTCGTTCACCTGCCGGGATAAAAAAAACTCTTCGTTCAGTGTTTGAAACAAAGTGGCGTGTACACTGAAATCTCGACCGATCGTGCAGAAAAACTAAACGCAATGTTTGATTAAGTGGCAATAGATTTTACCATGGACCGATTTTCCCTAAGTATATCTCCGGTCGTCTTAATTAAAATTCGGTTGGTATAAGACGCTCACAGCTTTCCGTAACACATCATAAATATTCATTATATTTCCAAAGTTCAACAAATAACCGTACGTAAGCATTCGCCTAACATCAGTAATCATCATTAATAAACGATAATCATTAAAGTTCAGGCATAAATAACAAGGTAATTGTTTTACGTGTACGTTACGCGTTCCGAGTACTTCCGTAGTATCATAATAACGTGTTATAAAATGTTTAACACTTATTAAAGTTTATTAAAGTTTTCTAGATTTGATTTAAGATCCGTGTGGCCGATATGAAGAAAATCTCTTTTCTACAGCAGTGTTTCCCAAAGTGTGTTCCGCGGAACCTAAGGGTTCCATGGGACAATCTCAAGGATTCCGCAAGGTGAATATTGAGTGTAGATATTGTAATAAAAAATTATCACAAACTATCTTTAAAACATTACTTGGAGTACTTATTAATTTTATAGTAAATAATTGAAAAATCCAGGTTAATTGAACATTGGGGTTCCATGAAACACAAACTATTTCCTAAGGGTTCCGTGGTCGTAAAAGTTTGGGAACCGCTGTTCTACAGCATCGCGATTGTTACATGAGCGATTATATGTTGAAAAATATTAACATCGGCTTAAAATTACCACCAATGTATCGATAAATAAATTGATGTTGATCGATTTGCTGTTATCATTTTCCCAGGATATTCATAGCAATTGAATTTTCGTTTAATTTAATCATCCTAAACCATAGTTTTTATTTAAAATCGCGTTTTATAACGAACGAGTTTAAATAATTGGACAATTCTTCTTTTACATTTATCATACAGTTTATATCTTTAACTTTTCAAAGAATTTTTAAATATCTTCCTCTTATAAAATAATGCATTTATTATACATCCAATATCAATTAATATTATTTTAAACAAACAATTGAATAACAAATTTGTCATTTATGTATTTTTATATTCATCAATTATAACTATAAAAGTTGATGAATTTTAAAATGTATAAATTATTTTAATAGTTTTTACACCTTATTTTTTTTTTTTTATGTTTAAAGATAAATAAATAATTTTTAAATATTTAATTTAGTATTTATTTTTAATACTCTTATGGGTTATTAAGACATTAAAATCAGTATTATCAACAAGTCACTAGATCCGCATTTGTAAATAGTTAAACAGTTATGGAATTTACCGCATTAACCGCATTAGTGTTACAAATAAGGTTGTACATTTTAAATATTTCATAATTGAAAATTTCCCACTTTATGAAATATTGAAAACAATTTTTTTTACATTTAAGATAGGCTGTCAAATGTAATTTAATCAGTTGATATTATATGATATTGTTTCAGTACAATGTTGGGGTTTCCCTTTTAACGTGATATAGTCTTCCTATAAAAAGATAATGACCACAGATATATTTAATATTAATATATATCTGAGGTAACAACAAAACCGGCGCATTATTATTGATAGTAGCTATTTTTATCATAATAATTGTCCAATAAGTAATAAGCAAAGGAGCTAATTTTTATTTTTTATTAAATTAATACATATTAATTACATCAACCTTCTTAACCAACTTCTATAGGCCATCACGAACCATCAACAAAAGTCGACCGAGAGGAAGGCCTAGACAACGATGGAAGGATCGAGTGAAGGAAGATATCAAGACGTTGGGAGTTTTGAATGGAGAGCAACTGGCAGAACACAGAGAAACATGGAGGGAGATAGTGGAAGCAGTATTGGGCCTAAATAGCCTCATATAAAGCCAAAGAAAAAAAAAATTTAAATACATTATGTTTATTATCTTTTATACATTCAATATTGTACACCAATATTGAATTGTGATCTTCATCTATCTTTTAAAACATTTCCAGATGTTGGTATATTATTGTGGGTTTCACAATATTCACAATAAATTCTATAATTATGACTTAAATTTTAAACTCACTATGTACCAATATATTTTTTTGATGAGAAATTTCTGCAATAATGTGTTAGCTAATGACTAATGGGACTACTGGCAACTTATTTTTAAATTGATCTATATTTTGTAAAATTTCTTCAGGTGTTTCAATGACTATTGGTCTCTTACCTCTAAAATCAATGTTTATAAATTATAATAATTATAAACTAATATGGTGTTAATAGTTAATTTATACAAATTATTTTTTATTTCTATTTAGCACAATTAATAATACAAAAAGTATTGCATAATAAATAAAACATAAAGTATTATATTTTTTACTGAAATGAAACAAACATTTTATTTTTTATTTTTCAAAATGAAACAAAATTTTCAAATAATATATTTCATGAAATTGTACAACTCTAGTTACAAATAAATACATGTTCACTTGGAAAAGCAAAGAAAAAAAAAAGTTTTTGACTGAAGAATAATTGAAACAGCGAAACATGTGTTTCTAAACGTGATTCTTCTATTTGAACTACGATTAAATCGAAATAAACTAGACAAGTTGGTAAAAAACAAAATTCATCAGGCAATACACGATAAGTGCACGATGAAAATTACTGCCAACGTCCAATATCGATCGATGTTATTGTACATTATATTATTCGCATATTCCAATATTTTATTATTTAACCAATTGTTTCAATTATTTTATTGGTGAACTAATGGAATAAGCAAACACTGAACGAGATGCGTATACATGGTTTTAGAGCACTCTTCGACTACTTGAAAATTGTTTGAATTAAAATTATAAACGATGAGTTTTCATGGGAATAAAAGGTAAACAAACAGTCCTGATATATATATATATATAGATGTACATAAAAAAAAGGCCGGATTAAATATACACACATAAATAAAATATTCGATTTTATTGTTTATACATATTGGGAAAAAGTTTCACCAAAATACTCCGATTGCGGTTAAATATTCATAATACATCTGCCAGACGAGAAAAAATTACTAACTTTACAACAATAACTACTGTTCATTTAACTGTCAATTTCGTGTATCAATTTCACTTATTATCAATTGTGACGATGATTCGAGTGCCGGTAAATAGTGTATGTTTTGGAGTTCGTCGAAACGTTTAAATTTAAATCCGACAAATATTGAACTTCTCGGATACAATCGGTTCGCAAGAGTGGCGTGACAATACACGCAACGTGTGTCACATGTAAACGTTCCTCGAGCATTTTCATAATCAAAACGATACGCGTTTTAAACATTATGCAACTATCGTATTTATCGCGCGATACGTAATAACCGTGTGAAATAAATAAACGAAATAGATCGGTTGTACTGCGTGCGGTGGCTTACAACTTCTTTACGTTCCGGAGCAACTCGTCGTAATACGCGTTCGGTTGGACGCGTATACGGGCGCGCGCGCGCGGACATTTATTTACCGCAGCCGAAACCCTACACGCCCGCGCCACGCGATTTCCCATCGCGCCAAACGTTTTCGGAATGTCTATTGAACGGCTCCGAACGACATGGCCGGAACGAACAATCAGACGAAGAATTCGAAACATACACGTATTGCACGTGTGCACGAACGGACGCGCTATTCCCAAACCTAAACGCTGACGGAGACGAACGCGACGACGGTGCCGGATAAAGCGGCGGTGGCCTGATCGTGATCGTATCTCGATCTGAGGGTGGTGACCCGAAATCGTGGTCGCAAACAATTTCGAAAGGGTCATCAACAAATTAAGAAGTTCCATCGCCATACGTTTTCGCTTTGGACCGTAAAGTTTGTGAAACATTTTCCGTAAACTTATTTTTCTGGAACAACGATTATGAATTCAGCGTTTTGGTCGCTTTTGGAACAGTAAAAACGTACCGTAAACGTAGGCATTATACGTTACAATGAAACATTTTTAAATATATTGAACACCGATCGGGTCCTTCGAGTTTTTGTACTCCTATTTACTCGTGTCGTGTAACGGTCGTTGAAATGACTAAGGGTGCTAATTATCTGCGGTAAATATTACAGATAAAGATCTCAACATTCGATGCATTTTCCGTGTTCGTCTCCACGCAACAGTCAAGAACCATTGGTCTACAGCACTCTACCGAGATCAGCACGTGCTGTCACGGGCCAGTTTTCGTAGTAATATTTTTTAAAACTGCACTTGTTTTACACGTACGGTGTCATGCGAGAAAGTCCTCGGACGCGCGAACGGTTTTTAAAAGTGATCTGAAAGTTACGCTCGGCGTTGGCAACGCGGCCGACCAACAAACTATACATAACGACTTATATACGTTGTTTAATCGTAAAGTAAGTCATAAAGCGTATCGGGTCGTGTGAAAAAAGTTCAATCGCTAATCGACTTCTACCAAGTACTTGGGCGCGTTGGTCTACGACTTCATATAAAGTATTACGACGTCGAGAAAAAATTCGTTCACGTGCTGTTAACTTAACAAGAGGTGGTGGTTTTACCGTACGAGGATGGTGTCTGTAACAAAATTGTTGGCAATTATTTGTTAAAAAGTTCAATGTCCCGTCGGCCATCCTGCAACGTATTAACATTACGATATGTAACCCCGTTCACGTGCTGTGGCACCGACGCACCGCACAGATGCGTACAATATATAAATAAATAAATATTGTACACATCTGCGACGCACCGTTATTGTTTTGGTTGATAAGAATACGCACGATTATCAACGCATCATTTATTAGTGTTTTTACGTCGCGTCTGTAATTTCGTTTTTCTACGTCACATTTTGTGTTTTATACTTTTATTCAATATTTTATGAAGTATTTTATTGTATTTTTTTTTTTTTTTATTTCATTTAGTATTTGTATTACGTCCCCGCACTCCAAGGAAATCCTCACCGCAAGCATGGAGATGGTGTAGAAATATTCTTTCCTAGTAATTTATTTTAATTCAATTTAACTCATAGTTAAGTGTCACTAATCGGTGGCGCCTTAATCACGCAATCAAATTGTTTATTGTTTTTATCTCACATATACTGATTGTACTAAATTGTATATACTGTATATTACTTGTAAAAAATAAAAATAAAATAAAAAGTATTTGTGAAAGTAGTTAATTGAGCAAGAGTCAATGAAATATTTTTTCAACATTTTAGACTACATGGACAATGAAATTAAGTTTGAATTCACTGGAAATAATCAAACACTACTAAATATAAATGCACGTGATCCAAAGTTTGATGTATTTTTTTAGTCCAAATTTATTAAGCAACATAACAAATATGTATCAACCATATAATAATATCCACTTTGTAGAACCATTGAAAAATCAATGATTAATTACGAAATATCTGTTTTTAAGTGCTTCGAAATTGTCTGATATACATCATCAAAATATTTGTATTGTCTATGGTAATCCCTGTATTATCAGCTAGTGCTGAAAGTAGTTTTTCTACTATGCGGCTTATTAAAACTTATATGAGAACTACAATGCAAAGTTCAAGATTAAGTAACCTAACATAATTTCTATATATACGAAACAAAGTCGGGTTGTTTACTCCATTTATTATAACTCAAGAACGGCTGGACCAATTGTAATGAAATTGAGTACAGAAATATATTAGACCTTGGAGAAGAATATAGGCTACCTTTTGTCGTAAAAAAAAGGAAAGGGAAGCATCAGTACACTTGATAAATAAGACCCGAACGGGCAGTTGAAGTTTCATTTTCTTTACAATCTTTCCCTCCAAAAAAGATACTCGCCGCTTTTTTGATCTTTGTACAAGAGATGTATTTGATATAACTGGAAACGCCAAATTATACTCCATGTGTTGTAATCATAATGCAAAATTTCAATTATTCAACCCAACTGTAGCCTATGCAACAAAATTCATAACTTCATCGAAGGAAATATTTTGACGACCTGCCATTGAAATACATGATTTTTGTAGTTTTATTATCATAATGAACTATTGAACTTAATACATTTTTAGTATTAATTTTATTACGTTGATTAAAATCATAAATTAAGCTTATCTAAAAAGTATCACATTCATTGACTGTTAGGCAGTACAAAATTCGACGGATCAGCTAGTCTATAGATAAAGACAACTCTAATATCCAACTCCAATACTATAAGTATTTGAAAAAAATTAAAAATAGAAGATTGCAATTTCAAATTTAATATTAATCCTTATTTTTTGAAATGTCCATATATTTTGTTTATAATAAATAATTAAAATATTGTTCACATTTACATTACATATTAAACTAAATTTTCTTTAAAGATTATAGAAAATCTACCCAACCATTTTAGATTATTCATTTAATTTTATTAATTCATTTTTAAAGAAAAAAATTGACGATTAAGGATTACCATTGACTCAATTGCTTGTGGATAAATTCGTTCCTGTCCGTTGGAATTTTGCTTACTAGAACCGTCCCTTTTAAAAGAGTTGCCAACAATGCGAAATTTTTACTGCGATGTCCCGACAAATGTTATCGTTGTATACATCATATTTTATCTTTTTTTTTAAATATTTTTTCGATGATTTTAACTTAAAACAATTCGGATTTCGTCTATTAATATCAATACCATGATTTATTAAGATGTTTTTAAAAATATGTATTATTTTCCTTTACTCTTAACCACTTATAAATTTAACAATAGGATTATATTGTTAACCAATTGAACACTATGGAAACAAGAGGAAATAAAAATAAAAAATAAAAAATAATTAATAGTTTAAACGTTTATTGAATTAAATTCTGAAAAATCAATTATATTATTGAAGCTTAAGAAAATAATTATTAGTAAATACTTTCTCAAGTGGTATACTTAAGGGATCATATGTAATTTTGAACATTAAATCGTACACATTGTTGGCGTATATATCTTAAATGATGATATGATTTACAAGTTGAAAATAAAAACAACTTAAATGTTTATTTTTATTTCGTTTAATGTATATAATTTTGCACTTATAATAAGCTCGAATGTCAGTTAATATCAATGTAATATTAATAATTATAATTATAATAAGAATAAACTTATGATTAAAAATAATACAATCGGGTTCAGTTAATTTATAAGTCAATAATGAATATGAAATGAACAATATTAAAAATTTAGAATTAAAACAGCAATAATTTAGATAAGGTACATTTTTATTAAAGAAAAAATCAAAATTGGATTTATTTTTGTAAACACATATGTACTTATACGTAAAGTTGCTCGCCATGGCGTAAAGGAACCACTTATGCATATACATAATTATACTATCTTGAGAATTTACTTAAAAAAATACAATATTAATAATTAAAGTGTAATACACGAAAATAAATACTATCGAAAATAATTGCGAAAGTCAATACACCATTTATGTTATGAATTCAACGAATATCGTAGTGAGTTTACAATGATTTATTATGTTTATTTACAGTGAACACTTCCTGGTGGCATATCTGCACCAAAAGTTTCACGAACCAACTTTTTGATCGGAAATTGGAAACAGATATAGTTCGTCAGCAGTTCGTATGGATCATTCATCATAATTTAGGAAATAATCATAAAATGGAATAGGCAATACAATATTCGTCCCCTGTTTCTCCATTTCATTCATCAAAATATTAAATTACTTTTAATAATCAACGGATGATTTAAAATTAAATATTTATGTATAAATAACTGCATACATTTATAATTTCAAGATTTTAGAAATATACGAAATTATGTTACATAATATTTTATCATATTTGTATTACGGACGACTACCAGTGAATCGTGGGCAATCACCCGTTATATGTATACAAAATTTCTGACCATATAGGATCCTCCTAGTTTGGATTTTAGTGTTATTTGTTTCGTAGGCAGTACTATAAACAGATTTTTAATATGTTGAAATTTAATAAGTGTTTGATATTGTTTTTCATTTTCATAATATGCATTTTATAAATGATTTATACATAACTGTTACGATGACCATAAACAAATAAATAATTTGATTTTAAGTAATTTACAGTCGATTATCGTTTGCATGGTTTATTATTTTATATATTTTATTTCTATAATCTACCAAGAACAATAATTATTATTGAAAATGTTTTATAGAAAATGAATTTTTAATGCGTACAAAAATTCTAAAATTATTCAACACATAGGACCTTTGAACTAGACCATTTAGAAAGATAATGCTTATGATTAATTCACAAAACAAAATAAACTTTAACATAAATGAAAAAAAAAAAAAAATATTAATTATAAAGTAAATATTATTTGATTGGGTAATATTTTTGGCTACGATATATAAAACTGTCCATGGTGTTAGACCTTTAATTGTGATCGATACGAAATTACCAAAAATAAACCGGCGATTAATCACGTTTATAATCACGTTGTCGCGGTTACCGACCACTATTATCGCACATTGCCTTCCGTAGGTAACGGGAGTGTTTATTTTTCCAACGCAACCAATTATTATTACTGTGTTTGCTCAATTCGTCAACGCGTGAGTGCATATAATTGCGTTGAAAGTTGGAGAGTAGTAACAATGCGAAATGATGTTATTTATCAAGATTTATGTACAATATGTAATAAAACAAATTCGCACACACACACACACACACACACACACACATACACACACACACACACGCACACACACACACGCACCTACACACACACACCTACACACACACACACACTCAACAGATACATACGTTCACACGAAACATGCACACAATACGCTCGTGGAGAAGTACGACGTTATAGTACATGACAAAGTTTACACAATCGAGATTAACTACTGCGAACAACTCAAATATTCGATGATTTATATCGTCCATACATTAATTAAAATGAAAGATCGATCGCGACAAATCTGCAGCGAACCTTCACGAAAGTGTTTGTTATATACAAAAGATTGCATTTATAATAATAACCATTGTTGATTTAACTACCATGCATCTTGGAACATTGATAGGCTTTGGTTTTGTATGAATAATGCCTTAATTAACGAAATCAGCTCATTATAATTTTGGAGAAGCTGCAAACAGTAAAAAGAAAAAAGAAAATAAGAAAAAAATTCCCATATAATATTAATGCCCGACGTATATCTTATGTTGTAACAGTTGTCTGAATCTGTTAACGATTAATAGCAACAACAAATGTTTCTAATTATTTTGATACACATTTTCAAGCCAAGGACAAAAAGGTTTTTTAACATTATTCGAACCATATGTATACAAAATGGCCCACGGTCTATATCCCGTTAGATAGAAATTATCTCTATAGATATTATTTATTTTTTTTTTCAACACAGTTTTCATGATTATTTCTTTATACTTAATAAAGAATATCCAATATAATTACCGAAAACGTCCTCTCCCGTAAGATTATACAAGCTATTATTATTAAAACCAATTATGCAATTTTCAATACTTGAAAATTTATATAAAAACTTGTATCGAATAATTTTATAATTGTATAGAATTTAAATTTAAATAAAAGTTATTTTCCTTAATGATTATGCAATGAAAATATACATTTAAAATATAGTATCTAATGTTACTTCGATTAAACTGTGCTATAACGAAAAATGTTAAAAATTATTAAAATCACAGTACGTAAATATTTTCATCAGATTATTACAGTGGTTGATATCATGTGATATACATATGATAATTATATTGAACAAATCTTTTTGCGTACAATTTTAGCAACAGTGTACTATAATATTCTTACATATATTCGTAATATATTCAGTACGTTATAATATATCTAATAAATCGTTATATGATAATATCAGACTTAAGAGGGAAAATTAAATTCATATTTTTCAAAAATTCAAAAGAAAAATCCAATTCAAAAATGATTGAAAATAGAAAAATAAACTAACTATATGAAAATAACTATTTTTTACTTACTTTTTCGATCAGTTCGACTCTACATAACTGTATTTACCTACTCATTGCTATTTAAACACCAGCGATTAAGGAACCATATTATTTTCAAATTTTGTTCAATATTTCCAAGTAACACTGTTGAGTTCGATTTTTAATTTTGTTGCATTTGTAGTTTAAACTATAAATAATGCACACGAAAACCTAATTTCTCATTGATTTATCATCTACAAAAGTGAATTTACTTGCACGTAAAATAAGTGTTATTGTAAGCTGTATCTAAATGATGATCGATTGAAAAAACCATCGTACAGCAAAAAAGTATCCTATTTTAATAAACGTATGGCAGTTAAAACATTTACGTCTATTAATTGGAAATTTACTATGATCTCAAACGTTTTATAATCTCAGCTTCAATGTTTAAATGCACAAAATCAATTTGCATTTTTTATCGTGAACAGAGTGTTCTACAATAATCGACAATCCATACTTTTCGAATATATCGAATTAAAACAACAATAGAATCATACCTAATAATCTTAGTTTCATCGCGTAAATGGCATTTCAATTTACTTTTAAGACGTGACAATCCGTAGCAAGGCGATTTTTCCTACATCGGGCCACTTCAAAAATTGTTCGTATCACCAAACGAACTTATTCTATAATAATTCTGATTACAATTTGTATTTTTATTAAATAAGATACTCGAATGAAGTCTTATGCAAACAGCATTGATACAGTTAATAACAAATATGTTGAGCTTATCGCTAAAAACAAATTAATTAGTACGTTTTCACATACTTCTGACTAAGCTTTACAAGTCAACATATCTTAACTGACTCATCTAGTAATAGAAGATACTTATCAATGACAAACAGATTTGTAGGTCCTGACATAGAGCCCCTTTGAAATTAATGCGTGGTAAACACCGCTGAATAACGAACACGGACAGATTCCGACAGTCCGATGTGCTTAAATCACTCGGAATATAACGGGCGGTTACATACAATGAAACACGAATTGATTATACGTATTTCTATATTTCCGATAATAGCATTTATTGCTATGATTTAATAAATACAATAAATTAGACTGTTTGGTCAACTTAAGTCTAATTTTTAGAATCATATATTGCAATCCAGAAGTAAAAAAATAAAAACACTGTAATTTTCGATTGTTCCTCACCTTTCTAATACACCTTAAACAAAATGTTTTAAAAATATTAGTCGAAAGTTTTTAACTCGTTTTTCATTATGTGTGCCTTTACGTAATTATATCGTGCTATGGATATTTGTGATATATTTACTATGGTCACCATTGTTACGTTTATACATATAGTAGTATGAGCTTGAAGTTATGCAGCCTTAGGTTCATATTTTAAATACATTTTTATTAAAATTTTTAGTAACGTATAAATGTTAGTGGGCACATTTCATTATTTAAATTGTCAATTACAGTACAGCTACCAATGATTAACTCCTACCCAGTAACAGTCAAATGAGGAGTGGATAAGGAGTGATATATCCCTCCCCGTAACCTTTTTGTTATTTTATATTATTTTTAATATTGTACTGTACGTAGATAATTTTTTTTTACTATAATCCGATAAAAATATTCACAAATTTTGATATCTATTTTTTTTTTGTGATAGTAACAACAATTAACTGTCAAATATAGAGTAATAATTTTTCTATGCAGTTAGCTTACAGCTGTATCTGTATTCCAAATGTGTTTTTCACTTAGAAAATAAATTTATATTATAATACCTTCTATTATTGATGTTGCTTGGCTATCCAAAAGCTACTTTTGGTGTGGTCATAATGATAATACCTAGAATTCTTATACCTACATTTTTAATGTTTAGTGAGTACAGAATACTGACTATTTTCACATAATGTTCTTTGCTGTTTTTTATCATTTCAATTTTTAATTTATCAGTTGATGTTATAAAAAATATGTGTTCTGCTTTTGCTGTCGTAGTTTGTGCTAATAAGACATAAAGTGTTTACAATGTTTAAATCTAAAATAACGAACTACTAATATTACGTACCAAACTGGGTTACAAATCATCATTATCACATAACATTACATCTCTAAACATATTTTTACAGTTTGTTCTACTAAAATTAGTAAAAAAATTTAACTAGAGTGATCTTATATTGTTAAACAATGACTTATTTTTTCAATGATCAAAGTTCATGTGAAAAATCAGCGTCGTCCCCCAATGACAAAATTATTTAACCACTACTGCTCCTACCAGGTCTTAGGACTCATACGTCCACCATTGATTTTACATTACGACCTGTATCTACTTATACTAGGCCGGCATTTTCTTTATTATTAACAGCTGTGTGACCATTCAACATTTTGCACTATTGTTTTTCGAAGACCATTACGTGTGCTCTACTTCAGTTCTTTACTATAGAAACACTTTCTCGGATTGATTCAAGACTCAACGGTTTCAGTTAAGTCCAAAGACACGTAAATGCCGTATGATAACATTATGAACATAATTACATGCATGATCATTACCATTATTCTTATCAATATTAGTTTAGAAATCTCGTAATAAATTGTTGTTCTTCTATTACTAGTCATTTTTTATTATTGTTAAATTGTAACAACTAAAAAATCATCTGACCCTCTGGTACCATACGCTATGAAATACAAAACAATGTTCTTCTGGTCCATCTGCTCTCCTGTCCAATTGAAAATAATACATGAAGTAATCAATGATTACTTATGTTTTACTCGGGCATGCCAATATCGTCAACAACGTATGAAATAAAACGCGCGCCCGAGTGCGTGGTGTTTATTACGAAATCACTTGCATTGTTGTGCACACGTTTGACAATAAGCACGCGCGTGCGGTCTATTTCCGTAATCCTAGACGAATTGTAACCCCGAAACCACGCTGTACCAACAATGGGGTCAACTAATGAGTTTTTAATATTGTACCTGTGGCATGACGGACAGTTGTACGAAGTCTGGTAGCGTCAAGTGTCCAGCGTATTTACGGGACGCATATTATTAAATTTTATGTTTTAGGTTGAACATTTGCCAAAACACTAGTAGTGTAATACACACGAATTGCGACTAATATTTATTCCTGTCATAGGTTTGAAAAAAAAAAAAAAAAAAACAACTCTATTGTACCACCGCTACCATACTGGTTTGCCCTACGGTAGTTTATTCTAGCGATATAAAATAAATATTGTTGTGTAAAAAGTTACTCGCGTGAAAACGTAATACGTTTAAACCTACAACTGCGTCTTAAAAAAATAAATAAAAACAAGCAAACTACAATGGGCAGAGGAGACCGCAATTGTCGTCATAAAATAATTTCGTTTTTCAACTAATTTATGTTAGGTACGCCTGTAGTTCTAAATCACTTTTAGAGAAAAAACTATTAATTTTAAAAACCATTTGAATCGTTAAAAATAAAAATAAAAACCGCGAATCGTCCAGAGTTATTATTTACAAACATTCTAAGTACGAAACTGGCGTTCGGAATCTTTTCAATGTATGGCGTATAGGGGAAAAGGAAAAGTTTTTTACGATGATCAAAAAAATTACCTTTAAGGAGTTACTTGGTAAGAAATATGCGTGCTCGCGGGAGAACCTTTAGTTTACCGAGACGTAAATATAAACTCGATTTAATGTTTAATTTAATTTCATTGGACAAAGGTGACGTGATCAATTACAACAAAAGTTCTTTGTCACCACAACACGTTAGATATTTAATAGTATTTTTAAATTTTTTATAATCAAAACCAAGGAATAACACCTTTTCCTCGTGCCTCATTCATTCGCACGTTATTGTACTTATAAATTTATAAGAACCGAAAGGAGAATCATTACACTATTATATCATTAATTAGTTCTCCAGAATAACATCGCTCGACATGACAAAAAATTGTTAGCAGAACGGTAATAACGAAATAATACAACCGTACACTTGTACATACATATATACTATCGTACACGTTATGCTATTATTTTTCGAAGAGCATTAGATGTTTTCTATTTCAATCGGATGTTATATTCAGAAAAGATAATATCGGTCTGAACTGGTTTAAAATTAAAATAAGCTTAAGGGCATAATTCCTCTCTGTTTAAAGGGCCCCACACACTACGATGAACAGTTTTCAAAACTACCCGCTCTACGTTCAGAAATATGTTCACAGCGGATCTATTTACTAAATAAATTAAGAAATCGAACTAAAATCAGTGTACACTATATAGGTACTTATGAACCCATTTTCCACGTAGAGTTGAACGTTTTAATACTCAAGCACTGTACTGTTTTACCTGTGTACATCATAATACTCGTACTTAGAACATTATACTTGCGGATTTTAATACATTAGTGTACATAACGCGCTCTTCCCAAAGATTTAAATACAATTGCATTAAACACTTTAAAATACGTGTATGTATCTGTATAATCATAACATATAGTCGAGTGGGTTTTAGAGTATCGAAAGAGAATTGTTTATGTATGAACTCGCGACTAAAATGCCAATCGATGAACGCAAATTTTTAATACCATTAGAAAAACGAAATTTGAAATGAATACGCTATGTATCATCATTTATTTCGTTCTTTATCGACCGTACTGCGGGTCGAGAAACATTCGAAACCGTTGTTTGAAAAAATAATCGTGCACATATTCGATATTCTTATATTAAACCAAGACCCCCTTATGAGGGGTTTTATATTCAAAGGCTCACAATATCTTTTAGATAGTATAACCGTATTTCAAAAATATTATTATACTACTTTTGAGTAAAATTTGAAAAAATTTAAAAATTGCATGTGTCTAAGGATAGGAAAATAGTTTATTGAAATACATCGCAAACCGTTGACAGCGGCGACAGTACGATAGGGGCACTTGCAGGTCCCACGGCCACCGAAACGTATCATATTTCCGGACACTCGACAGAATGTAGTACTCGTACGTACACACATATCCTAACCATACAAACTCAGTCTGAAATTGTGTAAAGAAACATGCGACCTGAATATCACACTATAATACGGTATCGAAATAAAACTACTACACTTGGTCTTATCTTGAAATCGTAATTTTTGAATATAATTAGTCAAGGAAATCTGCAACGGTACAACGGAAGACCGAACGACGTTATACGTGAACAACCAAGGTGCAATTCGACTCGTGAAAAACCCGAAGTTTCTCAAAACAGACTAAATACATCGACGAAAGACACAACTTCATCAGTGAGAAAGTTTGAAGAAAACTTATTTCAACTACAGTTTGTTATCACGGAAAAATAATTTGCATACATCTTCACTGAACCATTTCCAAATGAATAGATTTGAAAAAATTGAATGATTTATTGTTGATATTACATTAATTCTTTAGTATATAAAATATTAATTGCGGGGATGTGTTGAATATGGTTTAATGTTTTATAAAAAGTAACATCATATTGTGCAACAAAAACAACATGGTGGTTTTTCTGCAAATTTGTAAGTCACGTCATATGTGTTACACGAACAGGGTCAACTTGTATATAAGACCGATTCATAACGTGTTCAGTAGGCATTACATTACAATATTACTTATGTATACTTCACGCGATTAGTAAATGTTAATTATTATTAAATGTAGTGTAGTCATTTTTGTCTACAAACATAATCCTCAACTCAATAGTAACAACGATGTAATTTAGCTATACGAATTTTAATCACAGAATCCGTTAGACAATTTATCGTCTTTAAATGGTACTTATTTATTTTTTGATCATCATCAATAACAATTTTAAAAATTACATCAATACTAGACATCTTCATCAAAAGTGCAAGCTAAATTATACTACGTAGCTGAGATATCTAAAATATGGACGGAATGATGCAGTACATAATTGTAATAAAAAATAAAAACGGTCTACCGTTATTTTCTTTTTAAAAAACAATTTCAGTCACAATCGTACAGCCTTTTGCTTACAAAGGGTTATTCAAGTACAGTTACCGTGAATATATCGAAAATGTACAAAAATTATGTTTTTAATAAACGTTCGGATAATAAATACGGTTAATTGATTTGTTATAGAACGTTTTATTAGATGACTGCACCGACACCCGTTTATTTGAGTATGAAAAAACGTGAAGTTTTTCTTTCCATTTTTTATTTACGAAACCACGAGCAAGTGGAAAAACCCGCCAACCTCCCACTCCCTCGTCCATCGGGGACGTGTATGAACAAAACTTAAACAAACGGTTAAACGCGTCTTCCGACCGACTGGCCGCGATGGCATTCGTACATTTACATCGAATGCCGCTACGGAATGGTGTGCGGCACGCCGGGTGGGCTGGTCGGTGAGGGTGGGCTCGGTGGTGCGTCGGATGGATGCAGGTTACCGTGTCACCCGGTGCCCGGCACCACGACAAACACCCTGGCCCTTCCCACGGGGTGCGGTTGCGACACGTGCGGTGGAATCGAGCTGACGTCGTGCATCGTCGGGCCGATCGGAGATCGCGGCAACGATCGAGTCGACGACGAACACGTCCAAATTCCGATCAAATCCGACCTCGCCCAGCCCGACGTAACAACCGGTGCTCGGACGGTACGCGGAATACACGTCGTACATACCGCATTACACGCCACGTCGATCTGTGTTACTTTTGTCTACTTCTACCCGTATCCGTTGTGACCGTCTCGTCGCGCGTCCCGAACAGTCGGCGGTCGTAACCGCGACCGCGGTCGGTGTCAGCCGCGAAGCCACATGGGAAACACCGAGAGCAATGTGGCCAGCGGCGTCAAGAAGCAGGTGGACACGTCGTCGTTGCAGATTTACAATCTGGTCGACCTGAAAGGTACGTCGCGTGTCGTGTAACACCGCCATGTCCGTCACGGAGTCCGAGTGTTGATATCGTCGCGAAATAAATCAGCGAACATCTGGACGTGCCGGAACAGCGCGATATTTTCAATGACGATCTATCTAGCGATGTTTTCAGCTTTAGTTTTTTTTATAGTCTATTGCATCGAGTAATGTATTTACTTAAACAGCATAGTTACAGTTATTACAACGCAAACTAGGGCGAAAACTCATTTTTGTTATTGTTATGTTATTAAAATGTTTTCACACACTCTCGAAATGTTTATGTCTCATTGAACAGGAATACACTGTATTGCGGCTTGGTCTTTACCAAAAGTCGATTTCCACCGGTGAATATCAGAAAGCATTCACGTATGCGCTCGAGATTCGTTTGATGACTCGATATATTTATCTTTTTCTCCCCTCGAACTTCTCCGGGAACTCAACGATGCGATCCGATCGGGCAATATATTTCTCTTGCTAGCTTACTTACAACGTACGAAAACGAGCCACACCCGACTAAACCACAGGCCAAGCAATACGCGTGCGCATAAATAAATACACGCACGGCTTTAGAAGACACGCGTATGCGACAACCCTGCGTAATGCGTAATGCGATTTTGCCTAGATGCTTGTTTTTCGTCCGAAAACACGTTTATGCTTTCAATCCTATATCGAGACACACACGTGCCCACGCGCAGCAGGCGATCGATTGAGAACGGTGTGTCAGAAGACACGACGCATATTTCGAGGTCTTTAGATCAAGGTTTTGTTGAACGCAGGAGTTCGTGAAAATCACTACCTACCTGTTATTCTTCCGGTTTGTATGTATGTGTGTTCCTTATATGCATAAATGCAAAATTATTTCATCTTTTAAGAATATAAATTAGTTTTTATCATTTTTATAGTAAAACGTTCATTGGAATTAATATTGTAGACTTCATATGCAATAACAAATTAACACTCGTATTATTATTGATAAACTTAATGCTATCCGTATTATTAATACGCAGACGGTCTGACGTTTTAAAATTATTATTTACTATGTTTAATTTCGTATGGTTGTAATTGTAAATTACTTACAAATAAATTTTTAACTTTTCTTACAACAATAATCGAAATTATTTATGTTTATAAAATACCTTGTAACTTTAATCACTTTATTTTGAACTACTCCGTTTTGTCAAAATTGCTTTTTAAATTACTTAAAGATTATTAACAAAGTTACAAATTTTCCACGCTTAACTTATTAGTTTCATAAAGTATATCATATGTATTATACAGCTTAAGAGGTTTTAATTATTATGTTTTATACACAATTTTGATTTACGGTAGATACGTATAGAGTTATTTATTTATTTTTTTTTTTTAAATAAACTATTTTTGTTTTTAAACAATTTACAATATAATTGTAATAATTTATAATACGTGCAAGTAGAGTATACTCATTTAACTCGCATTGTATTTTATATTAGGATGCTAATTATTTTCATATATTTTTAAAAACGTAATAACGCAATAACATTATGGTGTTGTGTTATTTATTTAGCTAAATAGTAAAAGTGGTGAATTGAAGTAAAAAACCATATAATTGGAACTAACTTATTAATTTTATGATTATTTACTGGTAAGCAAAAAATAAAAACAAGTTAGAAAGAAAAATGTTTTTATAGTTTTATTTTAACTGTAGCAGTTCAATAAAATATTTGTATTTATTTTTTGGTATAACAATGGGTAAATGTATAAAGCGGTTTCCAGGTTTCCAAAGTATTATTTTAAAATGTTATAATTGAAAAAAAAATGTTTCCGTAGAGGTTTCTATAACCTACATTTTTATTATATTATTTATTGCAAAAATTCTTTTGAAAATTGCAAGTGAAAATAATATAATGTAGTATACTTTTATAACTTGAGATTAAACGAGAACAAAATAAATAGCAAAAGTACGAACGCTTTGGTTATTGCAAATGAAATAAACAATAAAATATAAACATAATACAAAAGATAAATTAAAAAAAAAATGTTCATCCATATTCCTTTTCTAAAATAACTTTTTATAAATAAATATGAATATAAAACAGTTCTGTATCACAATATTTGTACGGTTCGAGGAAGTTATTTTATAAGTTATTATAAAAAAAACTATAAAGAAAAAAATGGCTTATAATCAAAAGCCCTTTAATAGTTCGCATAATATAATATTGTAATAGAAATACAAGTGGATAACAAGAAATTGTTTAATGACAAACATTTAATGAATTAATGATAAATACTTTTTTTATGTTTTTTAAGTATTAGATACAATTATGTTATATATAAAAAATCCCCGTGTAGTTTTAGAAACGATGCATATATTTTTTTCAAGATCTGCCATTGTACATGTTTTGTTTGTCGATGATTTGTGACCCGGGAAAAATGTTGTAAAATTAATAAACGCTTCCATTGGCTGCGATACGACACTGCAACGTTGATCTATGAATATCAATTAGTTCAGACTTTATAAGTACAAGTTAATATAAAAAACTCATCAAAATTATAGCTGACAATACTATACGACTAGAATACGTCAAAAATAAAATGTAAATGATGAAATAGAAAAAAAATTAAATTTTTGTGCGGAATCAATATTATTATTGATAAATTTATTCATAATTTTTCCACAAACGTCGTGATATGTCTAAAGCAACTTGGGTTCACGATTTCCAGAGCAAAGCATTCGGGTGCACAATAGATGCACGAAATCTCTTTTGTTTCCATCGTCTTTGTGTACGCACAAAAATATTAATCAAAACCCTTACACATGCTGCATGCACATTAATTACATTCCTCCGTGAAGTAAACTCGGTCCAGGTGTATAAAAACATGGTATTACTATCACAATAGGCCGGACGTTTCGTACGGTGATTTTATACAAATATTGTTCGTACAGGAATCTCTGCTGCATACGTTTTGTTGCATAGGTACATACTTCAGGTATCCATTACACGTGATTCAATCTGTTCCCCTGCGGCCCCGCACCGTGTGAGCGAGAACTCGTTAGATTTCCTCCGTTCAGTCACACGTCCTAACGGAACGTAATATTATTCATTATCAGTTTGTACTTCGTTCGGAACAGCAAAACCTAGTCTTCTAACGAAGTTTTAGAAAATCTAGATTTCCTTAGCGGGGATGTATTACATCGATGTTTTAATAGTTTGTTTAGTTTATTTTTTAAAAATTCGATAGCTGAGCGAATAATAAATAGATTTTAAAAAATAATGCACGTATAGCAATAGAAACACGCAAAATAACAGCGTAACAACAAATGGTATAATATAACATTTAGATATTATACCTTAGGTTATGCGATGCGGTCGGAATTCTACGATCGGGATGATTAGGTGCGCAAAGAATGTTGAGTGGAAGGGGACGTTGAACTATAGGTGGTGTTTAATATGGGAAGTACGGAACTTGAAAGTCATTGATAATATATAATTGGATGCGTCCAGAGTACCGTTTAAAGGCACAGAAATAAGATCGAGATCGGTGTTGTATATGACGTTATATATCATGTACTTCGAGGACGATGTTTCCGTTGAGCTATGATTAAAAATCAAATACATGATATCACACATGTTATTCTTATAGGTTGCGGTCTTCTAGTGGACCTGATGAAAAAAGCCGTACAAACGAAAAACTTCACAGAGTTGGACAATGCCATCAAAACTCAAGTGGAACCAATGTTGTACAATAAGGGTGAAGGCAGGATGATACCTATCGCCAAACTCGTGTTACTAAGAAATCGAGACCGATCCAGAGCGAAATGGGTAAGTGTGCATAAAAAACAGCTATATAATCGCACGTATATAATAACACAATATGGTAATTCCAATAATTCGTTTTTATAGTCATGGGATTACAGCTTAATGTAAGCTTTAAGACAAAGAAACGCGTATTCGGTTAGGTATACAATGGCTCTTGAAACAAATATTACAATAAGACACGAATTTGACATTACTTTTTTCAAATGGCCTTTGCTATGAAATTAGATTAAAAAAAATAAAAAATAAAAAATTATAAAAATAAATAATAAGAGCCCATTTTGCAAACATGGTAAATTCCCTGTTTTCAGACGTGTTTTAAACAATAAACAATAATTTTATACAAAGTTTACAAATAATTTGAAAACTTGTAAACCTTATATATTAATGTATAGAAACCTATATAAATTAAATGTTTCATTTTGTAACTAAAGGATTTATATAATTTTGAAACCCATTTTTAATAGTGGCAAGAGGGAATCTATATTATAATAAATACTCATTTTTGGATATTTCAGTAACACTTTATATCTCCGTTGTGTTCATCCATCAATTAGTTACATATGTTACTACTGACCAATGTGTATCAATATAGTTAAATTATTTGTACTAAGATATTTATTTATTTATCTATTTATGGACCAGGAACCCAATATAATTCACAGAAATCAGATTAGTTATAGATTTAGATTGAATTTTAACAATTATAAATAAAAATATTAATTTCAAAACAAGAATTTTTAAATTCTTATAACCCAGTGTTAAAAAACATCAAGATAAAATAATTTAACATACTACGAATCATACATTGATTTAAAAGGTATGATATAATTATCTTTGTTTGTAATATCAAAATCTGAATATTTACCATATCGTGTCTGGTAACTAACGGACGGATGAGCACGATAAAGTATTTTTAACTCATGTTCAAAATCGCAAAACTAATATGTATGGAGTTATTTTCATCGGTAAAACATGTTGGGTCATTTTATATGCTGGATCGTGAATTATACACGCGTCACGATGATGTCTTTGAAGGTGGAAAAACCGCGAACAAAATACGCGTTTTCGAACCAACACATCGATCGGGCGTAACCCGCTGCAGGTGACGGTACTTCTGTGTTCAAGTATTTAAAACCTCTTCCAGCAGCAACGAGAGTAACACTAATTAAAGATCAGTGATCTTAGATTATTTATTAAATAAAACAGGAAATCCGCGATGTCTTAAGATACGACTCGCTTCTGCAGCTGTGTAGGAATATTGAATTTTCAATCTACGTATACCTAATACTTACGAAACGTTAAAAAACCTTCTGAAGCTTTTTTTTTCATTACTAAGCATCTCCCATAGGAAAACGTTTTTAAACTCTAATACATTACGTATTTTACTCGACCTTAAAATTTACGTATTTCTCCTGCACATGTCGGCGATGCTTTACGCCATTATAAAATAGTAAATATAAAATTTCTAGAACCTGTATACACAAAGCCATGCTAAGGCGGTAATTTTGGTTTAATTTTATATATATTTATATATATTTTTTTTCACCTCCTCCCAAACGTATGCCCCTGTAAAAACGTTAATTTATGCATTTTCAATTGCTCTACTGGCAAGTACTGTACCGAGAGCTTGTGCCGATTATTGGTTTTGGTAAATCCTAATGGAAGAATCAAATGTCATACCTATACGAGGAAATATGCTTAGACACAAATGGTTATCGAATCGCTTATCCACAAAAAGAGTTGGATTCAAAAGTTGGATTTTTTTATAAAAAAATAAAACAAATTTAAAACCCTTTTCTTTAATACAATTTTCAAGAAATAATAATAAACTGCGTTGATTTGCTTAACTGCTTACTACAAATGAAAAGTTCTTAATAAAAATATCAAGAAACTCTGTTGTTTACAATTTTAGTATAAATTATATGAAAGACCGTCCGTTTCACATTAGACAAATGATTTAATAATTATAACAAAAATTAATTGCTTAAAATGTATTTATTTATCTAAAACAATGAGAAATTAAAAAAATTCTGTGATCATTTTACTTTATCTAGGTGATGGAAACACATTACATTATAATACTGTAAAACTTTTTATTTTCACATTAAATAAAATTATCAACAATCATAATCGATCACAGCCGCCGAATAAAATAAAACTAATATGTTCGAAACTCTGTAACTAAAACTTAATTAATTTAAATGAAATAATATTATTGATCGGCAAACAAACAAGTAGAAACTTTTAAAATAAATGTATTATAATATGTTTATAACTATTATGATACATCGAGATTTCATAAAAAAAAAAAAAATTATTCTTTTTATCTCACTAATTAAATAATAGATTTTTACTACTAGCTTTTAGTATAAAATATTTATGATAAATCTCATATTATAATAGAGTTTCTACGATAGAAGCGTATTATTTTTGAAAATTGTATAGCCTATTAAGAGTTATTCGAAAAAGAAAAATGTTCAATCATTCCCATGACTCGATTCGTAATAATAAATTATATAATATAATATTAATAAAAGATTAATTTTTAAGTTTTGGTTTGGCAGTACAATTTTACGCGTATTACAGGGTTATTCAATATAAATAATTGAAACGCAATCAGAATTCAGTCGTTTGTCTATAGTACAATAAATGGTACACAATCACGTTTACAACTAAATTTTATATTTTTGACGAACAAACAAATTCGACTCAAAATTCAATATATGTATTTATAAAAAAAGTAGCGATATATAATGTTGTATAACAAAACGCAACTGACATGAAATAATTCTTAAAAATATTTTCATACTAGAAAACGATATCCATTGGGATACATTGGGATCATTGAAGCAATTATCTCTGCATTTTCAAGTCAGATACGCACATTATTTGCTATAATCAGTTCGACATGCTGCCATCAAACCCATCTAACCTGTGGCACAAATACAAAGAAAATATGTTAGAAAACATCTTACATAAAATTTGTGTCAGTTCAAGAAATCCCGAATCATGAGATGAATGAGGAAATAAATAATCGATCTTTGCTCTTGGTCGAAGACATGTATTACCTCATGTGCGGTAGTTTATTCGTCAGGTTAAGAATGCCAGCGCCAAATCGTGAAATTAATGACGCATTTTAAAATTCCTAGATCAACTGCTGCCGATGAAATAAACGCTTGCCTCAAATCATTGAATCTATGACACTATGTGAATAAACTTCAGCTAACAACAAACATGATAATTGCATTGCTGAACGATACATCTGCTGAAGATTTCTCTAAGCAATAGCTGACTATCGGTAATGGTCGAGTATCTGTCAACGAATAGAGCGGATTGATTTAATTTCCTCCTAATTTCTATAACTTTGTCATATCGAAAGACGATCTCATCAACAAAGTACTCATAAACATCATTACTTACCACAAAAATAATGAATGGTTGATTGATCGAGCAATTTGACAGCTAAGTATAAATATGTAGATGACTTAAACTACATAATTCAAAATTAAATTATTGGTACACCGCATTCATTCAAATCTATTGACTGTGTAACAAATGAAGATGAAGCCACCAACTATCTAATTGAGTTTTTAAACTCCTTGGATGTGCCTAGCTTATTACCGCACAATTGATGACTAAAGGTTGGCTCCGAAGTAATCATGCTTCGAAACATAAACCAACCAAAACTGTGCAATGGAATGCATTTGATGGTAAGTAAATTGATGAACAATGTAATTTACGCTACGATACTCAAAGGAAAATTCGAAGGTAAGGAAGTTCTCATTCCGAGGATCCCGATGATCCCAATCGATATGCCGTTTAAGTTTAAACGACTTCAATTTCTGATCCGTCTTGCATTCGCCATGACCATTAACAAATCACAAGGCCGATCCTTGAAAATGTATAGCCTAAATCTAGAAAATCCATGTTTTTCCCATGGTCAGTTATACGTGGCATGCTTATGGGTCAGAAGACCATCTGTGTTATTTGTTCATTAGCCTGATAATAAAACGAAAAATGTCGTCTATCACAAGATGCTTCGCTGAATAGTGCAACCTATGCACCAGAATACATTTCCAATAAAGAACTATGAAAATATTCATTATTATTCTAATAAAAATAAAATCCATGATCTGCTCATTTATTGTTTCTAAGACGGAAGAAAGTTCGCCGGGTCAGATAGTATATATATATATATATATATATATATACATAATTTAAATCTAGGTTTGATGTCATCAGGGCCAAAATTAAGGGGATAAGGAGGGGATTGAATACCCCCACATTTTAATGACTTATTTATATAGTCGACAATCATCAACAAATTAAATAATATAAGAATTGTAGAATTTTGTGTTAGAAAAAAGTAGATTTATAAAAAAGCAAACTTCTGTAAATACTCGTACGTAAACCATTCCCTCCATTCGTCAATATTTATTATCGGTGGCTCTGGATGCCACCAAACTTGGATTTTGATAACTAGTAAGCACTTGGAACTTATAACAACGCATCCTGTTTTACTTTCAACCAGCATGACGCAAGTTATAAGTTTACTCAGGAAGCATACTATATTTAGCTTAAGAAAAAATCTTTGCTTAAAACATTTTTTCCCCCCATTAAAAACAGACTGTATCAAAAAATGTACAAGAAATTCTCACTGCATCTTTGTAACTATTTTTTCATTAAATTAATTATATAATATATTTTTTATGATTTAATTTTAAAATTTGAACTTCGTTATTACGAGTATTCTACCAAAATGGTAAGAACTTTTAGCTTTTATACAAAGATCCATGTATTTTATTTTAATTTATGAACGAGAACATTTTTTTAAATCTTTTAACGTAAGCGTTTGTAATTGAATATTTATCATGCAGCTATTTCACTAAATTAACGTTTAAAGTTTAAGCGAATGGTGTGCTAGTAGTGGTGGTTGTGGTGTGTACTAAGTATATACTATCTCCACGACATAATGTATTTATTTCGCTGTTCCTTATGTCTGCCTAAACTTTAAACATTATTAGTTTAACTTCTACTGCTTGTACATAATTAATATTCAATTATGGTAGATTTAAACAAAAAAAATCTATTTTAACGATTTCGTACAAAAAACGCAAAATCACACTTCAAAATATTATAAACATTATTTGATCGGTGTATTCTTCCCGAAATGTGTTTTGTACAGATTATTAGATTTCCTTTCGTGTTTTGTTCTTGCAATGCTTGGAACTCGTTCATTTTATTACGTTAAATCTTAAACGTTTATGATAGTTACATTTCAGGTGATCTACAAGTAATGCACGCCACAATCAGTTATAACTTGAATATTACTGAGTTATACGTGTTGGTGTGATGATTGCTATTTTTTATTATTAGTAGTTAGGTTATTTCACTGTGTTTCTGACACAGGATTTGATGAACTGATACTGGAAACATTTCGACGTTCGCGCAGAATTTGTGTTAAGATATTATAATTGCGCTGCACTTGAGTAATACAATCGGCCTAGTTCATGTGTACAACACATGCACGACAGAACTTTTTTTTTTTTTTAAGCAGTAAAAATTGTACGGTTGACATTCGGTGCAGTATGCAGTCTCGAATCGCAACAAAAAGCTTCTTGAAGGGTCTGATGAATGTATTGTGTAACGCGGTATGATAAGATGGTCATTTGACCAAATCGGTCTATTTCGAGGGTTGATCTATTTAAGATAACATAGGTGGACTGTCAACCTTGGTTCTCGTTATTTGATTTGTGTTTTCTGTACGCGTGCCAAAAGAACCGTTATTTATTAAATTTTAAAATGTGACCACTCGAATGACGTACTTCGTTTACGTCATACACACGGCCAATTTGAGTAACAAGTCACCCATTAAAGATACTTGACTGAAAATTGAATAATATTTATCTCTGGTTTTTCACACTTTTAAACATTTAATGTAAATGTTAAACAATTTATTATATTACACATTTGATAGTGAAATGTTTACTGACACTTAATCATCATTGATACTAAAAGTAAACGTTTTTCTCTTTTCTAAAATCTCTTAAAATTATCACCACGAGACTCTAATAATTATAAACTATAATTAATGTTTTTAGTAAATTTGACCGTAACTGTCATCGCAGTTTTCTCCAAGTAATATGTCTTAAATATGTCTTGAATATACTAAGAATAGAAAAAACAATTTCTGACAAGTACCGCCGTCTGTGTAATATTTTTAGTCAATGGAAGAATTGTAAGGAAATATCAACGCATTCCTTCTAAAATATTATATGATCATAAACAAAAATAACTAAAAAAAATACTTGCATTATGATATAATCAATATAGTTATATTTACTCATAAAAAAATAAAAATAAAAAGTGAACAATATTTAAAATCGCAAAATATTTTAGGAATAATAGTACCACGCGCACAAGTGGTGTTGTATTGGAACTAGTATACATTTTGATTGTAAAATACAATTTATTTCGCAATAACGCTTACATTCGTATAAAAAATAAATCGATCACAATTGCAACAACTACATACTTTTATCGTGACTTCGATAAAAAAATTAAAACTTCCTTGCAAACATGGTTCTTATACTTACATACACATAAACATATTTAAACCGCAAATAATGTAGATAGCGTATTTCACATTGTAAATGTAGTAACAAATGGTTCTTAAAATTAGACAAGAATCATGATTTATGTTTTGAAATAGAGATGTCTTATCGCTGTGGGTCGTACTAAAATGTTGTCCGAAACGTCAAGCCGGATGTGACACTCATCGAATGAAAAGTACAAATGAGTAAAACGCACTAGTTCTGTTTCTCTAACAACGATTATGTTGCGCACGCATAATAGTATAGTGAATTCGTCATAGAATCATAGTCGAAATTACAATAAATATCGGGTGAATATTTAAATAGAAACAAAATCGGTTGATATCAGTGGCGTCATTTAGGGGGGCAGGAAGCAAATCATGCATTTACCACAGTTTAGCTACTCCAAAATCAGCACATTATCATAATATAAATACGGTTTTTATGAAACCATTGACATGATGTAAAGCAGAAAAATAAGAAATTGTGTAATACTGGGTACTTGGGTACAAAGTACAAATCATTACGTTTTTGGACTAGTTTGACATCCCCTCACGTTAATCGGCACTTTGGTAAAATGAGCCTCCTAGTCGGAAATTTAATAAAAGCATCTCGGCTGTCTTACTCTAGCACAAATTGAAATTATGTCTTTAGTTGTATGATTTGATTTTGACTATTAATTTATCATGCAACAACCAAATCGTTGTTATGGAAACGATGCATTTTACATTTTTAATCGTTTGTCTCTAATGCACGACACGCAAGACACAACATGTTATCGTATATTATATTAACCATATGCTATTGTATACGTTGTGACCTGATGTCCTACGCAACAACAGTTGATATTATTTTTTTTAAAAAATTAAAAATCTTGAAAAAAAAAAGTCATGCATTTAAGGGTTAAATGAGATTTTATTGTGAACTACGATTTTTAAAAAGGCTACGTTTCCCCCGTCATCTTTGTTTTCAAATCGATAAGCTTTATTTGGACAGAAACATATTTTTTACGAAAACTTGAAGAAAAAACTGTTAAACAAAGTCTTAACTAAGAAACGTTGTTGCTAAAAAGTTATGATTATTGCATGGAAAAAAAACGTTTCTCTTATAAATTTGTTTTAATTTTTATTTCCTTTTCAATTATTACCGCACTACCAACTCTGTAATAATATAATATTATTCATAAAAATTAGGGTAACAATTCAAGAAAAATAAAAATATTAATACATTTTTAAAGCATAATAGAAAAATGTATTGTATTAAGATATAATTAAAGGAAATCACTTGTCTACTTATCATCTATTTGTACAGTAAATAATTTAAAATTAAGAAAATCACTATTCTCGAAAGAGCCTTTAGCCTGGACAAACCAAAAATTTGTCATTTGCCCTTCTTGACCGGAAGTCTCTCCTTCCATACCAAGTTAGCATTTTTATGTATTAAATATATATATTTTTACGTTCAGTGTACTCATTATTTTTTTATTAAATAAAATCTCCGCGTATATGCATCATCTGCACCTTAAAATGATTTCCTAATATTTTAAGCCCAATAATTTCATAATTTTATTTACTCGCATTATTGTTATTGAGATCTCAGTGTATTATAGCATTACCGATACTATTTCTATGTTATGCAGTATATACTGAGTTACATATCTATGACAGTGCCATGAGTGCATCCGTATGTAACGTGGGTACTGGACGTCGACAAGTGGTGTGACGTCTGGCTTGATAACGTTTAGGATTTTTACGCAGTCACTTCATTATTTCAGCTTCCTTTATGATTCATGAACTTCATTTGCTGTCATTAGTTCTGATTTCACGATTCAAAACATGAAAAAATTAATAATAACATGGTGTATGTTCCCAACACGTGATTGGCACAGAAATATGTATGCTTGTACGCACATAAAGCTTTTACGTGACATATTTTAAATAACTCCGAGCAGGTATGTAAAAACGTAGTGGGTCACACGATATCGTGTTCCATTCTCAGTATTTCTGTATAAACACGATTTCAGATCGATAAACGTGTGTGCTCGATTTATTTTATATTTATAGGTTTCGTATGACGACCGTACGCATATATCGCTACGGATTAAAAATCGGGCTCGTACATCAACATTGCGATAACGTTTGAAACATTCGAATATATTTCAGGGAACCTGCGTGATAATAGTTACCCAAAGCGATCATCGATTCCGAATAAAACAAAACTTCGGGTACTCAAGCGTAAATCACCGACACCACGGTAAACATAACGTTAAATCCCTGTTTTTTTTTTGAATTCGCATATTCAAAAATTGTATTGATCCGAGGAAAAGCCCGCATTCAGTCATCGTTATTAATCAATCGAGAACGGTGTTCGTTATAAGGGTGCAGGTAACTTTTTTTTTTTCGAAAATCGAACGTGCAAGTACCTGAACACGTAACACCTCGTTTTTCGTTCGAAAGCAACGTTGTACACCACAAACGATGATATTTTAAGCATGCTCACCCCTTTTTTACGCTTATAATATGCATGATGTCAGGTTTTAAAACATACGGGACTATGTTTCAAAAAGCATGATATTATTTTACATTTACAGACGAAGTGGTGTCTTGTGGTGATACTAATTTTGTTTTTTTTTTTTTCAAACGGAAACACCATTATATTTTATAAATAATTATTCAGTTAATTTTTCTGGAATTTTGTGTATAACATAACCACAATTTGGATGCGCACTTTTGGAATTGTTCAAATTCCAATAAGCGCAATGTGAAATATTAGAGTCTTAATAATTTGGGAATGAGATACAACCGACCTGAGGCTGAAATATAAATGTTTTCGTACTACACACTTTATATTAAACTTTGCATTATCGTAGGAGGAGGAAGGCGAAGCTGACAGTATATTTGATAGTAAACTCCCGTTATCAGTTGAACTTTTATCAATACAACGTCATTGTTGATTTGAAATTTGAACTATGACTGTTTTTAGTGGAATAAAATGTATGGTTATACTATGATAAGCATTTATTTTATAATTTTACAAAATGTCAAAATGTAAAAGAATTAATCAATCAAAATTGAAATGAAGAAAAAGCTCTAAAAAAACCGTTACTAATTACTGCAGTCTTTAATATCACTTTTTAATATCGTATTCCCCACAATTTTAGTCTCTGCAACCGACTATTTATAACCGGTATTTATCGATGTTAATTTATCTCTACTTATAAGATTTATATAGTGTGCACACATACGCATCATGTTTCAATTTACATTGTATTTATTATAAGACGCATAATCTTGAAGCTATTATGACAGTTTATTGTTTATAATATTTTTATTGTGTGTTTAAACCATATACTATTTCTAGTTCATTCGATACTCGATTATATAATTATAATTATATAATTATATTGTTTGATCACCTTATACATCTGGTCCAACTGGAGCTATTGAGACGATTCAGAATCGCATCTTAAGGTTACTCGCATTTAAGTGCGGTATCCAACGTCCATGACACTTATTTTATTCATCATTATTATCAATAAGTAACTTAGAAACTTTCGAAACGAAGAGAATTAGACTTGATACCTATTTCTTGCACATTAAAATTATTTAATAGTATGATAAACTGCTCAGAATCACTCGAAATATTTAAATTTTTGATTCCTGATTCAAAAACATTTTATGTAACATTGCATCGAACAAATTATGATCAAAATTACCCTATAACTAAATTAATGGGCTTTGTAAGCAGGTATAGTGTAGATTTATTCTTTTATAATAATATTGTTTCTTTTAATGTATATTTGAATAATGTTATAAATATATTATGAATAGCATTAGTATGTCATGTTATCTTAATATTATATCCATAATCATTAATTATAAATATATCGTATTACAATAAGATATGCGATTGATACTTTGTAATTACTGTAAACGTCTATCATTATTATGTATTCTATTGGGTATAACCCATTTAGATTTATAATTAAATAAAATAAAATAGAAAAGGAAATTATCAATATTCAAAATACTTTACATTTGTGAAAGTATGTTTGAAATCAAAGTAACAGTTTACGTACAAAACCAAACAACGCCAAACAATGTCAAAATCATATTACAGAAAAAAAAGTAATATGTATGTATGTATAGCCTACAGCAAGTAATTAATACATCGAAAAACTGATAATCCGTAAAACTTTAAAAATCACGTGAAACATTAAAATGTATTATTTATGGCCGTTGTTTTTGGCAAAAATAAACCCATAAAAATATAACCGAGCTAAAATACCGTTGGCACTCGTAAAGTTCCGAGTAATTTATTTACGCACGTATTATTCAATTCACGAAACATCAATAGGTACGTACATATATTAATGTAATAAACAATATAATAACTGGTGAAACGTCAAATAAATCCTACACGCGTACGAATATTGAAGTGAACACAGTGGTGAGGTAACAGGATTATTTTCAAGGGGCAAACATAGGGTTGCCATACGTCCCGGTTTGGTCGGGACAGTACCGATTTTGAGTATGGCGTCCCGGTGTCGCGATGATTTGTTTCGGGACAGCCATTTGTCCCGGAATGATTCTTTAATAATGTATGTTTGTGTTTTATTAAACTCTAGTTCAAATAACCATAATATTATTGTCATGATAAAATAAAGTGTTGAATAATTTACTCAAGAAATCTGTTTTTAATTATCCTCCCAACTAAATGATTATTTTTTTTGTCGAATATGTTCTTCGTATTGTTGTTTCCACATGATAGTTATAGTTATCACTAAAGGAATCGACCATTAATTAAAATTTTGTCAGTTGTAATGAGCTGATCACAGTAGCCACACTATAAACAATGTTTCTTTCAGACTTTCTATCCGGTTAGGAGACGTCACAGTAGTAAATGATTAATATATAAATAAATTTTTTTAAACGAAAAAAAATGGGGAAAAAATTGTCCCGGTTTTCGTCAAATAAAATATGATAACCCTAGGCAAACATGCATTTTTGGTATCCACTTAACTTTTAAAAATTGATAATGACTATTATGTTTAACGCAACGTCTGAATTTCTTCAATCAAGTGATAACTGGTACCTGGCTTAGTTTACTATACTTAATAATACATTACTTTATAATTATAATTATTATTTATTAATAATTAAATAAATTATTATCAATAATGATTTATAACACAACAAAATACAGATAGTCGAAGATGGTCATTGAGATACATAGTACCTAGTTATTGTTATATCTTAACAATTATATCAGTGTGTTCGTTTAAAAGCCTCACTTTTCATTCTTTCACATAAGACTTGTATAAATGTATTATAATTCAAAATGTAAGACTATTATTTCACGCTACATAATCAAATCCACTTAATCGAATGAAGTATTATTTATTATAAATATATTTTTGTTATAATATGAATGTATATATATATATATATATATATATATATATATATTACCATCAATGTGTTGAGTATAGGCATTTTATAGAATCCCTTGTACCATTTGGCAATGTATTAAATTGTAATGTTATTTTAAATAATACCTAGACAATCTATAAAATTCCTAAGTTTTTATTAGAATGCCAATGCTACGTTAGGTAAAGTATGAATTTTAGAATAATATTTAATCAAAAAATGTTTATTATTTTAATTTATTTATTGCAGCATACAGTTGATGCATGACATTTTGAATTACATAAAATATTATTTTTTTTAAAATAACATTTTTTGATTTCACATTTAGTTATACATGTACATTTGAAAAAACTTGTCCAGTTCTCGTTGACTGCTGGGTTGCTATGTTTCGCAAGGCTAAAGTGTTTTCTATTGGAACTTCGTGTGTCTCAATGATATTTTTTTTGGCAAATTGTGAACTATAAATATTTCAGTAAGCCTTCCTGGGTTTCCAAACGATAATAACCATCGGCAATAACCTGAAAACATAATAAAATAATCATAAACAATAAAATATTAATAACTATATATTATTTCATAAATTATGTTTACTTCAGTAACAACAGCTAAAATATTCCGAGCATATCCGCAACCTTTGTCCACATCAGGAACTAGAACTCAAACTGTAGCACCAATGTCTGCAGGCTTATGGTTTTTATCCGACCATGTTTTTATTTTAATTGTTTGATTTTCAAGATTTAGTTTAGCCTTCCTTCGCTTTTCTATAGTATTTTCATTATTTGATTATTGGATCTTCTAACTTTTCAATAGCATTTACATTATCTATGATCATCACATTATCTTTTTCATAACATTGAACTTAATTTTTTTTTAAAACTTCTAGTAATTATTCTTCGTTTTCTAAATTATCTATTACTTCTTTTGGTAAATTAGAAGTATTAAGCCCAACTTTGACTTAGTAGCCAAACAATGCATCATACGGTGACATCTTAATTCCAGAATGTAAGGCCATATATTTCATTGATTGAACAAATTTAAATCCTTGACTTCAGTGAGAATTTTTCTCTGTCTACATCCATGTTGTAAACATATTCTTAACGTCTTGGTTCGCTCTTTCAGCACTAACTTGACTTTGACTGTGTCTTAGCTTACCGTGAACAATTTTAAGTTCAGGCCACATGTCTTTTAAATTCAATCAAAGTTATTTGAGAATTCCCAACCATTATCGGACTGTAAGATAGACGGAGCTTCAATAAGCGTAAAAATATCTACGAGGTAAAAGCTATTTCCACTGCTATTTTATATTCAAGTGGTTTGCGAATTATAAATTTGGTAAAGTGATCTTGATATACTAAAATAAATTTATATTTTCCTTCAGAATGTGACTGAAAATCAATCAGATCAACTTGACATCGTGAATTGAATTCCAGTGAAATAATAGGTTTGACCACTATTCCTTTTTATGCCCTTCTATTTCTGTTGACACGGTTCCCATAATCGTAAGAAAACTTCTACATCACTCCAAGTTGTACTTTTATATTTTAACGAAAGTTCAGAAATTATTCTGTCACGGTCACCATGACCAATAGATCAATAGATTCATGTGTAGCTTTTTAGAATTTCATATAATTTGCCATCATTAACGTAGAATAATACTTTTCCTTCTCCACTTGCAGGAAAAATTAATTTCCTAATTTGCTGTACAGCTAAAATATCATGTCTAATAAAAACTAAAAATTAAGTTAATAAGATAATTTACAAATTGTCAATAAAATTGTAGTATATAGCTAATAAGTTAGTAAAAATAGATAAATACCTTTGAAGCATCCAATAATCGCGTGACGTTTTCTTTTTCTTCTGACCATTTTTAAGTAGAGAAACTTCACATAATATTTTATTGTATTTCTCATTTGATAGAAAAACAGTATTTTTTGAAATTTTTCTGGTTTTATTTAATTCGGTATGAAAATTTTCCGACATTTTTATAAAACAAGAAATCAAAGAACACTGAATTTAAACTTGGATTTGATTAAATCCATCACATATTTATCTCTTAATCAATTATGTTAAAACATTATTTTACCTATTTTTACAAAATGGCATGATAAGCAACGTATATGTAATATCTTATATATGATTGTCGAACATATAAATGTGTATAAAATATAAATATACTCTCTAAAATATAATTACATATCAATTGTATACATTGCCTGATTGAGGTTTGGTATTCTGTAATCATTATATCAATTTTATACTTTTCCTGATCATTTTTGGAATTCTATAGAATGCCCCCTTCTACACTTTGCCGGTTAAATATATATGTATATAAGAATAAACAAAAATCCAGTGTTTTACTACCGTAAAGTGATCGTAATTTGTTTGTGATTACTACCAAACCGACAGTTTGACGGTCAACCGTCGATTTTAATATTTTAATTTATATGCATTTAGTTAAGAAGAAAAATGTTGAATCTCATTAACAATAAATTATATTATTTATTTTTTAACAATTTTATAGTTATTTTTAACTGTTTCAATTTTAATTTCATAATGTACAGACAATATGAGAAATACATTAGACAATGAGGGAAGGTTAATACAATAACAATAATAACATAAGTCATTATTTTTAAGCTTATGATTGAATGTTTGTTTTTTTATTCTTCCTATACGAGTACTGATAATAGCGGGTACAGAACCCTGGACAAATATAATTAAGACTTGAAGTGCAATGTGTAAGATATCAACGCATATATATAGTTAACTATAGTTCCACGCAGAAAATTATAAATCGATATTTTGGTTGGAAATTTATATCACGGTTAGTGTTTGAAAATTGCATAAAATATAAGATTGTGAAATATTTCATAAAATGTTTCATAAAATATTTCAAATTAGTGAAATATTTCAGTATTTTAAAAAATTTGTTTTTCTTTTATATAAGTGAAATTTTTACATATACTGCACATTTTTTTGGTAGAACAAATTAATAAGACCCATTAGTGATTGTTTTCCTTGGTACTACACATTTATAGTATTTACAATTTTTAAAGGAACAAAATAATTGTATAGGGTATATTTATAATCTACCTGGAATTAATATGTTAAATAACTATATAATATAACTAGTATAATGACTTATAAAAAAATGAACTTAATTTATATAATAAAACATTATTTTATAAATTTATCATATTCATAAGTTCATCTATTTCAGCACTATCTATATCAAAATGTGAACTTTGATCTTCTTCATTTTCTAAGTTTATTTTACAGTTACTCTTAAAAATAAAATCAATGTTTCACGTTTTTGTGCAATATTTCACCGTGTACTAAAATATTTCAAAATTAAATATTGCAAATGAAATATTTCCTACTTCAAACACTAATCACGGTGTTGACTGAAAAATTATAAAACTTGTTTTTATTGGTTTATATTTACGAGTATCTAAAGACAATTATGTCTATTATTTTTTCTGTAAACTCAGTGCGAATGTGATATTCCATTTTCAATAGATTAACTGTTATACTCATACTCGTCTCGTGGATTATAGGTAGTCTGTACTGTTACTTTATCTACAGGTTCAATCATAATTTGGTTAAAGCATTAATTATTTAATACATTTTCTAATAATACTCACTCGCCCTATTTATGTCCATGTCTGGACACAATTGTACACTGTTCATGTCGTACATAAATAATGCCAAATTAAAAATGTATTTCCCACGTGGCCCGACGGAGAATGTGAATAATTCAATATGTTTTCAAAGCTTTAGAATCAGATAACCACGTATAGGTGCGGCAAAAAAAATATTCCCGAGTGTACATTACGTGATTGATACATACTATTTATATAAAGTGGCACATTTTCGGTGGGAAAGTTCCAGGTTCTTGACACCCCACACACAAAAAAAAAAAAAAGATTCAAAAGTCAAAAATGACTTGTTACGAAGTTTCAAAGAAAGACACTATTAATTTATATAATGTGATTGTAAATAACTCTTCATTAGTATTTATAATTATAATAGAATAGTATAATTATTAATTCATACTTATCATGTATTTTTTATAATATCATAAAATCACTTATTTTTTAGGAGAATTTTAAACCCCTTTCCCTCAAAAAAAAAGAAAATTTTAAAATACACTACTGTATATATTATATCAACGTGATTACCGACGATTTTTAATACGAGCGCTGCAAATAATGATTAAATGTTGCCGTACACTGGATCGGAACGGAACGGAACTGTTCGATAAGATCGGAACGAAAACGAATTTTGTCTACACACTGTGTCGGAACCAGTCGGATTCCGTGGCCACATATACTTGGCCACAGGCATGTACATAGAATCAAATTTCGGAGGGTTTACAAAATATAGCAATACAAATTGTACAGCAACATAATAAAACAATTTCTTCCTACTTACTCATTATTTTTAATGTGACAATTATTATGTTAAATATTCAAACTTAATGTATGTCATTTATTCAGTGTTCAGAAGTAAGTATACTTAAGAAATAGGAATATTAGGAATAATAATAGTTATAATAATAAATAAAACTTTAAATATTATGTATTACGAACGTCGAACAGAACAAAAAAGTATTTGATTATAATATGCACATACAATTACCTAGGTGTATTAAATTTTTAAGTAAATAGAAGAAAAAAATCAAACAATTTATATATTCCATATAAAAAAAAAAATATAAACTAAAGTATAAAATCCCATTTTCGTGGTAACATAGCAATCTATCGATAATTTCTTCCGCATTTAAATCAAAGTTTCAGTATATGTTTAGTAAGGCCAATCGTGTAAGTCTCATTTCATCCATGTATGTTTTAAGTCTCCGTAGAGTTGAGAATGACCATTCAGCAGTAACAGTTGTCACAGGCAATGTGGCCAAAATTGTCAAAAGACTTAGAATGTTTGGGAAAAAATCATAAGATATTGCAGACAAAGTAGTCAATGATGTAGTTGGACGGTCTGTATCAGATGCATTTTTCCATTTAGCTAGCCATATTTTAATTTTTGCGTCAAACGTTTCATAATTAGGTAAAATATTTTTATAAAAAAGCACTACCTCTTGAAAATCTTTTATATCAGTTGTATTTTTAATAAAATTTGGAATAAGTGATTGTAGTTTAGCCATTATATGATGATAATTAGTAAATCTATCTTGTAATTGACAAATAAAATGATCTGATTGTAATCTGACATATTTTAATGGTTTGGGTAAAAATTATTTGTATCGAAAAGATATTAAAAATGTTTACAATAAAAAAGTTTAATTTTGTAGAATTTCAGTTGTGTACACAACTACAAAATACAAAACTATGATGACCAAAAGTTAGCACGTATATTTCGTACTGACGCAATGTGTCAGTGCGCATGCGTTTGCGATCGGAATGCTTCGGAATCGGTTAAAATATTGTAAACAAACAATTCGGTCGCGTTCCGATCCGACGCAACGTTTCCAATCCAATCCGATCGAGTGTGCGAGACCTCATTTAAAATTATTTTTATTAATTTTTCCGTTTCGATCTGATCAGATGGTTCCGTTCCGTTCCAATCCAGTGTGCGGCAACCTAAAATCGTTTATCATATCAACGTTATCAATGTTCTGCGATCATCGTAATGTATCAAAAAACACGAAATCACATAACCCCTTTAAAAACAAGCTTATATCTAAACCTCCCTCAAAAGCTGTAAAATACTGAAACACGAAAAACCTGCGTGAACTTGTAATAAGGTATGTATCATATACCCATTACAATACCTCCAGAGACAATACACGTTATCAAATTTTGTTTTGTATATCACACACGAGAATAAAGATTACAAATGTTCATATTTTATTTATAACTTTTTTTATTTTATATTTAAATGGAATATTTTAGAAAATAATTTTTTATTTTACTATTTTTGAAATATTGAAAACCATCGTTTTATATAGTTTATTCTTCTAAATATTTTGTGGTTAATTTTTAATTTATTAATTTTTTTCATTAATCTCTTGATTATTTATATTTTATTTAGTGCGCAAAAGGTAGTATTTTGTTTGACTAGTACCACAATATGAGATTATTCAAACTAGATACCAGAAAACGAGATAATATCAAATCGAAGGTATACGAGTAGAGAGGTGTTTCGCTTCGCTTATCAATTGATTGAAATATGTACACCGCTTGTGAGCAACAAGTTACAGTACTGACTATCCAATGAAGTATTTTATTTCTGTACGAAAATCGATGTGCGATGCATTCTACATCTATAAAATTTAATTATAAAACTTGAATGGTGTTATTTTTAAATTAAATATCTAAGGCAATTATTATCAGTTAATTATATTTTTTTTGGGAATGGTATTGTATATTGTAAGTATACAACTCAACATTAGGTTTAAAAAAAGCTTAGGACCGGTATTAGAGTCTGATAAGATGTGAATTGGTCTTTTACAATAAAAAACAATTAACAATCGCTCTTAAACAAAACCATTCGGAGTGATGGTTAATAAACTTAAAATTATACAGCATTACGGCTACGGCTTATGGGTGTGCAGCTAACAGCTAAAATGAAGAATATTTAATTAATTAAATAGAAAATTTTCAGAGTTTTGTATTAATTATATGTAATATTTATATAGCTACAGATTAAATATGTGTTTTTAATCTGTGATATAGTATATTATAATGTGTTCACAGGACCGGATTGGCATAAGACGGCCAACCGAGATTTTAATTTTTAAGCAGCTCATGTATAAATTCAACGGCCCAAAATTATAATTAATTTAGACATGTATTTAGCTCACTCACACACTCGCAATTTCTTCACTATTGATTGAATCATAGTGAACATTTTCCAAATTATAATTTATTTGAATGCATAGTGTATTATAAATAAATAAACGAGTTACTTAAAGAAATCGAAAAATGCATTGTTCGCGCCGGACATCGATAGTGCCCATGGGTTAGTAGTACGATAGTGAAACTGGTATCACGGGTTCTACAAGATGTCGGGGTGATAAATCGTGCATACTATCTGCGATAATCTCATTCGAGAATGAAGAAAACTTTTGAGACGAATGGGTGATGACAATAACCGACGACAACGAGAAAAACCTCGTGTTTGGTAAAAACGTTAGCCTAACGTCGTCGTGGTCAAGCCCACTATTAGGAGCACGTCCACGACTTGACGTAGTCAATTCCTGTCCTTTTACGTGTTGTCTGAACTTAAACTTCGCTGTTGTTTATTCACCAGACGTCCAGTCGATGCACGTGGTATTATTTATTGTTGATGTAAATCCCGATGAATCGATTTGTGACCAGTTTCCCATGCGAAGAAGACGCCTATGGGTACTAGCGTCCGTCCCACGTGTCTTAACACAGTTGCGTGAGAGAAACCAGCGAAACTAAGACCATATCAGGTGTTATCACCCATACAGTCTAACGCAGAGGTTCCCAAACTTTTTAATGTACGACCCATTTTGGGAATTTTTTAAAATTTGGCGACCCACAATATCAATGAATGACCTATTTTTTTAGTGAATCAGTTGCTTACAACAAAAAATATACATTTGTTTTTAATATAAAAATATAGCGCGACCCACCAAAAATATAATTGCGACCCAATTTTGGGTCGCGATCCACAGTTTGGGAACCTCTGGTCTGACGTACAATGTCTTATTGTTATATTTATTGTTTAAATTAAATTGTATTACTATTTTCACTATTGTTTATTTTATGTGAGGTGCCTCCCTTATTTTTTTTTTTTTTTTGTTATTTATTATTTTTTGTTAATAGTAAGTATTCAACCGGTACTTGAACATAATTCATATTTGTGCATTTAATTGTAATAATCAAATTATAGTCTACGTACTATATTAATCAACCGACCAACCAAACAATTATTTTCCTAGGTATTTAAGGTGAGTCGGTGCAGGTAACTTCGATATTTGGTATAAGACACTCCTGACGAAACATGCATTTTCTATAATTAATATAATATACTTAAAAATAATTACTGTAACAAAAAATAGAAAATTGAACGCAAGAAATGTAAGAAAAACAACATTTATAGTGTTAGTAACTATATTCTATGTGGTAAATATAAAAATACAATATAAAAAATGTAATATATAATATAATGCATAAATATATAAACATCTCATTAAATTCAAGTATTAAAACTTTAGAAAATTAGTAATTTCGGAATTGTTTGTAGTTAATTTATTTATTATGTCATAGAATCCAGTAGTATGGAGGCCCCTAATCATAATAATAAGTCATAATTATAAATAATAATAATTATTTGTTTGTTTTTTACACAATATAAAAAAATATACGATTTTTTTTCATTTTAAAATTGTCGTCCTTACTCTACTCTACGCAAATTACACAGTTTTCTCCAAATCGTCCAATAAATTAATATCATCGCTAAGAACACCAAAAAAACATTTAAAAGTAAAGTTTTCTCCGGACGAATTGTACGAGTATTTATTGAACTTGAAAAATCAAAAAACACAGTCATCAGAAAATGATACAACTTCGAATTCTGTTTCAAATTAACACTTATAATCTATATTAAATTACATAAAAATGTATACCTATGTTAAAATGTATGAGAACAAGAATTGTATATATATTTAATAATAAAATAATATAAACAAAAATATATTAATCATTAAAATTAAAATGTTATTTTATAAGTTATAATATAGTGAGAAAAATAAAATTTCAATGAATAAAATGTGAAAATCAATTTTTTAAAAAAAAAAATCTTTCATTCCATATTAGATTTTTTACCGCTTAGAATTGAGTTCTAGCCCACTGTGTACCGGTAATAATCAATGTGTGGTTAATTTAACATGTAATGAAATATTAGAGATTACGTGAAGTTTTCGGTTGAATCCCAATTTATTAAATCTAAAAATAACTCGTTTGATAGAGACACAGTGACGCAAAAACTGGATGTGCAGAGTGTGCATTGCACATGGGCCCCAGATGTCATACTATTTTATGTGGCCTCAAAAAATCAAATGCCCAAAAATGTATAACAATAACGGGCCTCAAGATTTTGATTTGCACACGGGCCTCGAGTAGTTAGTTGCGGTACTGTAGAGACGTTGGTAAAAGCAATAATAATATGCATTGTTAGTTATAACTTATAAGCCAAACAGTTAATATCATTACATTTATAATCTTTAAATATTGTGAAATTTTTATTATTTTTGCTTGTTTGTGTAGTTCTAGTAAGGTTAAACGCGGGACCTGGTTTCCGAGTACACCTCGTTCCCCCTCGCGCTTACCTTGCTCACACATTTCACACATCGTGTATACATACACAATTACATACAAATACAGGACTCACTTGTCTCCTGCTATTCATTTACAGTGCATAAAAAAAACATAATCAGAGTTCTTGCAATTCAAAATTCCATTTTTACACTGTGAAATATTTACAAAGTAATTATTAATTGTAATGGTGTTAGGTATGTACAGTATTAGGTTGGTAAGAAAAATAAACAACAGATAAGAGTCGTCAAAAGTATTTAAGACCGACAACCGATCACCATTTGTACTCGTGTCATTTTTCGAATTTCCCAATAGTTCCGCACGAATTGTACCTACGCAAAGTTTTAACGAAATTTACCGACTCGCTCGTGGGACTTATAAAATAAGAATCACAACGAGACCAAATCGGTGCAATTTTTATTTTGTTTAACTTTTACAACTATATACTTTTGAAATAGATATATAGTACTTTGCTGACATATGTATAGATTTTGAAAGTTCTGAGTGAGCTGGAAGAAGGACAGAGCCAGCGGTGTACCTAGACTTGTGGAGGCCTCGGTACATGATGGAAAACAAAGGTCCTATTATGTACAGACGTATTTAGTATTTATCAATTTTGCCAGACCCATTAAAATATTGTGCAAACATTACCTTCAACCACCAACCAAGTTTATGTTTATGCATTTAAATATTGTGGATAAAAGAAAAATTATAAAATACCTAGTACACATGGTGTAGGTACACACTAATATATTTTATATAACATTGGAGTTTTAATCTGTTTTATTTATTAAAAAAATCAACAACTCTGCAAGAGATCTGTTAATTTTAAAATAAAATATTATTTTTTACAATTAATATGATGTGTCTATAAAAAAGTAGAAACAATTTAATTCTACTTATATAGTAATTATTATTAAAGATTGAAAACGGAACACTTGTATTATTAAATAAATTCGGAACTATAAGTTTTCGAGTGTTTCCAGTGACACGGATTTCTACTGAAATCGTTTTTAAATCAACTGATAGCAGCTCAAAATCGTTTTCTAAAAGTGATACTATTTAAGATTTTAGCGTTCGATGTTGATTTCAAATCAATATCAAAATAATATGAGTAAAACAGATTGCTCAGTGTAAAAACCACCCATTTACGAATAAATCGGAAGTAGTTTTTTTCTCATGTCAGGCATCATATATTTAAAATTAAATTAAACATGTAATTTATAAAACAAAACTAAATAATAATATCAAATAAGTAAATGAGTAAAATATGAATAATAATAACACACTAATGTAATGGTAACAAGTATTGCTTGCTAATTATATTTTAACTTTTGTCCAGTATATGGCTGTATTACCGCCTTCTTGTTGCTTATCATAAGATCATCTTGTGTACATAAGTTTGGCCCTCGTGGGCAAACAAGTAGGTGTGACGTTGTTTGCGCTTGTCTACATATGCAAGTTATGTCTTGATCTCCATTTTCTCATATTTTCTTTTGTCTGTCCTACACCAACACGAAGTCTATTCAGTGTCTTCCATACCGGCCAGTCTAGGTTGTTACCAGGAGGTAATCTTTCTGATGGTTCCATCCATCTTTTACCGTTGGTGTCTGTTATTGGGGTACAAGGAAAAAACCTCTACGTGGTGTACCCCAGGCAACGCTCTATACTCGTAACGGCTATTTTTTCCAAACCCAGGCGCATATGATCGGAATTATAGTAAGTATTGGTCAATCGGTAAAATGTTGTATGGAAAAAATCGACAATGATAAATATAACTCCCCACTGTGCAATTTAAGTTCTCAAACATCCTCAAATGTTAATTTTTAGTCGTAATAGGTTTGTTCCAGTATAGTGTTCAGGGGCGGATTTAACAATTTTCCGCCCCTATGTCAACTTAAATTTGCCGCCCCTATCCAAAAAAACTTACTACCTCTTTAATAAAATATCCTCAAATAAATTAATTTTTCAATACCTACCTTATATGCAATTTTTGCTTATTATAGTATTACGAGACATTTCTTAAACAATAAGATAAGCTATAATACAATACTATCATCGTTGTCGTAGACGAGTTCCTGGGAAAATATAAATATTATTTTGCTAAAAATAAACAAATACAAAATCCACAATTTCAAGATTTTGAAGTGATAAATAAAATTTTAAAAATTATGTACCTAATTTTACAAAATCAAAATAAATTTTCAACATAATTTTGCCGCCCTATGCGGCCGCATAGTTCGCAGTGCCTTAAATCCACCTCTGATAGTGTTGCAACTTACAACGCATGCGCAATATCAAAAACGTGTTCCAGCAGAGCAAATTTAAAACATCAAAATGTTTTCTGTTCCATCAGTGCTGCAACATGTTATCAACTTGTTAGAAACAATAATTTTCTGTTGCTAGTTATACGTTCAGTCAAATGTTTCGCGCATGCGTACAATGCAAAACATTAATTATTGTGTTTTTGTTTTATTCAATTGATTACGTCTTGAGTCGTTTACTCGTTTACAGTAGTGCTCTTGATACCCGGGTACCCGGGTAACCGGGTTTTACGGGTATTACCTGATTTACAAATTTTCGGGTACCCGTTATGATTTGTATACTCATTACTAGAGCTGAGATTTGTATGTAAATACATATTTTTTTTAAAACATGATAAATTAATTAACTATTGTAAATGATAAATTTGTTTCACATGATTCACAATAAATTAAGAAATATTTAATTTTACATACTTTTACATATTCCGTAAATTTTGACAACAATTCCAATATGTATTTATAATTCGATAATAGTAAAAGTGTATATAAGAATAGGAAAGACTTTAGTTTATCTTATCTGTTTCTGTTCGATAACCATAGCTTAATGATCTTAGGCATGTTAAGGTATGTATATCTTAGATTATATTTTTATAGATAATTTTTATATTTTCTTAGATCTTTTTTATTCGAATAATTGTGTAATGTTTAATTTAATACTGATTACCTCTTAGGAGTTAAGACTTAGCTAAACCGTTTACGTATATCAAAAATCATCGGGTACCCGAACATTTTGGGTAATGGGTACCCACTACCCGAAAACACTGACTACCCACAAAATCGGGTATTACCCGGGTAAACGGGTACCCGGGTATTACCCACATCAAATCAAGAGCACTAGTTTACAGTGCTTACCCGTGACAGCTTAACTTATGTTTTTATATTTTTATTTTATTTATTATAATTGCATTACGTTTACTGTATGTAGTACCCAGGGTCGGATTTAGGACTAGACTACCAAGGCTATAGCCTAGGGGCACCAGGGCCGGTGAAAGCTATGGGCGACCTGGGCACGGAAGGGGCGCCAAACTGAAAATTATTTTTATTTAATTTATCTTTTAAAACGCATTAACAATCTATACAATTTGTAATATTCATTTTCATTATCTAATGTCGTTTAAATTGAAGATCAGAAGATGCATCTACAATTGTCTCATTTTAGTCATATTTGTAGAATATAAGAATGTAACAGTGCATGTGCATCAATACCGCTGGTTTAGATGTAAAAATAATGCATGGAACTATGGAAGCATACCACTGCAAACGTTGACCTCTCCTACTTTAACATATGTTCCTTGTGATGATAATAATATTGATATTGACATAAATAGTAGTAATAGTGCACTTGTGAACAAAATAGTTGAGATAAGCGATAAACCGGTAACCGATGTTTCCAAATCCGTTGTATTTATTTCTCAACCTGATTTATTCGACCCATATTTATGGCCAGATAACAGACAGAATAACTTTATAGACATAGTTATTAAGATGGGACCACGTGAAATAAATTATGACATTTTTCCCAAAGATGAAAATAATCGTCATTTTTCTAAAATATACCAAATAAGAAAATTAGACAACAATGAAAAAGTTAAAAGACGATGGCTTGTATATTCTAAAAGCATTGATCGGGTGTTTTGTTTTTGTTGCAAACTTTTTAATAGTTCTCATAGTACACTATCCACAATAGGCATAATGACTGGAAACATATGACAACAACACTTATTTCTCATGAAAAATTACCTGAACATTTTACTGCATACAAAAAGTGGCACGAATGTGAATTAAGATTAAAACTTGGTAAATGTATTGATAATGACCTGCAATGAGTAATGAATACAGAAGTTCAATATTGGAATAGTATTTTAGAAAGGTTAATATCTATAACTTTATACTTGTCCAAACACAATCTAGCTGATAAACTATTTGAAAGAAATAATGGAAACTATTTGGGGTTAGTAGAATTTTTAGGAAAATATGACAATAATATGAAAGAACATTTAAATCGAATAACTACACAAAAACTCAATCTAGCCTATTGCAGTAAGGATATTCAAAATGAACTTATAAATCTAATGACCTCCTAAGTTTTAGAAATCATTCAGCAAAAAGTACAAGACGCAAAATATTTTTCTGTGATATTAGATTATACTCCTGATGTCAGCCATTCTAAAAAAATGTAATTTACTATAAGATTTGTGGACGAAAATAATGACAACTTACAAGTAGCTGAGAATTTTATTGGTTTTAGAGAAGTTAGTGAATCTGGAGAATTACTGGAGAAAGCCTTAGTGAGTTATTGCTTAAGACGCTAAAAGAAAACAAGCTTGATATAATGAACTGTCGTGGTCAGGGTTTTGACAATGGCGCGAATATGAAAGGTCATAAAAAATGAGTTCAAGCAAGAATTTTAGCTTTAAACCATAAAGCGGCATTTATGCCCTGTGGTTGTCATTCTCTTAATTTCGTTATATCTGACGCAGATTCGCAATCCAAAGAATCTATCACTCTTTTTGGAATTATACAACGGATATTTGTTTTATTTTCGGCTTCTGTTTACCGTTGGCAAGTGCTAAAATCACACTTACCTAACTTGACGGTTAAGCCATTGCAGGGGTGGATCCAGAATTTTTTTACGGAGGGGGCGCAAAATAAATTGTTTACTAACCTGCCTGAATTGTAATATAATACGTAAAAGCAACAATAATTATGTTGACCCATAGCCTTCAGGAATATATAAAATAAAAAATTGAATTAAAAAAAAACAATCTCAAGCAATTATTTTTAAGTACAAAATTTACTAACCGTGGCTATAACATACCAACACACTAGTCAATACACAATAAATATAAAATAATATTATTTTATTTTTCGTAATTGTATATTACTCTAGTTAGTAGTTGTATTGAACCACGAAAATAATCGAAAACCCAATATATTTTAAACCTATTTGGGGAGGACATACGCCCCTTCGCCCCCTCTTGTATCCGCGCCTGATTATAGTTATAGGTTAAAAATTAATATTATTTTAATATTTTATTTTACGCAATTCGACAGTTAATAATTTAATATGTGTAACAATATTGTACGATCAGGTAATAAAGTTGAAAATTATGATACAAAATACATATTAATTGTATTTAACTTATTAAAAAACTTAATTTTACTACTACTCAAACTAGGTGTGAGGGGGGGGGGTAAGGGCGCCAAAAATGGTTTTGACCAGGGCACCAATACTTCTTGCGCCGGCCCTGAAGGGCACCACGACTTAAGGGGCGCTAAGCCGTGGATGGTGAATTTTTTTTTTCTGTAGATACTAGATAGATACTAGATTATTATCTGCAAATTTAATTTATCATCTACGAGAATTTATATAGTTAAACTTAAATATTAGTAATGAATAATGTTAATTATTATAAATGAATATTTATATATATATGTATATAATGTGATTGTGTATGGTAAATGTGGCGTGACAACCATCGTATCCATGATAAAATAAATTTATTTTATCATGATCGTATCAAAAGTGTGTGATACATTGAAAATTGCATATAATATAAAAACAGGTTTTGTTGTGCCTATAAATCTAATTATATCATAATTCGAGTGGCAGATTATAATACTTTCGGCTTCGACGCCCATTTAGTTAGGTGGACTTATTTATCATTTTGGGTTATATTTTCTAATTCTTATTGCATTACACTCATTACTGTGTCAAATCACCAAGAGCCACTAATGGAAAATTGGACGATTATACATTTATTAGGAAAACAAATTAACACGAGAAGCGCTTACTGTCGTCATGGGTGGCGGTCACCCCACCGGGCCGGAGTAGGATAAACATTGTTCATTCTATTATTATTCTATTATTTTATAATTCTATTATAAAATGTGAATAATTTATTCTACTATTATTTGTGTTTGTTCACTTTTTGGCTTTTGCGTTTTAGTATTTGGTGTCATAAATAGTTTCCAAGTTTTTAATTAAAATGGCGTTTACTATTTGAGAAATATTTACGTATGCCAATTGTTCTATTAACTCACGTAATGTTGTAGAAGGAGAGCAAGTTTTAAAAAGTAAACAAATAATATTGTGTGGAAAAATTGTTAAGGTATATATTATTATATTTAAACAAATCATAGTATGTAATACTTGTAAACAATAAATCATTAATTAATAAACAATATATTATATGCATTTAACATTCAAATTTATAAAGCTTATAAAACAGTTTGCTTTTAATTAGGAAAATGAAATACAAATTAAAGCATTAGTCATACAAAGTTCTCATACAAGAGAAATGCCGCATGAAATAACAGGCAAAATATCTACAGTGCTAATATTATTGAACATTATTTTTCCAATTTTTTAGGTTGACCTGAAAAAAATTTAAATTTAATCCATTATATATTTTTGTATAACCATAAAGTTATTAAATTAATAAGGAGGGGACCCTCAGCTCCTATTAAATAAATGATGTTCCAAGGAATAGTGGCGTCTGTTTTTTATTAGCCTGAGGGCGCTTTTTAAGTAAATCCGGCTCTGGTAGTACCTATTTGTATCATAAATGTATATTACGAGAAATAAACATTCAGCAAATGTATGTAGGTAATTCTAAATATTATTATACCGAATTAACATAGTAATAGCAAATTAGGAATTATGTTCGATAATAAAGCAATTCAGATTATTCTATAATCAATGGCACTACGCAACAATCTCTTAATTTTTGTTAGAATATGTTAGAATATAAATGAAAAGATTGGATCGTATAATCGTATAATATTTATACATACACACATATATATATATACTGTAATAGTATTGTTTTATTTTAATATTTAAAGATTTTATTGTTTCTATTCTTATAATAGTATCGCTCGTCCACGCGTTCCAATTCATGTATGAATTTTTATATAAATATGTAACGAGTACAAACCGGCAGAAAATACTCAGAAATACACAACACTACAGTTACATAAACATAATATTATGTATGTCTATATATATACCAAGATAACTAGCGCGTCCGTCTCACTATAAACATTAGTATACCCATAGATAAGTATATATTATACCAGTGACTTGGGAGCTATGCTTGGGAAGTACTACCGATTATCAGCTGCAATCATAGACTGGTGATACGACGGGTAGCTCCAATAACACGCTTTACCAACTGTCGATGAATTATTTATTCTAATATATCGAATTATTTACATGTTCCTAGTTAGTTGTGATTTATGCAAACCCTGACTGAACGAGACGACGGTTACGACGATCGTTCGACCGAGATTTTTTCGCTCCCGTCCAATGAGTCGGAAATGCTGCTGGTTATCGCGTTGCGCACTGACTTATGCCGTTGCAACGTCATTATCGAAACGTTTATACGTTTTGTACATTTTTATTATTCCGCTTCGTCGAGCGCCCTTATTATTTCCATTTCCAAGTGTGCTGCGTAGTGTATATTGTACCTCTTTAATTATTATTCCACCGCTCTTCGGTGTGCGAGTCATTTGGTAGCGGTGAACCGTTCAACATCACACCACCGCCGCTGCCGAATTGATGATATTTTGATTTGTATCGATATTTTTGGCCGTCGCGAAGCACGCGTTATCGCGCGCGCACCGTCGTGCAAGTTCGCGAGTTTTTTTTTTTTTGTCATCGCGTTCCAAGTCGCGAACGCGCGTGTCTAGGTCGGATAACCTTTTCCGCTCACGCTGTCGTACACCTTCCGACTGCGAACCGGACGGCGCGTTTCGACGTTCCCGATAATATTGCTACGGATCAGGTCCGAGAGGTATTTCCATCGTCAACGTTCAACTGTTATCATCCACGTTCGGCACGGCGCGAACGGGATGGAACTCGTCTCCGTGCCGTCCCGCAGTCCAACGGCGTGGTACAATGTTTCCGTCGAACGTTTAGAAGTTAGCGTTCGCTGCACACGAGTTACCGCACTGGACCACGATGCGACCACCCGTAGAAGTGCTCGTTCGCGCAGCCAACGCATTTAATGGCGAAAGAACGATGGACACCGTCCGTCGTGCTTATTCGTCATACGATTTGTTTCGTGTTCATGGACCATTTTCTTTCTGCCTGTGCATTCAAAACGAGTTGATCGTGGAAACTAGAAAGCGGGTAAGACATACTATTATATACTTAAAAACATTAATAACACTTAAGTATTTATACTATTGTAATTGGAAGAAAACTAAAAATCTGTTTGAGGATCATCAAATTAAACACTATCCACAAACTTGGTCAACTTAAATTCCGATTAAAATTTAATACATTTTATGTGGTTTAAAATAAAATATTTGATTTTGTTTTGTACACAAATGTATGAAGCATTAAAAAATGATAGTGAAGAAAATATGGCTCGACTTCATTCAATTATTAATTTGTTATGTTTAAAGTGTTTTATTTTGCGGACAGCAAGGCATTTTACTGAGAGGTCATAGAGATTGAGTAGTATTTTTTGTGAGTGAGAAGAATGTTGTGTTCACGATCAAGGGAATTTTTATAAAGTTTGTTCAATTTAAAATTGATTTTAGTGTCAATGGGCTTAAAAATCATTTAGCTACGCCTAATAAAAACAACATATTTATGTCCAATAATCCAAAATTAAATTATATCAATATTAAAAAATTAATTCTTAAGCAGGTAGTAGACAAATATTGCTAAGGCATTTACTATATTGACGGATGAAACAACTACCTAACATCTCAAATAAAGAATTTATGTTATTATGTGTTCATTATGTATATGTATTTGAAAAATAAATTTGAGAAAACTTAATGCCGTGTAATAAATTTCATGATTTGTCTGGTAAAGGACTGTCTGTTGTAATTCTAAACTTTATGTCTGATTTGGTACTCGATTTGCAATATTTAACTGGTCATGGATTAGCAGCCATGAGTGGCAAGTTTAATGATGTTCTGAATTATATTTTCGATAAATATTCAGAAGTGTTATACTTGTATTTTAGTACCTACTGTTAAAATTATAATTACGATTGTAACTTTTTGTTACAAAGTTTCTTTTATTATAATCTGTATGGGTACTATATAAATTGGTGTTAAGTTTTTCAGATATTCAAAAAGCAAAATATTTTGCAAATATCAGTAGAAGCTAATATTTCTGAAACGAGACATTTAAAGCCAAAATTATTATATAAGTACCACTTGATGAGTTGACTATCACAATGTAATATTATGATTTGATGAACTCCAGCTATTTTACATGCTTTGGATTCCATTTCAAATTGGATAGATGTAGTTTCCTCAAGTGTAGTGAATCAAATTATAACTAATAATAATAATAATAAAACAATTTAATTTCAAACAACCTTATCTATATTAGTATTTGTATCAGTTAAAATAATGGCCTTTAGTTTTATCATTAGTAATTTTTTACAAAAATATCTTGATTTATTTTATTAGAAACTGTACCTACAGTTCAAAAAACATTCAAGGTATTTGAAAACAATGTTATTATAGAATTTGAAAAATTATTTTTTAATGTAAAATCTAATTATAAAATTTTGATATTCCCATAAGCTTGATACGACAAAATAAACATCAACTGCATAATTGTAATAATAATCCACAACAATTTTATAAAATATCTAATGTTATTGCATTTTTGGATGTTTTGGATTTATCCATTGAAAGGTTTTTATTATACAATGGTGTTTTAAGTAATTTATTTGCATTTTAAACAAGGCAGGAATGCAAATATTTCAATACATAAGACATTTATTGAAGAGAAATTATTTATAACTGCACTGATTTAAATATAAATAATTTATTTTTTAAATAAGGAATTAGTTCAGTATTTTTAATTGTAAAATTAATTTTTTGAATTTAAATTTAAATTTTGATTGAATTAAAATAGAACATTAGGTAACTAGGTTACTAGGAATAACAAGAGATTATTTATTGTAGTCAAATTACTGTTTTACATTATATTTTATAGTAACTGTTTAATTTTTTCTTATCACTATTATAAGTTTAGTTTAGGACTTATCAAAACATTTTTGTAAGATCTTTAATTCAATAATATTACAATAAGTTTAATCTTAATAAATAATAACTCTTAATAATGTTTACAATTACATTTTGTTTCAAAAAATATGTCTAATTAAAATTTAAACAGTACATTTTGTGGGATTATAGTAAAGTTGGCAGTATTTTGGGTATACCAGTGAGTCATCGGTATTTCGACCTACCGGTATTTATAAATACCGACTTCTTACACTTACTGGTACACTGGTCTTTTGATATTTACCGTTCGATCAGTATTTACCGTTTGATCGGTATTTGCTGAATATATGGTATATATTCTATGTATAAAATTATTTATGGAATGTACGGTATTTACCGAATATACAACTGCGTTATAACGTTTAAAGCCGTTTGCAAAAAGTAATACAAAAAAGAACCGGATGGGCCTCGCTCTGCTGTACAGTTAGGGGTGGAGTGAACCTCGCTTATAGGATAGGTCATTATTATAATGGATTTGTTAAATTTGAATGCAATGATAGATATCATTGTATACGAATAACGATTCTGAACGGAGTTCATATGTTTGTCTAGGATATAATACATTGTTATTTATAAACATTGTAAAAAGTATATTTTATTTTGAAACGATAAATATATTTTTCAATTAGGATGGGTTGGCAGTTGCATACAGCAATATAGTTTGTCAGTCTAGAACATTCTACATTATATTATATTTTACATGTAATTTTATGTCAATATTCGCTGTTCAAACGCTTATAAAAAATAATTGTGCCTATGGATTTTATAAATTTTTGAATGACATTAAGAACTACTTCTGTGGAATCTTCTATTAAATTTTCAAGTATTTTGTACGAGCCAAATTTTTTATTTTTTATTTTTTATCACCGATTATAAAAATAAATTGTAAAAAAAATCGAATATTTTAAATGCCTGTAAATAAAAATATGACATAAAGGAAATACCTATCTTAACAGCTGGTAAAAATTTCAAAAATCTGCGACTTATACTTTTTGAATTATAACAAATATTTAAATTTCAAACAGTCATACAACTTTTTCCTCTTAGTCCGGTAGAAATTTTTTTAAAGATTTTTTAAGAGTAGCTCATAGATAACCTAGTGTTAACATTTTGAACCTTAAGTATGAACAAAAAAAATTTTATGAATTTTTATCTACAAAATAACTTGCAAATTATCGTGATTTTTACATATTTCGTATAAATTGGAACTTTGAGCACTTATAAAAAAAAATTGTGACTTATGATTTTAGATTTTTTTTTATCAGTTAAGGAACAACTTATAAGAAACCTTGTATTAAATTTTCAAGATTTTCTGGGCAGCCAAAAAAATTTTATTGTTATTTAAAAAAAAAATACTTAAAAAAATTGAAAATTTCAATTGTCTATAAATAGCACAATATAAGTCAAAATACTTTGAAAATTTAATGGTATATAGAGAACGCTAATCTTAACATTTGGTGAAAATTTCAAGTATTTACATCGATTAGTTTTTGAGTTATAGCAAAATAAAAAATTTGATTATGTCGAAAACTGGTTTTGCGTAAAAACTCCCGTTTTTCCCAAATTTTTTAATGGTTTTTCCCGTCACATTTAAAAAATATTGGAAATTTTTTACTTTTGACCCCCCAAAGTACCAAATAGATTCACTTTTCTTTCAGAAAAGTTGCTACATAAGGCAATCGAAGCATTTTTACTGCCCCAAATCGTGTCGACAGACACAAAAAAAAAAAAAAAAAAACACACACATCATTGTAAAATCAATACATTCTTCACTCCGTTCAGAATCTAAAAAGAATAGATGATATTATTATTTTTATTCTAATTTTTAACTTTGTCATTATATCCAATGTACCTCTTGTTATTGAAAAAAAAATTGTATAAATAAAATACTAATTTTGAGTCTAGACTATTTTTATTGTTTACAATTTATGAAACACTTTAGTTTTAATCCTTATTGACTGTTGTTTTTAATATGTTTCTGGGAAACACATACAATTATATGCAAACATTTTTGTTGGTTATAGTGTTGTACTCTTTTAAAAATCTACTATAAACAATGTGAATGGGACTCCAAACTCCTTGACTCCATCAGCTCGTCTTAAATTATGTTGTCTGGTTATAATATAAATCATAGCAGATACAATTGGACTTATAATATTAATAATTATTTGATTTATATTTTATTTTTAAAATAATAAAAAAATCGAAATAAGGCATTAGTTGTATAATATTAAAGTTATTTTGTATATAAAAAAAAAAAATTAAAATAGTCTAAACTAAGATTTTTGAAAATTCATGACGGGTTCGTAGAATAAAACAGGTTGGGAACCACTGTTATATCTTTTAGAGAGCATAAATGAATCGTTATAATACAATTCATAATTATATTACTAATAAAAATATAATATGCTCCTCTGAAGTCAACTATAATTTATCAATTTCTTATTTATGAGTGGTATTAGCGGTATTTATTGTTTAAACGGTATTTACCATGCAAGCGGTGTATACCGAATGATCGGTACTTATGGTTTATAAGGTATGTATTGATACATACTGACATACTGGTATACCGTTAAAAACCGGTGTGCAAATTTCACACACCGCCAACTCTAGGTTTTAGGCTACATGTCTAAAATTGATGTCAATATTTTCTTACAATTTCAGAATAATTATCAAGTCGGCTAAGGAAAAATTTATGATTTCGAAGACACCATCAACATTGAACAGTATGATACTTTGATGATTTTTTTTTTTATTGACATTGCATATTACTCCTTCATTTTAACCTGGTTAATATGTTGAGTGTGTGAAAACTGAATTTGGTCATAACGAATGCTGATTAAGAGTTGTTGTTCAATTATATATATAGAGCAAATATTAATGGGCGTGTGAAGAAACAGTAGCAGTACTGCGCAGAGAAAGGTCCAGTCAGAAAACCAGAAGACCATCATTTCGCCGACTCTCAATATCATCTTCAAGTCCTCCAGTTTTCAATATTTAGCATAGGTGGACATTTGGTTGAATTTTTGGGGGGCTTTTATAATCCAATGTAAAGTGACCCGCACCACCTTTCTATATACAAATAAAATATTTCATTATGCAGAAAAGTAAGAAAAAAACACATTTTTTAAAAATAATTAATAATTAATTTTATTTTAATAACAAATATCTGTTTTTATCAGCAAAGATATTTAAAATATCATGATTATTAATATTTTTGGACATATTTTTTCAATATATAATATAGAAAGATCGCTGAATCTATCCTGAAGCATCAATGTCCTTAGCCAATTTTTTATTTTTTTAATTGCACTGAAACTTCTTTCACAAGTAGCCGAACTGATCGTTATTTTTAATGCTATTTTAAATAGTTTTTGCAAATTAGGGAATACTGTTTGATTTTCTGACAAAACTTTTATAACATCATTTATGTTAATATTAACATTAGAACCAATATTTTGAACTACAACATTTTTTGACATTATCATCTCTGAATTAAGATATTTGTTAGATAAGATAGTTATTGATAAATTAGTTTTACTCGAATACTATATTTTCATTTCTTACAGAAATAGTAATAATTATTATTTATTATTAATAATCTAATTCTATGAAAGCAACGTGGTACAATTTTTCACCAATAAAATCATCATCAAAATTACCGCGCAATTCTTCAACATAATACTAAAATCCTTTCATTTCATCCCACAATTCTTCTTCAATATCTTTACATAATTCTTCATCAACATTATCCCAAAATTCTTCTGTAAAATTGTCAACAAAGTTTTGTTAACCGCGTAAATGAATCTCAGGTTCTAATTCTTCGATCAGCTTTTCCAGTTGTAAATTCGAATTTACCCCAGTGATTCCAAAATATTTTTCAGATCTTTTCTGATAATGATTTAACCCAATTTATTTTAGTTATTTCATTATCGCTATTATTATTGAGCATTTTTTGTGCATTATAAATTATTTCAGTTAAAGTAACTACAGCCTTGTCAAATTTGTTCGTTTTACTTAAGTGTATCCAATTACTATGTTCGTAAATAATAACTATATATCAAAGCGTTAACATTTGCCTGGATCACCTGTTCGCAAGATATGTTATTCAAATTCATTGCCCAGTTGTTCCTAAATTACCAAATTAACGAATTAAGCATTTTCTAGTGTTTTGGAAGAGCATTATTGTTATAAAATAAAATAAAATAAGTGTGAAGTATTAATGTAATCAATTGTCTAATACTAAGTATACAAATATCCGAAAGCCAGAAAAAAAGAATATTTTTGTTACGGAATTCAATCTGATAAACTTGACGCCATTTCATTCATAGTTTACAACTTAGTTACTTGTATGTTAAGATATTTTCAAAATAATAAATTATCATGCGAATAGAAAAACAAAAATTTCCTAGGATTCAAATGGACGTTATAGACTGTACACTATTACAATTTTACTAGATTTGTTGGTCTGGTAAATTGACAACAATATCATATATTTGACTAGTAAAATTAAATTTAAAACTTTTTTTTTTTTTTTTTTTTTCCGGTCATTGAGACCATACCGCCAAACAAATTTCTCTCCATCTATCTCTATTTTCTGCCACTACTCTCCATGGTATCTCTGGTTCAATGTTTTCCACGTCCCTTTTTACACAGTCTTCCCAGCGTGAGCGTGGTCTTCCTAAGGATCTCTTACCGACCGGGTTCTCTTCGATTGTTGTTCTGACTATGGATCCTACTCTCCGCCATGCATGTCCTGCCCAGTTTAATCTTCTTTTCTTGATTTCATTCGCGATGTTCGGTCTCTGGAACAGCTCCTCGAGTTCTTTATTATGAAAAGCCATTCACTTGTGTTTGTGTCAAAGCATGGGCCGTAGATTTTCCGTAGGATTCTCCTTTCAAATACTTTTAGTCTGGTTTCTTCTGCTTTCCTAAGTGGCCATGTTTCCGCGGCATACAGTACTATGGGTCGTATCAGGGTCATGTACATTTGTATCTTCAGGTTTGTCGATAATGTTCTTGAACTCAGTACTTTTCCAAGACCAAAAAAACTTTTGTTGCCTTTTTGTATCCTAGCACTGATCCATCTTCAGATCGTTATTTTGTGTTATCAAGTGCCCCAAGTATTTGAAATGTGTGACTCTTTTGAATATGCCCTTCTAAATTCATAGATTGTCCTTGTTGATATTCCTGTCCTGTCGACTTACTATGTACTCTGTTTTTTCGTCGTTTATCTCCAGTCTGACCTTACTAGCCATCATGATGAGTTTCCTGCATACTTGTTTAACCGTTTCTTCGGTATATCCTAATATCGCTATATCATCCGCATAAGCCAAGATATTTATGTTCGAGTTTCCCAATACTATTCCATTGTTACAATTTGTTGCTCTGATTACCTTTTCTAATATTAGGTTGAACAATATTGGTGATAGCGCATCTCCTTGTCTTAGACCTGTCCTAACCGTTGTTGGTTCTGACAATTCCGATGCTACCTTTATTTTGATTTCTGTATTTTGCAGAGTGGCCTCAATTCATTTTATTAGTTTGTTTGGGAACTTAAACTCTTTTAATATGTTTATTAGACTATGTCGGTGGACAGAATCGTATGCTTTTTTGAAATCTACAAATAGTATACATATGCTTTTATTGAATTCCCATGATTTTTCTATGATCTGTCTTAAGCTGAAGATTTGATCTGTTGTTGATCTGTTGGGTCTAAAACCACCTTGATAATCTCCCAGTATCTCTTCCGCAATGGGTTTAATCCTATCTAAAATGCAATAGGACAATATCTTGTAGACCACATTCAATAAGGCAATTCCTCTGTAATTAATACTTATTTGTGGGTCACCTTTTTTATGGATTGGCCATACGACTGCAACATTCCAACCTTCTGGTAGTACTTCCTGCTCCCAAATGTGGGTTAGTAACCTATGTATATGTGTTAATGAATCTTCGTCTAGCATTTTCATAATTTCACCTTGTATACCGTCCTCACCAGGTGATTTATAGTTCTTCAATCGCCTTATTTGTAACTCAATTTCTTGTTTTGACGGTATTGTACATTCGTTTAGGTTGGGTTCTGCCCTTGTCCAAGTAAAGGTTTCTATGGGGTCGTTGCAGTTAAGAAGATGTTCGAAATACGTTTTCCATCTCTCTACAATATCTGATCGTGCAGTAATTAGTATTCCATCTTCCTTTACTAGGAACTTTTCATATTTTTTGTAACCTCCCTTTAGTGTATTAATATTTTTGTATAATTGGCGTGTATTATGTCCATTGTGATATTTTTCTGCTTCTTCCTAAATGTTTTTCGTATATACTCTTTTTTCATACTTAAAGGTTCGACTTGCTTCTTTTCTGCTTTCATTATACTTTGTTTTGTTTTCTTCATGGGAAGGGTCATTAAGGTACAAGTTTCTAAATTTTTTCCTTTGATTTAGGGCTTTCTCACACCTCTCATTGAACCAAGGTTTTTTAGTGTTTTTTGGTTTTCCCAGGACTTCAGCTGATGTTTCTTTTATTGTCTCCTGTACCCTCCTCCACATATTATTTATTGAGTCTATACTATCTATCTTTAATTCACTGCTGCGTTTGTGTATCTCACCTTTAAAACGTTTACAAAAAATTTCATCTGTGAACTTAGTTATATCATATCTGTCTATTACCGTTGGCCTTGTTGCCACCCTTCTCTTCAGTCTTGCTTTAATTTTTGCCTTAACCAAATAGTGGTCAGAGTCACAGTCCGCTCCTCGCATCGTTTTGACATCCGTAATACTGTTTTTGAACCTGTCATTGACTAGTACATGGTCAATTTGATTTGTGTGATTCCCATCTGGTGACTTCCATGTTCCTTTATTGATCTTTTTATGGGGAAACATTGTGCTCTAGATCACTAAGCCTTTGCTCGTTGCAAAGTCGATTAGGTTGAGGCCATTCTTGTTAGTTACTTCATGCAAGCTATGGTGGCCAATGGTTGGTTTAAATATTAATTCTTTTCCTACTTTTGCATTAAGGTCTCCTAATATAACCACTATTCTGTTATTAGGTAATCCATCTACTACATTCGTTAATTCATCATAGAAGTCGTCTTTTTCTTCTTGAGTCTTTTCCTCAGTAGGGGCATGAACACTAATAATTGTGATATTAAACCATTATGCTTTAATTGTTAATAGTGATATTCTCGGGTAAATGTCTTAAATTCTATTACGTTTGGTACCATTGACTTATGAACTATGAAACCCGTACCAAATTGTCGTCGATCATCGCAATCCCCATAGAAAATGGTATGATTATTAATGTCCAAGGATCCCGTTCCTTGCCATATAATTTCTTGGATAGCCACGATTTTAAGTTTATATCTCCCTATTTCTTGCGTCACTGTATGTGCCGCTCCAGTGCTGTATAATGTGCGAACGTTCCATGTACCCAAAGATATTTCCGATTTCCAGTTTCCATTTTTGTTTTCCGTATCTCCACTATTCCGAGGCTTTTTGTTTGGTTCCTGAACATAGGTTTTTTACGAGGCTGGGTTGTTAACCCAGCGCCCAACCCCCAACCTGTAGGGCCAGACCACTCCAATCACTTAAGACCAGAGTGGGGCTATTGCAGCGCCCAATGAAGGGTACTGGGCGATGGGGACGCTACTTTCCCAACGCCGGGAAAATTTAAAACGTAAATTTTAATATTTTTTCTGCCAATATAATATTGTCATCTTCAAAATACGATGTTTTACTTCCTAATAATACCCTTAGAATACACTTGTGGTTCTTCTTTTTTTTTTTATTGATTTTTCGACCTACTGGTGGTGAACATCAAACGTACCCATAGAAAGTTATCATTAGGATATCTTTTCAAGTTGACTATGGTGGCTTTTTTCTGAGGGATTATCAATTTATTTATTTGCACAAGCCATCATTGATACCGACAACTTACCTGTAGGTATAACCTTTTTTTTTTTTTTTATTTCATTAGCTGCTGGTATAAAACCACTTTAGCTCAACAATTATTATCTTAAGGGTTTACAACTTATATATACATCTAGAGAAAGATACATATAACATAAAATGCATTTATCATTTAAATACAGCAATTATATAAGAAAAATATTAAACTAATTACAAGAAGTACAAGAAGAAATTATAAACAAAACAAAAAGACAGCTAATTAGATGGCAAAACCAGCGTCCAAAATAAACTTAATAATTTTGTTGATGGCGATTTCTGAGTTAGAGTTGAGGATGGAAAAAAGGTTTGGAGAGATATTGAGGGCGCTAAATAATTTGAGTAGGTTTAGGCATTCGGAGCGGAGTGACGGACAATGAAAAAGTAAATGCTGGAGGTCGCAGACACTTTCAGTGGTATGCAGAGTGCACATGGGAGAGTCATTTAGACCAAGTTTATAGGCGTGGTCTGGTAAGAGAGAGTGACCCACGCGGAGGCGGTTGAAACGTACAGTTGTTGATCTTGGTAGGTTCAGGTTGTTGAACCAAGTTTTGTTGTTGGGAATTATAGGAGCAATATTTTTATATTTGGAAGCAAAACCAACGGGTAAATTGTTCCATTGGGTAGACCAAAGACTGAGGATGTGACAGCATAACAGGGGGGAAAAATCAGTCCAAGGTAATTGAGCTGGAGAAGGTAGGATTGTGATGGCAGTGGATTTGGCTAGCCAGTCGGCCACTTCGTTGCCAAGTATGCCAATGTGACTGGGAATCCACAAAAATTGAATAGAACGATGAGAATTATTAAGGTAGTATATAAAAGACTTAATGCGAAGAACAAGGGGGATAATTTGGAGTTAAAGGGGTTGGAAACTAGGGCTTGTAAACAAGACAAAGAGTCAGTAGCTATTAAGTAGTTACCCGTATCTGTATTTGAAATAAATAAAAGGGCTTCGTAGATTGCATAACACTCTGCAGTAAAGGAAGATGACGTAGGAGGGAGGTTATTAGCGAAAGAGACATGCAACTCGGGTATATAGAAAGAGTAACCAGCTGATAGCCGGGAGACTGATCCGTCAGTGTAGATAACCAAAGTGTTAGGAAACTGAAGGTTGAGATGATTGGAAAGGATATTATTGACCACGGAGTTAGACATTTGTTTAAGCTGGTGAGAAGACAGATCAGTGAATTGACCATCAATGTGAACAAGAGGAGTGAATAGGAGGGATTCATATGACTGCTCGTAGAACTGAGGTTTGTTTGATTTAATAATATATTGATGAAAATTGGAAAGAGAGTTAGCTGCGATTGAGAGGACCGGCATTGATTTTGGAGTTTATCTCCAATTTAGGAAAAGAGAATAGTAAGTATCGAAAATAAATTGATTGGATTGGGCTAGTGATTTGAGTATAAATTTTCCGGCCAGCCATCGGCATCTTATGTTAAAAGGGGGGCAAGTGGACTCAACTTCAATAGCTGGTCCAGGAGTGGAAACAACGTAACCCATAATTGTTCTAAGACATGCAATTTGAAGCTTGTTAATTTTATTCCAATTAGTGAAAGAGGCCGAACCGAAAAGAAAACAGCCGTAATCCAGTTTGGAGCAAATTATTGACCTATATATAGATAATAGACATTTGGGGTGAGACCCCCACCACGTGTTAGAAACAGACTTGAGAAAATTTGACCAACGAGAGGTAAAGGCAGAAAGAGATAATAGATGAGGTTGCCAACAAAGTTTAGGATCCAGGGTGAGGCCGAGGTAGGTGACGTTAGGGGCAAAGGGAATGGTGTATTCATCTAAAAATGTGTTTGAATTGTTTGAATGGTCGGCGTATTTTCGTCTGGTAAAGATGACGGACTTGGATTTTTCAGGGGCGATTTCAAGTGATAAATTGGTTAAAATATTTTTAAGGTCTTTAAGGGCTAAGTTTATTCGATCAATAGCCAAGTCCAAGGACTTATTTGAGGAGAAGACGACTATATCGTCCGCATAAATAAGGCACTTGTGACCTGACCTAGAAAACAGAGTTGCAATTATGCTCATATAAACGTTAAAAAGTATAGGACTGAGGCAGCTGCCTTGGGGTAGTCCGGTGAAGGTGGAACGTATATTGGAGGACCCAAAGCGAGTAGAGAAGAACAGATTTCTTTTGTGGTACAAAGAGAGCAATAAGTTACAAAATTCCGGAGGAGTGAGGCGAGGTGATTAACGAGAGTATGAATATTGACAGAGTCAAAAGCGCCCGTATGTCGATGAAAGTGGCCACAAGGAACTCCTTGTTGTTGAAAGAGTGATATATATGCCCAATAAAGGTGGAAAGACATTCAATCGTAGACGTGAATACGTTGGGTGGTAGGATGGAGTTGGATTCAAGCCACCAATCAAGTCTGGATTTGAGAATATGTTCAAATAATTTACAAAGCGAAGATGACAGTGCTATTGGGCGGAAGGAGGTATTGGAATTAGGTTTGGGTATTGGTATGACTCTGTAGGAATACCAAGATGTAGGAAACTGTTGAGTTGTCAAAATTTCGTTGAAGATGTTTAGAAGAGAGACTAGGGCGTTAGTTGGGAGGTGTTTAAGAAGAATAGGCGAAATATTATCTAGTCCCGAAGCTATGGATTTGCGTGAGGAAATGGCAAGATTGAGTTCAGTAATATTAAAACTTTTTGTAAGGACGTGAGGGCTGGAGTGAAAAGAGGAAAGGATAGGTTGGGATTCTGTATCTTGAGGAACGTAGCTCGGGGCGACTTTGCTGCAGAAAGCATCGAACCAGTCGTCGTTATTTGGATGCTTGGTAGGATTTAGACAGTTTTTGATCCGTCTGGCGGTAGACCAAAGGTGCTGGATGGAGCTAGAGGGGTTTAGATTGGAACAGAAATTTTTTCAGTCTTTAGGAGGCGTGTCGTTTGGGCGCAAACATTTCGATACTTTAGTAGGTCAGTTAGGCAGCCTGATCGTCGGAAGGTTTTGAAATGGGAGGATGTATTTTTAATGGCCACAGAGCAGGCTGCGTTCCACCATGGAGGAGAGGGTGGGTGAGTTTTAAGGTTGATTTTTTTTATCGGAATGGTGGAAATAGCGGCATTATTAATGATGTTGGTAAGAGCCGAGTAGGAAATAATGGAATTAGGAGCATATAGTGACGAAGAGACAGCATCCTAAATGTGGAGAGTAAAAGAAGGCCAGTTTGCCTTATTGAAGTCATAATAGTAGGGAATGGAAGAGTCAGTGTTAGCATTTTGGTTAGAAAGACGGTCATTCGTGGTTAGGCTATTATTAGTTGTAATTATGATTGGGATGTGGTCGCTACCATGGGGCTCGCTCAGGGTGCGCCATGATAGGTTCCAGAAGATGTCGGAAGAGCAAAAAGATAGATCTAAGGCGGAGTCAGCTGAGTTAGGTCAACCAACGTGTGTAGGACTACCGTCATTAAGAAGACAAAAGCCAAACGAATTAATAGTATTGTACAAAAGATTTTCGCGGTGAGACATCGAATTGGACCCCCAGGCGGGATGAAAGGAGTTAAAATCTCCGCAGAGTAATGAGTTTATTGAGATCATGCTACATATATTTTGAAATAATTGTGTCAGAATATTAGAGCTGCTGGGGATGTAGCAGGACCATAAACCGAGAGGTGGTTGGGAATCAGAGGATACAATTTCAACCCCTAAAAGGTCGATTTTGTGGTTGATTAGATTGTGTTTGGTTGCAGTATCGATAGAGATTTGCTTGGCTTTGAGAGAGTTATGCACGACGATTGCGGAGCCACCTTACCCATCCGGTCTAAAAATTCTGAAGTGTGGGATATTAATAGAACGTAAGGGGGTAAGCCATGTCTCCGAGAGAATGGCAATGGAACATTTTTGATCAGCAAGAAGGAATTGAAGGGAAGGAAGACGAGCTGGTAGACTTCGGACATTCCACTGTAAAATATTGATATTTATATTTGATTTAAGGACCATCGATATAGAGTTATTTGTAGGTTTGGATCGCCTCTTAAGGCTGTTAGTTTAAGTTAGGAGTGACAAGTATTGAGCTTAGGGAAGATTCAATTAGGGATTGGAGAGAAGCGAGGGAGAAAGGGGAAGAAAGCGAAGGGGAGTTAATTAGAGTTTCGGATAATTTCTGAGAGAGAGTGTGAATCCAAGATATATCGTTGGAATTAATCTCCGTAGAAGGCTGTTGATTAGGGGCTTGGTTTAGATAACTACCGTTGGGGGAAGAAAAAAATGGCTCAGCGTGAGTGAACCTTTGGTTATTGTTTGGTATAGGATGAGTCTTCCGTTTGGGTTTTTTGGAGTTAAAAAAATGGTGATTTTGGCTTAAAACAGGGAAGTTTTCGGCGTGGAGGGGAGTATTGGTTTTCAAAATTTCGGTAATTGGAGGCTGGTTTTGCACTACATCAGAGAATTTAAACGCAGAAGTGTAACGATTGTTCTTTTTAAAATCTAAGGCATCTTTATAGGAGATATTCTCAGTGGCCATGATTTTTTTAATTTCCTTTTGTGTTGACCATTCTCGGCAGCGGCGGTCCGTGGCAAGATGAGGTAATTTGCAGAAAAGGCAAACGGGATCGGTGGCATCAATGACTGGACATGAATCTATGGAGTGTTTTGATTCGTCACAGTGGCTACATCTGGGATTACTGCGACAATATTTTTGAGTATGGCCGAAACGTATACATTGATTACATTGGACGAGTGAACGTATGTGCTTATATTATGAAAAAGTGTAAAAAAAACATATATGTGAGGACTGTATGAATTAGGAATGCTTAGTGCTGCATCAACTGGGTGTACAGAGTGTCAATTTCACACAGGCCCCGAGTGTCATACTATATTATGAAGTCTCTAAAATCAAATGCTGAAAAATGTATCACGCTAAAGGGCCTGAAGATTTTGATTTGCACACGGACCTCGAGTATTTAGTCGCGGCACTGATTATGCTCGTCATCAAAAACAATTAGACTAGTCACTTATTTTATGTTTTTTTTTACAAATTATCACTCCACGTTTGGAAACATAATGACGCCTCATAATAATTTTTATTAAATTAATTATTTTTATTTCTATAGAAAATTAAGTTGGTGCTAAGTTCAAACTCTATTTTAATAATGTTCTTTTTAGTGTGCTTTTTGATACATTTTTTATTTTATATATAACGTTTAGGATTTTTACCGTAGTTAAATTTTGAAATAAAAGTTTAGTTTCTAAAAAACAAAAATTAAAAAATAGAAAATTAACTATCTTATCACATTTACAACAATTTGTTCTTCTTATTATTATTAATATTTGTATGTCTTTATTACCATTTATATATTGTTTATGTTATTTTAAATTTTATATTAATTTTTTGTAACACTAATAAACTGAAATTAAAAAGAAAATTTAATTTAGTTGATTTATTTTTTTTAATATAAGGTATAGTACATTGTACATTGACTTAGTTACTCTAGTGGTTTTAATAAGTTAAAAAAAAATTTTTTTTACTTTGCACATACTTACAAATCACTTTAATTTCATCATGTTAAATTGCCTATAAAAATGTTCTTAAAACACGACCGACTGGAGTCCCCTCCCCTCTTAAGTTACCATTTTACAAACATACCAAAATCATTAACTCAATATTTAACGAATATTTGGAGACAATGTACCTGATGTATTTATAGTAATTATTTTGTAAAAAAAAAAAAAAGAAAATTCTCTATAACTATTTGTCAACAATTTGGTGAAAATAAATATATTTGTACAATGCAAAATATTGGATTTTTTTTTATAAATACACAGGTACAGGCGTTTATTTAGTATATTTACATACGTTTATGTTCCATAATGAAATAATATATTATAAATTATATATATATATATCTATTATACAAGTCAATAAATTATATAAATGATATATTAAATGTTTTCTCCATATTATTCATTTTAAGCTATAGTCAATGCCACGAAAATTTACCCGTGAGCACCACGACTCGCGCGACATGCTTAGCTCATAAGCCACAGGTACACAGGTTCTCAAATTAAACCAATTATTGCAACCGCAGCCGTATCACATTTGGAACAGTGGAATGTGTGGGATGAATTCAATAGTCATTTTACTGGACTCCAAGAGCCTTTTGTTATTTATTGTAACGTGTAGGGGAACAGATGTTCTTTATTAATGCTGTAATAGTATAGTTATAGCGTCATTACACCATACAACTGACACTGCCGTTGACCACGTTCGCGAACACTAACATTAATTTTGTCTTGCGTTTTATACGATTTGTGTTACAATTTTTTTAATTAATATTAAAATTTCGTTTAGTGATGAAGATACACACGGCTAAAGTAAAAAAAAATTATTAATAGCGTGTACACATTTTTGGAACATTTGTCAATGAACCTGATTTAACAGCTAATTATTTTAAAATTGCCCAAATCGTTACCGCTCAAGCTTGTGGAGTGTTAGAACGCACTATAATACGCATTTGTGCTGAATCAAGAAATAGAATCAATCCAGATGTACGAAACCCGAGTGAGTCCTACGTTTATTTCTCCACGTAAAGGATATAAACGTGCGAAAATAATATCGAAGTTTGATGATTTTGACTCTGATGTTGTAAGTCTTACAATGTAAAGAGTACTGTCCATGAATTTTATGATAGAGATGAATGTCCAACTACAAATGTATTATTAATTAATATAAAAATAATAATTAACTTTACTAAAAGTGTACGATCAGCGTACAGACTTTTTAAAAATTTAAAATGCTCGTGTAAAAAATGTACCTAACGTTGGTCGTAAATTTTTAATGCAGAGAAATGACACTGTCGCACTTCAGTTTAAATTCTTAAGACAAACGTATACGCTACGAGAAAATAACGACAACCGTCCCGTCGTTGGAATCGATGAAACGTGTGTAACCGGAATTATTCACGCTCACTTACATGGAAAAACGAAGTTGAATCAGATGATCTGAAGGTAGCATCAGGTAAAGGATATAAACTCATTGTGTGTCCCACTGGATGTGCTCGTTATGACTTTATTGAAGGGTCGAAATTAATTTTTAGAAACAACAAAGGAAATACCACGGATAATCACAGTCAAATTAATGCTGAGGTATTTAAAAAATGATTTATTAATTGTTAAAGAACTTGGAAGAACCGTCTATTATTACCATGGACAGCGCTTCATATCACTCATGTTTCGTGGAAAACTATTCGAAGAGTAAATGGAGAAAAGCCAACGTACAAAAATGGCTTACAAAAAAAAAAAAAAAAACATTGAATTTCATCCCCTAAAACATAAACAAAACTCCACCAAAAACTAACCTAACTTTCATGTGCTTAACTGACATTATTTTTTTAAACATATCATTGAGACGACTAGGAATCAATGTTTATTTTCCCTTCCTTATTATTTTTATTATTATTATTTTCTATGTATCAATAGAATGTAAATTTAAATGTGAATATAAATTTGTGTTAGGCAATTAGTAGAGAAGTACAGGGAAAAGAATAAAAAACTATGCATGGTTTTAGTGCATGGATTTAGAAAAGGCGTATGACAGGGTGCCAAGAGAAGTTTTAAGGTGGGCATTAATGAGAAAAAATGTCCCAAAAATGTATGTTAATTTGATCCAGGATATGTATGAAGGGTCGAGTACTAGTGTCAAGAGTCGGTGTGGAGTATCAGAAGGTTTCAGTATAGGAGTAGGTGTGCACCAGGGGTCAGCTTTAAGCCCCTACCTGTTCTCAGTGGTTATGGATGAGGTTTCAAAGGAGATACAGGGTGAGATACCATGGTGTATGATGTTTGCGGATGATATAGTTCTGATAGGAGAAAACCTAGAAGTTGTCAATAATAGGTTAAATGAGTGGAGGTTAGCCCTCGAAGAAAAGGGATTGAGAATTAGTAGAAATAAAACTGAGTATATTGAGTATGATTTTGGACAAAGAGACCAAGAAGTTGAAGGAATGAGGAGACAACTGACAATAGATGGTGATGTGATAGGTGAAGTTGAGAGCTTTAAATATTTAGGATCTTTTGTTCAAAAGGACGGGGGCTTTGACATTGATGTAAAACATAGGATTAAGTGCGGGTGGATGAAATGGAGAGAAGCATCGGGCGTGTTATGCGATAAGAGAATTGAGAATTCCAATTAGGCTGAAAGGTAAATTTTATAAAAGTGTAGTGAGACCAACTATGCTGTATGGTTCAGAGTGTTGGGCGGTTAACAGGAGAATAGAACAAAGTATGAGTGTCGCGGAAATGAGAATGCTTAGATGGTTGAGTGGAGTGACAAGAGAAGATAGAATAAGGAATGAATACGTGAGAGGTAGTGTTGGTATAGCGCCAATTGTGGACAAGATGAGAGAAAATAGGCTGAGATGGTTTGGGCATGTGATGAGGCGAGAGGAAACGAATGCAGTAAGAGTGGTTATGAAGATGGACGTTGAAGGGAAAAGAGGAAGAGGAAGACCAAAAAAGAGATGGTTGGAGACTTTGGAGAATGACATGAGGGCTGTCGGTGTGTGCAGAGGAGATGTGATTGACCGAGTAAAGTGGAGGTGTAGGACAAGGGTGGCCGACCCCAAATAGTTGGGAGGAAGGCGAAGTAGAAGAAGAAGAAGATGTATCAATAGAGACATATGTCAAAAGATATCTTTTGTCTTATGAATAATCGTTTAATAAGTCAATATGTGGGACACATCAAAAAAATATTTTAAAGAGTAGGTAAATGTATGTGTATCACACAATATATTTGCTATATAGGTAATAACAATTGAAAGTTTTATTGATGTTCTATGAATGTTTATATCAAACATTGGTTTAGTGTTCTGCGGTATCATTAATATATTATAACATTAATGTTTTTTTTTTTTTTTCAAATTTAATGTAATTCTTATATTTTGCAGCAACATCATACAACTATTTTATTAATGTAAACTAGAATTTTTTAGGTATGTTAAGATAATGTTAATATCATAATTAATTTTGGAGGACATTTGCAGTTTGTCTTACGTTTGTTTATTATAAATTTAAGAATTATTTATATGTTTATGTAAAACATTTATTGAACATTAGTGAAGTAATTTATAGCTTATTAGATCGCCCATATACTTAACTGAATAAAACATCAACTGCAGTCACAATACCGATGTTTTTAAAATATCTTATTAAATAATAATTGTTACAATAAACACACACACACATCTATATATATATATATATATATATATATATTTTAAAGATAATATTTTTTTTTCAATTTTATTTTTCGCTTAAGAACAGTTTATGTACAGTAAGGGGTCCATATTAATCATTTATAATCAGATTTGAATTTAAATTCCTTAACCGATTAGGTAAAATAATTTAAACTAGGTATTTGTCGTAGACATAATCAAAACAGGCATTTTGCTAAGTCCTAAGCATATAGTCAAACAATACAATTCCTATTCAGTTTTACTATACGTCTAGTAATTGAATTAAAATCATATTACGAGATAACCTTTGAATATTAAAAGTACGAAGCCCTTATTTTTATTGAATACCGGAAAACGATAATGTAAATTATACATAAAGAACATTAAAAACATAAGTCATTAAATTAAATAAATACTAATTTAAGAATAACATAGTAAATTTTTATTAATTAATCATCTAGTAATAACACATTAAATGAAATTCCAAGGCCAGTGGTCAGCGAGTAATTTCTGTTGGACCAAAACTGTAAACAAAAAATGCGATCTGTTAACCCGCACACGCACATGTACTCATCAACAAATTGAACGATTTGGTTGTATAGTTTTGTGATGCGTATAATGCGTATAATGCGTATAGTGTACACAAAAAGCATTATATATTCAGCATGGCCACACACACATATTATATCAGGCGCGGATCCATCTAACGTTAACTGGAGAGATGTGTAGTGAATAATAATAATAGATCACTCCATTTAATCGTTTCTCTGATATTCTCTACCTCTTTCCATCTGAATTCTCGCCTGTATTATATATCTGTGGCTTGATTAGAGAAGGAACAACGTCAAATTATAATAATAATCAGGAATAAAAACATTAATTTGGAAAATTTTTAATGAATAGTTACATAAAATGTTTAAATTTATTGCAGGTTAATAAAAATTAACTCAAAAATAGATGTTACTTTGTTAAATTGGGTTTTTATTTTTTGTTTTATTGTAAGACTCAGTTCATGCATAATTACAACGAGATTGGTCCAAAAATCTTAACTGAGTCAAAATGTGACTTTGGCCTTTCTTGTACCAAGCCACAGATATAGTTTGTAAATATACAAAATTATAAATGCATAAACTTTATAAACATACGCGAATAATACGATACAACGAGCCATTCGAAGACGTTTTGCGGTTAACTGAATAAGGATTATGTAAGGATATTTTGAATCAGCTACTTATAAAATAATATAATCCGTACAATATATCGTTACTATGTATACGTATATAATATTATATAATTACAAAGGAAAATGGAATAAGTGATTTCTCTACTCCGTGTCCGCTATACGAGTTTAAATGTTATTATAATAGAGTTTGTGCAACGCCTTGCGAGCCATTGCATATGTGTGTATGTGCGTTATACTGTATTATCATGGCCGTATTCAGTGGGGGGGTGTGTATTTTCCTGGTTCAATTTTTAGTGAGTTTTCATGTTTGTAAGTCATTTTTATTTAATAATGAATAAAATATAATAAAAATTAAATCTTGTGGCATCAATCCCGCTCACGTATCAGTCTTATATATTTATTTAAATGTACGGATTATGTATCGTAAATTTAAATGTATTTGTAAATCTAAAATACGGATGTGTTATTTATTTTGACAACAAATGTAACATTTCAAGGAAAATTAAAAATCCGTGAATTGTACCATTTTTCAAATTTAGTCTAATAAATTATTATTTACCATGTTAGTTACGAGTACTATACCATTCAGTGAAGAAGGTATTTAACACAATAATTTAAAATGCAAAAATATAGGTTAATTAATGTTTCGGTCATCAAATATGAATATTTTTGTTTTAATTTTATTGTTTTTTTTCAATGCATAAGTTTCGGCTTACAAAATATACAAATCTATTTATATTTCTTAAAAAGTCTTACCATTTTTGAACTGATAAATTAATTAATCGGTAATCAATAATTCAAAAACTAAACTAATAATATTTTAATAATGTTTGAGAACTTATGGAGATGAACAATAATAGTTAAATTATTATAAATTATTCATCCATTTTGTAAACAAAACACATACATTTTAACTGACATATTTTGATTTATTGATAATTGTCTGATAATATAATTTTAGAAATACAAAATCTTGATGTTTATTGAAAATGTCTAACTATATTAGGAATACATTTTTATTAATTGATCAATTGTTTATTAGATATATATTCAATTTTATTAGATATATATAGGTATAAAATGAACACACTAATTTTTTTTTAAAAAATTTTAATTATAAAATATATCAACAATTTTTATAACAATAACAAAATTTTATTTTATTCAGTTTAACAACATATTACAATGTACAAAAATATAAAAGTTTAAACATGGTAAGTAACAGAATCAGTACAGTACATAAAAAAAATAAGTGTATTGCAAAGTATATGAAAAAAATGCTAAAAACTCAATTTATATCAACTGTTTTAATCAGTTTTAATGTGTGAAGTAAATTGTACTGTTTAGAACATACTTTGAAAGCATATTCTTTTAAAGGTTTATCAGTATCTTGACTTTCTTGTTATATTTTATAAGTATCAATATGGTTTATATAGTTTTTATATATTTTAAATTTAAGACCACATATTTTACACAAGTAATACTTATTTTTCAATAATGCTAAATGTTCAGAACGATACATTTTACATTCAGGAATTGATACAAAACAACATCCATAAATTTTTCAGCCCAAAATAGTATTATAAATATAATTTAAATCATCATTATTCAAATCGCTTTAATCTGAACTGGAACTATTTTTATTTATATCATTAGTTAAAGTTTCTAGATTGTCTTTCAAAGTTATCCTTGTTAATCAAATCATCTTTAAAATACTCTTATTTTACATACTCATTGGTCTTAATAGGTTCACAATCATCATCCATTATAATATATATAGTAAGGGCAACTTGATCTCCCATGTCATTATTTAACTATTTACCTATACTTTTTTCATCATTATCAGTATTAATAATTTTCCAAAACTTTTCAGTAAAATTTTTCATATCAACAGACAACGGTCCTTTCTTACTTTAACTTTACTATTAGAAGGACTATCTATACTACTAACAAATAATAGGGTTTTAAATTCAGTCTTATCATTGACTAGTTGTGCTTTTATTTTTTTTTGGTCTCCCTCGTTTTTTCGGCTCAGCTGCAATGTTCTTTTTAGGCCTTCCTCTTGTTTTTTTCATTGGAGGCTCATCATTATCTTTGGAATTATTTCCACGGTTTGCTCTAACAATTTTAGGTGGACTTACTACATAGTTCGTATAACAGTTATTACGTATCTGTAAGGTATTTAACATTTCATGATTGTCTTCAAAGCTATCCTTGTTAATCAAATCATGAATATTTAAATACTCAATTGTCATATCTCCTTCAAAATGTTCATCATTTACATTCTCAATAGTCAAATCATCATTTACATACTCAATACTCAAATCATCTTTATAATGCTCTTCTTTTACATACTCATTGATTTTAATAGGTTCACTATCATCATCCACTATAATAGATATAGTAGAGGCATCTTGATCTCCCATGTCATTATTAAACCATTTATTTATACTATTTTCATCATTATCAATCATTTCATTCACGTTTACCAGAGTTTCATCATTAGTATTTTTGATTAATCCATGGACAATGTTTTCTTTTCCTTTATCAGTCATTAATTCATTATCCATATCATTTTTCTTCAGTTCATAAAGTATAAATTCATTATATTTTTCTTCAAGTTTTGACAGCATTGATTTTAATTCAGTTTTATAACGTATATTTTTACGTGGTAATAACTGTTCACGAAGAAGTTTTAAATCATCTTTTAGGCCTTCTAGGTTAAAATAAAAATCTTTTATAACAGAAGAATCAATTTTTTTTTCTTTTTTATTAGATTCCATTGGATCATCATGTCCAAAAGATTTTTCATTATCTTCAATATAATGTTTCCAATCAGTATTAATAACTTTCCAAAACTTTTCAGTAACATTTTTCATATTAACAGACAGCGTTCCTTTCCTACCAACTTTAACTTTACTATTAGAAGGACCATCAGTACTACTAACCAATAATGGGGTTTTAATTTCAGTCTTATCATTGACTATTTGTGCTTTTATTGTTTTTGGTCTGCCTCGCTTTTTAGGCTCAGCCGCAATGCTCTTTTTAGACCTTCCTCTTGGTTTTTTCATTGGAGGCTCATCATTATCTTTGGAATTATTTCCACGTTTTGCTCTAACAATTTTAGGTGGACTTCCTACATAGTCCGCATAACATTTATTACGTGTCTGTAAGGTATTTAACATTTCATGATTTAATAAATTATATTTTAAGTCATAGTTATGTATATACACAGACTATATTTTATTTTTTTACATACTTGTCTACATTTTCGAAATTTTTTGGACTTCAAATACACAGGATTTGGTCCATGACAGGTTTTGACACAAATATCAGTACCAACATGATCTATGTATGACAATCTTGAGTCAAATTGTTGGTAACATCTTTGACAAACAATATTTTTATCAATAAAATCAAAATCTTTAGTTGGATACAGTTTTACATTATCTTTTTCCAAATAAAAATTTTCATATCCAGTTACTACACTGTTATTTTTTACAGAGAGATCAGTGCACGAATTTGATGAAATTAACATACGATTTTCTAAAACCTAAAAACAAATTAAAATTTTTTTAAGGTAGTTTAAAAAAATTAAAGCATAATTATTTGTCTATAATTGTTATAGCTTAACTAAGGGGCTAAACTTCAGCATCCTTGTAATGTTAGATATTTTACATAATGGATATTGGGTATTGTTTATAATAACATCAGTTAATAAGCACTAACATATTGGCTTAAGTATTATGAAATTTAATAATTCTTTTTAAATTGTTTGTGTTATAGTATAGATACATACAGTAAAGATTTGACAGTAAATGTTTACTCATTTATTATTAAATTTTTAGATCCAAACGACATAGTTTTAATTTTATAAAAGTGTATACATATATAGTCTGCTTAAAATATTTTTCCATAGTATGGTACCTTATATATTTCATTATATAATTTATTAAAACGAAATTTTTCATTAAAGAAAACAATTTTTATATGAAATATTAAATCAAGCCTTTATTAAGGAATAATTTATTATTATATTCAATAATTTAAATTATTATGCTTAAATTATTATTTTAATTGCTAGATAAAATGTACAACGCAAAAAATCTAATATAAATATTTGATATTATAATAATAATTAAAAAACATGAATTAAACAATATATTAACTGCTATTTAGTTTGAAATTTAACTAATAATGTTGAATAAAGTAAAAAAGAAAAGTAGATATAAATAAAGAGTATACTTGTAAGTAGCTATTTACAATAGATGAATATTTCATCAAGTTTTTTAAAAAAAAACTGTAATTATATCACAGTAATAAAAATATAAAAAAAATAAATATTTCATATGAAAAATAGATGCATGTATAAAAAATTAACAATCAAATAAAAATATATACTTAAAATATTTCAGTAGTAAAACTAGTTTGCTGTGGAAATGTCTGTAAGTATTATTCATAAATATTAATTGATATGACAAAAAAAAAATGTATCAAAAAGATTTTAGTAGACTATCATCATAATTATTTAATTTTTTTTTTTTTTTTTTATAATAGTTTAAACTGCACATTTCAATCAACATGATTACTAAATTATCTACTTTGAAATTACTATTACCTTGGGTGATTTATTTTCCTGTGCTAGTGGTACAACTGGCACAAGATTTAATTGTCTCATAAATGAAATTTTATTCAAATCTTCTTCAATCATTTTGAAACTAAAACAAAAAAATAATTAATTTATAAAGATTATTCAAAATTGAAACATGTATTTTAAATTAAAATAGTTATTAATTATAACAAAAATAAATAATAATTAAACAAATTATTGACTATTATAAAAATAATTTTCATTTAACATTGTATTATTTTTAATAAAATGTTTTTCTTTTTTTAATTAAATAAAATCAAAATCTTATAAGACATATATTAATCATGAAAATATATTTATTAAAGTTAATCCAACAATTATGCATAATAATATTGAATATTTATTTCAATAATTTAACATTATTCTCATTTAAATAAATTGAATTTTAATTTAAAAAAAAAAACAATTTATTTTGAAATTGATATTCGGCATCATTACCTTTAATCAAAACATTTTAACGACTTAAAACACTTGTTGATATTAGTTACGTATAAAAATTGGTATATATGTACCCAAGGAGGTATACAGAGGGGGAGTCCAAGGGGTCTGAATAAAAAAAAAAATTATCTTAGCAGTATACTTTTGTATTTATACTGCTTGATTATAATAAAAATAATATCTTTAAAATGTATTATGTACCTATGAAGTGGCGCCTACAAGTTTTTAATGAACCAGTGCAATTATAATAATAGAACCCCTAAATTTATTTTGGTTTACATCCATTTAGCCATATTCATTCGATTGAAATAATTTTCTTCCAAATGTATTTTCAAATTCATGTTTACCTTAAATAAATTTAAGAATATGGCAAATTCCTGAAGATTCTAAAGATTCAGAAGAATAGTTATGTATTTATAGTGTGCTCCATAGACCAGGGTGGGGTATCCAAATGTATAGTCCTCGGGGCTCACGAGAAATCAGTACAATAGCACCACTTGGTACCCTATGTGGGCCCAACTGTACCTACATATGTAATGTTGGCCATGGGAAATATCTTTATTATTGTGATTATTATTATTTATATTTTAATTATTCAGCATCAAGAACAAACGCAGGAAAAATTTCGGGGAGTTTTTGTAGAATATATAAATATATATTATTTATATATTTTGTATGCAAGACTCATTGGAAACTTTGAAATACCTATTACATTTGTAGGTTGGTTCATTTTTTATGATTTTTTGAGAGGGGTTTGAATCTCTACCTCTTCCATGCATTCGCTCCTATTTAGCATACATGCATATATGCAAATACTTCTTAATGATTATTTGAAAAAAAAAAATGTATATTTTTAATAATCCTTAGATATGATTATGTAATTTGTAATACGAAAAAAACACGTACTAAAAATTATGCCTATATAAAATATAAATTTTACACTCAGATATCATATTATGATTTAATAATGATTTTAACTACTTTGGAATAAAATTTTTTTCTTCATCAAGATAATACGTACTTCAGGCCCGGCTCAAGGGGTAGAAGATATAGGCTTAGGGTGGCATTTTTCAGGTACAATTTTTTATGTATAAAAAAAAATATTTAATATAATACGTATTAACACGTAAGGGGCGGCAAAAACTAAATTTCGTCTATTGCTGTTTAAACACTAAAGCTGGGCCTGCCGTATTTAAATATAATTAATTTTTTTTCTATAAATTTTATATAATGAGTTTAAATGACATGGTTCAAAATAATGTACAAGGATAATATGATTATTAAAAATGTATCCATATTTTACGAACAATTAAAAACAATTGATACTTACTTAATGATTGTTTATACTTATGTTCATACAAGTATACAAGTATTCAAATAATAGGGTGACTTGTGAATACAAATTGATTTGGAGATCGATAACGAATAACAAATTTTCCACAAAAAAAGTGTTGAACTAAACTAATCGAGTTAATATTTTATCCCAGATTCGTAGTTAAGACCAACTTATGTCCTTGGCAACGGATTATATTTGAGCCGCAATTTATTTATTTTTTGTTGTGATATAATATTTTATTTAATAATTTGGCAATTTATAATTGTAAACCTTTTACTGATCAAATTTACATTTCATAATAAAGCAGCCATTAATCTTTAATTTTAATTTTAAGCGAGATGTATAAAATATTTATCTTTGGAAATAGATTAAATTCATACCAACCTAAAAATCTTTTTTGAAGATTAAGTTATTAATTTTTTGTATTCGTACTTAATGTAATAAGTCAGCACTCTATACATTATAATTCTATATAATATATTGTTTTTGCATTCTTATTATGATTTCTTAAATTTATAATGTATTGTAAATAAGTTTCTATTAATGATACACATCTTCGACACCAGTCACTATAGTATACCTCATATATTCAGTATTTACTATTATTATTTAAAATGGAAAATACACTAACCAATTACTAATTTTTTTTAAAACTGTTTATACATGTTATCTACAATCTATATTACTTAAGCACAATAAGTAGATGTGAAAAAAGGATTTAAATGCACACGTTAAAAAAAAAAAAAAAGATACATCATATCCTTTTAATAACATTTATGAGTAATACGTGACATTTTTGAGGAAAACAATCACCCATTAGTAACACTTTCACATGATTTTACTATTTTTTTATTTAATTATTATTTTTTTTTTATTTAATTAATTAGGTATTAAGTATCAAAATGTCACGACACCACTTCCGTTTTAACCGTCTCGGGGGATTACTAAGGTTCGTAGGATTAGCTAGATTTCTGACTGGAGGATTAGGATGATGTTAAGTGCAAGCATGGAGACGTTTATAGTATGCTTTAACTTCTTCGTAAGCTAAAGGCATTTTAAGGTTTGTATGTATGGTATAGTTAGAGACGTAAGAAGGGGCATTTCATAATTTACGAAGTGTAATATTTTGAAATGTTTTAATTTTGTTTATATTAGTTTTTTTGCGTCTCCTCAGAGCTGAAGGCCATACTTCAGGCTTTAGTAGAGATTTATAAATAAGTAGTTTATTATTGATGGAAGTATATTTATTATTTTTGATGAGGTAGGTTAGGTTAGTTTTGACTATGTTGGTTTTGAGGTTGCTCAATAAGCGCATACGTATCTAGGTTTAGATTTGTTCTTTTGCATTTGTTATACTGAGCCCAGGTCAGCCTTTTATTGATTGTCAGACCAAGATATTGAACATTCATAGCAATGGGAATTAGAGTGTTGTAAATAAAGATATCGAGACGCGTAGCGAATCTAAGGGTAAAAATTGTAATTAATATCAACATTTATATTTATATAAATATTTAAATTCATAGTAGGTATGGTAATACTACATAGTATGGTAATGATGTTATTTATAGAGTAACACAATTTATTTACTAAAATTACAAATAATTATTAGAGTAATACATCACCATAAACCATGGTTTCTGGGTTCAACCCCCTCAACAAATTACATTAAAAAACATTTGTATTGCCTTTCTTTGATAATCCTGAAAATCGTGACCGTACGGCTAATTTAACTTGTTTTTATTTGTTCTTGATCTTCGTTTGTGTAATAGCGTCCTTTAAACAATTATAATTACCGTTGAATTTTACTAGTACCATATTTGTTGTACTTGTACACTTATCGTTTCATAATATAAAAGTAAGTAAAATTATTTTTCTTGTATTTGAATATAATCATAAAAAATATATTTAATATATTTATTTTATTTAATTAATTATGTTATCCAAAAGAAAACTAAACGATTATTTTACTAAACGAAGTAGAACAATGAATGAACCTCAACTAATCCCTAAAAAAATATAAATTTCGTAGAGAAGGAGGGAGGGTAACGCTCCACGCATCTGTGTCAAGTCAAAAATGTTTATTCCCCCACCCCCATTCAAAAAAGCTGAGCACGTCACTGCCAGCCATTAATTTTGCTTTAAAAAATTGGAATCTTCAATAAATAAGAAACAGCTCAAAAGTCTTGTCAGTTATTAAGTACAATCAAAGATGCTAAATTTATTATATCTATCATATATTTTTTCCTATACGTTGACGTTATGTAAACAGTTACAGACAATAAATGCTGATTTAGTTGAAGCATGTAATCATGTGGATAATGTGTTATAATTTTAGACGAAATAAGAGAAAATAGTAATAAACATTTTTCAGACATGTTTTCTGTTGCTGCGATTATGCTGAATAAAAATAAAGAAGAAATCGATTTTCCTCGTATTGCTAAAAGAAAAACACACCGTAATAATGTTCCTGCGCTAATATCTCTGAAGAGTATTACAAACTTAATATATTTTTGCCATTTCTTGACCATATAAGAATACAGGTTTCTGATAGATTTTAAAAATATAAATCTTTCATAAGTTCATTGCAACAAATTATTCCGAGTAAATGTATATATTCCACTAGCAAAGAAGTAAACGACCGTGTACAGTTTTTTTCCCAAATATTGACAGAACCTACTGTTTTCAAAACTGAATTTTCAATATGGAAATCAAAGTGGCTTAAAGAAGAGTCACACTGTAATACAGCAATTGCAGGGCTTGATAATTGTAACCTACTTTTGTTTCCCAATACATAGAAACTTTTGCAAGTCTTAGCAACTATACCTATGTCAACAGCGACACCAGAAAGAAAATATTTTTCTTTAAAAATATTGAAAACGTATTTTAGGAACTTGACTGGTGAAACTCGTCTCAAAATATTAGCATTAATGTAAATTCACAAGGAAATAAATGTTGATCCAGAAGAGGTACTAAATCAGTTTACAAAACAGTCAAGGAAAATTATGTTGTTTTAAAATCAAACTCTAGTTTGTTATAAATATTATACATTTTTTTCGCTAAATAAATACAGTATAAATACTCGTAAAAATAAAAACTGATTATTTCAAATAATAATTAATAAAGTAAATTTGTATTTGTACCTATAACAATGATATGGTTTTATTTAATTCAAATTCTTGAAAATTATGTTATAGTTTTAAATTAAAATGACCCCCCTCCCTCACAAAATGAAAGCTGGATACGACCATGTGTATTTTGTTTTGAATACGATAGTGTTTTACATAATAAATAAAATGTACGTGACAAACACAATATCATTACTTAATTGGAAAATTACGATTTTAATTTAATTGAAAATAGTTCACAACATTTCGTTGCGCCATAACAATTATTTTGATTATCTGTTTGACATTACTGCAAAAGTTTTTGCTCCCTCGTTTGGAAACATTCGAACGTTAAAGTCGACTACGCTATGAACGCCATGAGCCTTCAGTACCTAATGTACACCTGTATACTAGTCAAGTTTCGGACTTATCAAGACAGTAATTTATTCGCTTTTTATATTATTTAGATAAATTCTAGATACATCTAAATAAATCAATTTAAATACATCGAAATAAATAAATTAAGATAAATTTCAATCACCAGAATTGTGCAAACATATTTATTAAATTTTTAAATTCTTGATCATGGTTTATAATTTTTCGAAATTTATATAATACATACAATTGTATAATATTTTTATTTTTTCCCATTGCATATCGGTAGATATAATTGTTGTTTATAAAAAAAAATTGAAAATGTAGTATTCTAAAAATAGATATTTGCCGTTATCAACCTTTTAATTGTTAATAACATTTGTCTTATGAGTTATGAATAATCATAAATTAAATGACACTCAGTAAATTTATAATCTATATTTTTACTATTTATAATAATAATTATGATGAAATCTCTTAATGAAATTTGCTATAATTATAACACAATTAATATTTAATTAAAAAATATGTTATTCATTTTCACTTGTCAATATTTATTGTATCTTTAATAAATAATAATTAAAAAATTCTATAAAAACTTTTTAACATATAGAAATTATCAGTGTTTGAGCTATAAAAGTTTTCTATGATACTGTAAAACAAAAAATAAACAAATAAAATAATAATAAAAAATAATACTGCATTGTTAGATATGCACTTGTGAAAAAAAAATATTATTTTAATTTAAATAAAAAAGTGTTTATCTTTATCTAGATAAAAAAAATACTTATTTAATCTGAACACTGATAATGGTAAGTAAGACGAATATAAAATTAAAATACCCATAAACATTCTAGGTTTTTTTTTTGGTTTTTTCCCCTCCACGTCGTTAAATTAATCGACTTTTGAATGCTAATTTACACTATGGAATTAAATAACAAACTAAAGCACGAGATTAGTAGATGAAGAAAAATTAAATCTACACTGTCAGTGCTTAATGTAAATGTAATTTATTTCATTTTAAATTTAAAGTGAGCGCGATAAATAAGAATAAATTGAATGCTGGAGTTATAGATCTACAATTTACCATACTAAAAAAATAAAAATCATAGAGTTCTAGACCGAAATAGCAGTCGGCTTAGAAACTGAGACGTTCATGATAATAACATTCGTTACGATGGTTATAAAACTTAATACTTTAAATGGATCGCGTGATACTTATGTACAATTTTTACTTTGCGTTATTTTGGTATATAGGCATACTACACTATTCGGGTTACTTGATGACCAAAAATATATTTAAAAAAAAAGAACGAACAAAAAGTGATGACAACGAACATTTCTGAGATTATGTAAAATTAAGTCAATACAGGATTCAGCACTTTTTTTATATAAAAAAAAAAATAAGGAAAGCTTCAGTGTTTCCGGCAAAATGAAAGTGCATTGCACTGGTTGATAGTGGTAATGACTACACATTATTTATACCGCACAGCTAACATTTTTCGCAAACAAAGCACGACATTAAAAACAAAAAGAAAAATGTACAAAAATAGAAATAAAAGAAACTCATGGTAGTTTTTACTCCAATTTAAATTATATCACATCATTTCTGGCATCGTACTGAGAACGAAAATCTTATTGTACGACTCTTATAATTACCGAATTCGATTGGATAAATATCGTTGTATCCATCTCGTTTGTAAGATTATCATCTAAATATGGGAGATAAAAATAATTGTATTTAGTGGTGTATCATCGCGGCTACGTCGTATTTTATGAGTTAATGGACAGAGCATCTGCCAGCTGCGCACGTTTTACTTTTCGGTCGTTTATTCCAGTTGCTCGACTTTTAGTCAAAAGTTTTCTAATAAATTAACCGTAATTCAATTCCAGCGGGTCTTTCCGAATCCAATTTGGGAACAAAGTCGATTTGATTTTTGTTATTCTTTTCTTTTCCGTTGCATACTATTATTATTAATCCCGCATCTCCTGCTACTTCTCCAATTCATTAGAATCTTACTGAATTCTTTCTACTCTTCTCCTTCATCCTTAACTCACTTACTAACTCTCTCTCTCTCTTTTTCCCCCTCTCCATCATTTAAAATTAACCGTCTTCGTTCCCTCGATATTTTATGTATTCTCATTTTTTTTTTTTTTTTTTTTTTTACTTATACACTATTTGTTTTCCGTTAAACAGCTTCCGCCGCTAAAGAACATGGAGGATCCCAATGAGTACGACATCGAAAAAGACATTCCAACCATCGAAGAACTGGAAAAACTGGGTAAGTGCATGCCAACGCCGCCATCTGCGATTTAACGTCTCAAATATTTAGTGTCGAAGAGTATTTATAAAAACGTTTGCACGCAGGGGAAGTGCAGTACCGGGAAGTCTGTTGGGATCTGAAGGAACGGGGTACCGTAGGTGAGACGGCATTACATCTATGTTTGCTTAACGCCACGTCGATACATGCAGACTTGGCCAAAAGGCTGTTGCACTTCTATCCAAAACTTGTCAACGATATTTACATGATCGACGAGTATTACGGTGAGTTACGGTCGAAAAAATTATTTTATTAGGTTATTTACGAGAATTTCTATGCAAAGGACCGAATGCGTTCGATTACAATACGCTGGTTTATGAAGTTCGTTTTTTGTATGTTTTCTATTTCGACAATGACGAAACATTAAATAGTAGAAATTAAAGTACAGCACAGTGTGTTGGCTATTAGTTTAATTAAAGCAAAGTTAGAAGTTGATTTGAAATACATACACAAAAAGAGCGATTCCCGAATCGCAAGTATTTTAGTTAATTATTATTATCATTGCGATCTATATTAATTAATATGCGCGAGGAGAGTAGTATAGTGCGTGTAGTTTTTATTTAAGAACGGCTACGGTTTCTGATGCAGGAGAGAGCGTGTTGCACATGGCCATCGTCAACGAAGACCCAGCCATGGTGAAAGTTCTGATGGACAGTGGGGCCAATCTGAACGAACGATGCTTTGGCAATTTCATGAGCACCGAGGACCAAAAAGCTTCCAGATCGGATTCGCTAGACCATGAATGGGTGAACCTGTGTCCCGATACCAACTATGAGGGGTAAACTATTTATGAAAGGCGTTTAATACGATAATAAATACAAGTAATGCACAGCGTTGATCGACTACCCATACAAGAAATTTTCTGAGCTGCCAGTGATTATAGTACTGTTTCACTTGTATTTATTTATTTTATTATTTATCTTTTGTTTTATACACTTAAAATCATATTTTCGTACATTGTGTTTGTTCTAAGTCTGATTATCGAAATTTTTAACGAAAATGTCAATGCTTCTTGATATTCTGTAATATTATGATTATTATATGATGATATGATTTTATGATCAGTTATGATGAGAGGAAATTCCGATGTAGTAATCAATTACTAATAACTATTGAATTGGGTGTACGTTTGATGCTGATTTCAATTTTTAAACACTCGGAAAACACTAAATATTGATAGCACTGTTAGAAATAGTGTTTTTCATGATCTCATCGGATTTCAGTACCAACACTGTACAATTGCAATTTTTATTGCTTATATGATAATGGTTTTCGCGAAAAGTCAAGAAAAATAATTAAGAACAATTCTCTGTATAATTTAAGTAAAAGTGCAAGTGCTATTTTATTGTAGGCTTAAATAATATAGTTAATGCTTTTCAAATCGTTATTGGATTATACACTTTCTTGATTGAGAGTAATTAAGTCAAACACATTAATAAATATCTACGCGAATAATCAAATAATTCAAAATAGTTTTCATTCATTGTAATTTTACTATTGAACCTTATTATTTAATGAAAAGTTTATTTCGAGCTAGGCAAATAATAAAAAAAATTAAACATTTTTATAGTATAAGACACTATGTTTTCTTCTTTATTATGATATATTAATGATTTAGGATTAAGTTTATTGTTAAATTAGATACTCATAATTGAACATTATCACTTTTGATAATTCCAAGGTACGCGTTTTGCTATACGTTGCCCTCAGATTTTTATTGAATACCAAACGAATACCCATCTTATCAAGGTACTTAAGATGACTACAAAATAAGTACAAATACTTATATTTGTATAATTGATAAGAAAATATTATTTCTTAATACTATAAGAATTTTTATTATTTTATTATTTGCCTCCCTCGTGATAGATATTTGACCAAATGACAAAATCAAATAGGAAATTACATAAGAAATTTAAAAATTTGCATACTAACCTACCCAAGTATTTAGTAAAATTAATGGTTTGATTATAATACGGGTTATGACATCGTACGACATACGATCGTCGGTTCCGAAATATTAACCGGTTCTTCATCCGAATCGTTTGCTGCAGATACGTTTACTGGGGCGAATATCCACTGTCGTTTGCAGCGTGCCTTGGCCAGGAGGAGAGCTATCGTTTGATGTTGGCCAGAGGTGCGGATCCCAACAACCAGGATACCAATGGCAACACAGTGCTGCATATGCTGGTGATTTACGAAAAGATCGTGAGTACGCGAAAAAAATAACTTTTAAAAACTTTTAAAAAAAAAGTGTTTACGGCGTATATAGAAAATAAATAACGAAACGCGAACGCGTTTCAATACTTACAAGAATAATAAACTTTACTGTTGCTATATTATATATCCTACTGTATACATTTCTAGCGTTAGAGTGGACGCAACCAGTAGATGTCACTGTAATCGTTTGCATTCAACCTGACAAAAACAGGTTTTCAACAACAGATAACTCTTAAAATTTCTTGAAAACCTATTTTTATCAAGTTATATGCAAGTAGTGGCATTAATCATTACCAAAGTTAACAACAGAATGGCCTGTGTTTGTACTCAATTAAATCAATGCCCTCGCCCAACGTCCAAATGTAAACGTCAAAAGGCCAATTTAAGAAATAATATCGATTACCACCCATCTATCCCGAGATCGGTAATATTGGTACTACGAATGAATCATAGGAAACATCGGAGTCTGTGAAAACATTGCAGAAATCGACAAGATAAAATATCCCAGTGTGCATGATGCGATTGCGTTATGATTGAAATTACCGTGTGACTATTATAGGTGCACATTGAATTATTAATCATATCCCATATAGTTCCTAGAATTAATTATTTTTGGAGTCGTCCTGTATCAATTGCCTAATCAATGCAAATCATCATGTTACAGTTACCACCGCGAACCGCTGCGGTGTTCAGCATTCCGTGCTCTCGAGCATAACGTGAATAACCCATTTCTGCACTGCCTACGGTGCACAACATTATACATTTTATTGTTTGCAGACTTCGCTTCGGGTACCGTGTCGCGTTCTCCCGACTTCCAGCGGCGAGTGGGATTTCCCTTCCGTTACGTTTCCTCCTCGCTTGACGACGACGGTCTTGTTTGTACAATATTCGCACTTCGTTTCGCTGTCGTGCGGATAAACAACGGAAAAATCCGCGCCGCCGTGTAAAACATTACAATAATAGAATGTACAGCCGGGGATCCGAGTTAGCATAAATTTCGAACACAAACAATGAACCGGGTGCGGAGCGATCGATAATTTTTTTTTTCTCCGTACCTCGCGTGCCGTACGAACACCCGGCTAGCAATAACGCGCGTGATTACAACAGACGTTCGCTGATTATTTTCAATTTCCGCGCGAAATTTCGTGAGCCCGCGCAAATGTCGAAAAACTAATCCCTACCCCGTCAAATATACTTATGAAAGTGTTGTGACGTTTTTTTTAAACTTACCGTCTAAAATATTGTACGCACGCCTAGAAAGTATTACTTCACGCACACACACATGCTCAACAGCCATCCGGATGCAGAATAGGTGTTAATACAGTGTCACTGGTCCGACGTGCGGTTTTTTACGGTACAATAAATCATCATTGATGAAATCAAATCAACTGATTTAATTTTTAACTGTTGAGAAATGTCTAAACATGTTGAATATTAATGGTTCTTGTAAAATATTTTCTCATATAAATGATCGGTTAATTTTTCAAATATATTCTATGATTTCGTTTACGTCTCCAAATCATATCGTGTGCATAATGATCGTTTCATTAATCATTCAGAATCAAATAATACGAACAATTTTTATGTTAAATACCGAATTGTAAATCGATACTACTGGTTAATAAATTATCGTACACAAACTCCATTATAAGGAAAACCTACGTCTTGGTCTTGTCTTGTTCAAACGGCCCAGTCGTTAGATTTACCACTGGAATGATCATAATTTAATTTGTTAAATTAGAAAACTTAGGACATTAAAACCGTACTGTAATACGGTACAACCAGTAATTTTGACCTTTAGAGTTGGTATAAAATATATCTCATGAAATGGTTGTGGAGTAATCATGTTCAACTATTGTTTGATTATTTTTTGTCGCTTTTTATAATAATGTGTACAATTTAGATCGCTTTAATCGGTTGTTTTTCAACACTGTTTATCATCCAGAATTGATTTCAGTCGACTTTTGGACCGGTGATCCGTCGAAAACATCGAAAATATACTATATTTGATCTTGAACAATTAAAAAAATAAATAATATTCGTTGTCCTACGTATGCGTTCCTGTGATGAATCAAAAGTAAAATGTTAAACTGAATGCAAAATAAATGAGTTATAGTGTAATAGCTCGTGGAGGGAAGGCGTTTATCCAATCTACGACGGAGCTGTATCGTTAACGAGCGTATATGAGTCAACGCTATACACGTTTGAACGGTTTGGTTACGATGCATGTATAGGTTTAATATTATTATAAAGCTAAACGCACCTATAAACTTAATATATCGTACACGGCCCGTTTAACGGCGGTCGAGATGATTTTCGAAGGAAAACCTAAAAAAGAGAATCGTTGTTTTTAATAGCATTCGTATTGCCATTTAAGGACGACGAGTACTGCGTGAACGTGATGTACTGATGTGCAACGAAAATTTTGATTTTTTTTTTCTCCGCCTATAAGTATCAACAATAGCATTTTCTTTACCCACAGCTTACACATCAACGCCGCCAAATCACTTTGACCTCCTTCTCCTCCTCACCGTCGCCTACTTACCGTACCATGGCAGTGTCCAAAAGACATTAACCGTCGGGAAGAAAAGCGATACCCGTACATATATAAAAAAAGGAAGAATAAAAAAGAAATGAGGGAGAAAAAAATTCCGACGTAGCTGGATCGGTTCTTATGCGATGACGGTGACGGCGGCAGGACGTGTCGGTACTATCAATTATTCTAATACGTGACGGCTTTGGAATGATGATACACGCCTAGCAAGAGTGTACGAGCAATGAAATCGAGTTGAGCAGGACGAAGGCGTGAACTCGAAAAATGACGAACGTCGTCATCAGCGCGTATTATTTTAAGCCCCAGCACGCTCGTCGTCTTCGCCCGCCAAGTCGATATTACATTCACATTATTATTATTATAATGCAATAAAAATCTTTTAAAAGTACAATAGAATAATATTTCAATAAATAATATACACGAATGCGTACATGCAAGTGCTTACTCAATTCATGTCCAATGACGATATCACACAAACGTTTAATAATAATAATAATAATAATAATTATTATAAAAATACATTTTTATGAATAACTCCGTGATAACTTGGTTATAACATAAATTACAGTTAAAAATAAAAATGTATTAAAATAAAGGTAACAGTAAAAATGCGTAACATTTTCTTCTCTTCGATATGCTGATGTAGCTTTTGTGGATAATCACATATTTCTGTCACGCGAAATAATATTATTATAAATATTACCAAACATAATGTAACTGTAATATAAATGTTAAATGATTGTCTTTTAAATATTTTTTAAAACGTCGTTTATCATAAAGTCAAATATATCACAATTATTTCAAAAATTCTACACAAATTAATTGCTATAGAAATATAATTTATTACACCGACATGTTTGTTATGAGAATATTTTTATTAATATTTGATATAATTTCGATTTTCAAAAAAAAAAAAAAAAAGCTAACAAGATTCTGCAAGTTATTCCTGCGCATATTTATTTGTATTCATTTGAAAACAATACTCAAAAATATCATGTCATTCGAAAAATGAAAAATAATAACTATGTATATGATCCATAGTTTTTTAAAGTTTTTTCCAGTCTAAAAAATTTGACAAAAATTATTAAAAACGACATTTGAAGAAATACATATTTTCTGTTTATAAAAAATGAAAAAACAAATGCGTTTTAAAAACATTTTATATCTTGCTTCATTCAGAATTCCCTAACACACCTGTTCACTTTGATCAATAACACGTCGTATTATTGTTATTAATAAATTGTCAGCGTAATTACATTGTATTGAATTATATTTTGTTTGATGTTATCGAGACGGCGTAATGTGCACGCAAATGTACTACACGAATGTGATAGGAGACGACAGTCTTATATACCTAGTAAATATTTACTAATAACATTTGCGTTTCCGTGAAAGTCGAAGTTTAGACTACAAAGTACCGAGAAAATGTTATTAAGACACTGAATTCATGTGTAGAAATGTCAAGCGCATTTTACAAAAATCAGGCACTTATTTTTATATTTATATTTATTAAAATACGACTTAATATTTTTTTATTTTTTTTTTTTTTGAGGAGGTCCAGTGCCCCCTCCTGAATAAAAACTCATGGATACATATAGATAAATGAACGTAAAATTACGTATACTATACAGCAGTGTTTCCCAAAGTGTGTTCCGCGGAACCTAAGGGTTCCATGGGACAATCTCAAGGGTTCCGCAAGGTGAATATTGAGTGTAGTTATTGTAATAAAAAAATATCACAAACTATCTTTAAAACATTACTTGGAGTACTTATTAATTTTATAGTAAATAATTGAAAAATCCAGGTTAATTGAACATTGGGGTTCCATGAAACACAAACTATTTCCTAAGGGTTCCGTGGTCGTAAAAGTTTGGGAACCGCTGCTATACAGAATATACATTTTATAGAAACCGATTCCGTTTAGTTACGATGCAATATGTCATTATAGATTATAATATTTATCATTAGACTTCTTTATGGCTCGTGGCTTATTTATTTATACTGGTCGATTTACAATATATACGGTTACGAAACATTTTTATTACGCTTGGTATACATACAGAGTTTACGCCAGAGCCAACCGTGATATTCTAATGAATGTATCGACGTAGATATACATTTATTTTCAATTTTTTTCGTTTTAGTACAGTTTAATGTAAGAAGATTGTATTAAAAACTTACAATAATATATGTCTTTTATCTATTAAACCAAATAAAAGAAATAACTATTGATGTGTTAATTTCAATAAAATTACAAGATAAATATACTTTGGTACAAATAATTACGAATATTTTAATTTATTTTTTGGTCTTATAACTACAGTTTACATACGAATGTACAGAAAAATGGTAAGCATCAAATGCGTTTAGGAATTTTATCGTTTATTCGTAAACAAATATAACCTATTATCTCATACAGAGGTGCTTATTTCACTATTAAACTTCATATATGTATATACACATCAGTGCCGTTCTAACTGCTAATAATGCCTTAAGGCAGCAATATTTGACGCCCCCCCCCATCCCACTCTTCCAAATTTTTTGTTGTAAAATTGACTTCACATGTTTAGCGTCTAATTTACCACACTTCATAAATATGTTTATATTTAATAAGTAAGATAACAACTTGTTAATTATTATTACTGTAGTCGTGTTTATTTTATTATGATATTATTTAAAATTAACATTTCATTATCTTGACTAAATAATAGAAAATTATTTTTTTCACAAAATTATAAATAAAAAGGAAAAAAAAAATTTTGAATTCATGAATGACATATAATTATCAGTTATATATAATATATTAACATAGGCATTCAAGATAAATATAACAATTACTTTTTATATTTATAAAATAAAATAATAATAATAAACAATAATAAAAATGTTTTCAAAATTGTATAATACATATATAATATTCCGAAATTTGAATATTATGTATAAAACTCTTATAGATTAAACAATAGAGTTGTTCCTAAATTTTAGAATTGCAAACTTTTCAACAATAAAAAACTTCGTTCTGTGTTTCTGAGTAGGTATTTTGTTTTTTTTTTTTTATAATTTATTTATAGAAATGGGTAAAATTGATAATGAATTGATTATAATATAATATACACATATTTATTATATATTTGGGTAATATTATAATAATATTCGTTTATAATGAATATTATTAAGTACTCGGATTTTGCAGCATTTGCTAATTATTATAGAATACAGATAAAAATATCAAAGGAATATATTTGTTTTGTTGTAAGACTCAGTTTATGTGTAATTACAACGAGATTGAATTTATTTTATGCACCATAGACTTCAAAATTGAAATTTTATTTTGCTATTTTTTGCTTATTTAAAGTATTTTAGATTTTTTGTATCATTTTTCGAAGTTTCGATTCTAATATTTGTCAATACACATAATAATATATTGCTTTATTTAGAATTTATCAAAAATATTATTTACTTATCCATTATAAGAAAAAAATCCAAATTGTTGTTATTGAATCTCAATTTTGACTTGAGACCATTAGGAATTTTCATAAAGCTTGTACCAAAGAATGACGTTTATCATGTATTTTTATAAAAATTAAAATTCAATGTATAGACATTCGGAGTGACCGTGGCAATTCTTTTAAAATGTACTAAAATAAACGAATATTACACACATAAATATACGTATAAATAAAAATCAATATGTCCGTCGACGCTTACACGGAGACATCATCACAGCGCGACACCCTGTATGTCATGCATTACATCATACCTGTACCATGTTCATTTAGGCGCGTGTAACGATAAAAATAATGATTATTGATGTGTTGACTGTACATTGTCCGCAGCCGACGTTCGACATGGCCTACGAGATCGGGGCGGAGCTGAACATCCGTAACGTGCAAAATCTGACGCCTCTTACGCTGGCCGCGAAACTGGCTCGCATCCAAATGTTCTTTCACATACTCAAAATCGAACGGGAAATCTATTGGCAAATCGGTACGGGACCGTCACCAAACACCATTGACGACCGCGCTATTGTATTATGCTCGTAACGCAGTAGTCGCTCTCGCGCGCCCACAACACGACAGTAAAGTAAAACGTTCGAATACAGAGCGGTCCGGCATGTCGACGACGTAACGGTTAATATTATTTGATATTACGTGTATCGGAATAATAAAAAATAAAACGAAAAAACAAAAAAAACAAAAATTGAATCGTGATTTTATTGACTTTCAAATATAATTTGCAGACTAAGCCTGATGCCGGATTTTTCATTCGAAACAAATCGTACTTCGCAAATATAATAACGCTCCGAGCTTAGAATTTATTTATATTTATAAATTTGTTTGTTTATTCGTATACTGATACAACATGCACACGGGATTCTTGACAATCGTAGAGCGTTCACGTTATCGGACAATTCCTAGTGCCTGATGCGTATAGTTCCGGACTTCTCGTTGATTTGGTAATATTCGGTATGATCGCAAAAGAGGTTTGCGATTTCCAATCGACGGCCCGGTGTCTGTCGACACGATAAAATATAGTGTCGTCATCAGCTGACCAGCTATAAGAGCAACCGTCGGAAATTCTTGTATAATAAGCATAACCTTACACGTTTCGGGTAGGTCCTGAACGCGTCCGGTAAAATACCTTTTGTAGCATGTTAATTTCACAAATCGATTCGTTTTAATTATCGGCTACGGGACGAAATTTTTAAAAACAGTACACTGAATTAAGTCGTGTCAAGAAGGATAATGATAATTGAAAATAAAAACATTTCCCCTAAAGAACTGTACTTCTCCGTGATTGTTTTCCTCGGTTGATTTAAATGTTGCATTTCAACTCGAACTACTACAACGTGTGCTGCAATCAGAAAAAATAATAAATAAAAACGAAATTTTATTGAACCACTTACTCACCTTATTTTATCAATTGAAACTTTTTTCGAGAGTTTTGGACGGACCGCTTCTGTAAATAATTATACGGTATATTTCACGTCGTGTGCGACTCTGCAAACCGCGCACGAACAACTGTGAAATTATAATAACACGTACTGCTTGAACGTTTGTTGCATTTATCACGCAGGCAGTATCACTTGTGCCGCATATCCTCTGACTCAAATCGATACCATTGACAACGACACCGGGCAGATCAGCAGAAACTCCGCGCTCAACCTGGTCGTGTTCGGCGTAAGTCAATACAGTGTAACAACTAGTAATAATCGTGTGTTATACCATTTTTTCAATAGTGGTTCGTATGATGAACCGTGTCGTACTGGGGATGGTGAGCCGGGTCCATGACACGAGAATGATCGAATTGTTTTCGGCTGCATCACACTTGGGTCCCGAAATCAGACTGTCTACACCAGGTGGGTCTCGGATTTTGTTCAACTACACTTGTTGGGTCTTAGATGTTTATCTCCCTGTATCAACAGAACTAGGACGGTCTCATTAAGTATTTTTAAACTCGTATATGGTCCAACACGTTTTTTTTTTTTTTTTCGTGATAGTGAAAAATGATATCGTTATTTTATAAAATATAATACAAACGAAAAAAATATTAAAACACATTTTTTCTAATAAGGATATGACAATAATATAATATATTTTAAATCATATATAAATGCTCGGTTTCACAAATAGTCAATAACTAGTTATTGAACCAATAAATTAGTAATCAAAAAGATTAAAAAAAATCAGACTTTTAAGTTAGTAAAAAGGATCTTTAAGTTCTATCGATTCGATAAATTTAAGTATAAATGATAGAAATGAGTTCTATAACATTATTGGCTTGATATAATTTTTAACAATTATAATACATAATATAAAGTGATCGTTTCAACCCACTTGAATAGTATGATGAATATGACTTCAAAATAAGATTTAGGTATGATTGATTCATATAAAAAATATGAATTATTTTAACTATTTATGTATCCCCCAGCATTTGTTATATCAGTGTTCCCCAACCATTTTTATTCTATGCATTCCTCGTAATTTTACTAAAATCCCACACCTCTCCCTTCTTATATTAGAGTTTAAACGGTTTTTTTTTGTGAGCGGTACAAATAAATTTACAAAATAACTATATATTATATTAAGCTTTCACTCTATCGTTATACCTAATATATAATTTTTATTAATGCCCGATAATCTGAAAATTAATATAATGATTTCAATTTTATACATTGAAAATAACATAATTATTTTCGTAATTCCATTATCACTATATTTCTCCAGTTGGGAACTGCTGTGTTATATTCTAGCTTCCTTTATTGAATAATACCTTATTTTTAAATCGATTTGTAAATATTAAAAAAAAAAAAAAAAACCCGATAGTGATCAAAATTAAAAATGTATAACTATATTGATGATATAAATTAATTTATCACTTTTTTTATAACAATACCACCCTAAGCTGATCTAGAGAGGAGGATTCAGAAGATCAGCTGAACCACAGTTAATATTTGTTGACAACATTTGCCTCTTGAAGACTTCATATATTTTTTAAATGTACTGATTATAGGTTGAAGTTAATACTAGACAAACACCCCCCCTCTTTTCTCCTAATTACCGTCATTGGTTTAATTGTGTAGTACAGTAAAACATATCTATACTGGACCCCATATAAGACTCCATAAAATAAAATAAATATTAATTTGTTTAATAATAATTATCAATAAACTTAAAAACATATATTATATTGGTGTTTTTTTTTATATATATAAATTTATAATACCGTTTCAGCATAAATGATTGACTTCCTGAAGTAGCCTGACCCACAGTTCTCTAACTATGTATTATTTCCCGAATAACACCACGGTTAACGAACGAACTATTACATTTTATATGGAAATGTTTGTGCTACGCAACACAATTAGTGAGCTAAATAAAGATATTTATTGAATTGTTTATCGAATTGTTGTTATAACTTATAGACCCGTTTTTGAAGACCTTTTGTGCAACCGGGCATAAATCTGCTAAAAGGGGAAGGAAAACGTTAATGCAGTTGTACTTACCGAACTAGTGTAGTACCTGAAATAATCCGGGACCCAACCATAGTATACTGCTTTTTATTACCCGCTAGTATTTGAGACCCAACTCAGAAGCACCGATTTTAGAGAACCAAATATTTAACGTTAAATATTGTCAAAGTTCGTATTAACTGTTTCTGCATTCGTTTAATAATGTCATAGAAAATTATTCAAGCATCATTTCCACTATATAAAACAGTACAAGTATACTGTTTAAATAATACGATATGCATTGAAAAATAATATTATTATTATTTTATAATAAGCGATAAACGATTAATTAAGTTCATTACATATGATTCCGCTAGCCATTTTTCCACTCCAGATTATCGAATTGGGTCAGGTCATTCCCACCATCCCTGGGATTCGATGTAATATAAATTAAAAAGTAGAAACTCGATAAATTTAAGTCTGAAAAGATTTTTGGTTTTAAATGTGTCGTACATGAAATTGATCCAGAAGTTTTAGCATTCAATTTCCGAAAATTTTAACTTATCGAGAATCTACTATGTTTTTAAGTATATTATAGCCATATATATAAAGCAGAGTATTTTTAACAAAAACCTTATTTTTCCTTTTCGGTTTTAAAGGAAAGTCCGGAGCACTTGGAAATGATGGACGGTGTGTTGGTGGATCTGTTAAATGCCAAATGGAACGCGTTCGTGAAATTTCGGTAAGCCACCCACTGACTCCATGCCCACTGTACACCACGACAACGGTCTAGTCGGTATAGGTGTGCTTTAACGTATGTGTAAAAGTATTGTAGTCACGTTTTCTCGTGAGCAAAACGTGATTCGTGTTTACGCAAAAATACACAACTATTGTTTTTATTATAACTGTACAATGTTGATACAGTGTACACGCTATTTCATCATACGGGGAAAAACAAATTGAAATGATAAGTGCATTTGGACATCAAACAAGGTACCATGTTTTATTTTATCCAAAGGTGTTTACATAGCCCTGCATATGGTTCGGAGTACATGTGCAAAATATGCGAGCGTACGTGTACGTGTGTAAGTTAATGGGAGCCATGTGTGTGCATATATAACACGATGAATGTAAATACACAACCGTGAAATCCGCATAAAGTACCGTAATTGTCTTACCGAGAGAAATGTGTTTGATCAAATCTTAAAACGCAAAGAATAAAAATCACAGTTGGTAAATGATGTCCCTTGTCACGAGCGAGTAAAAAAAAAGGAAATTCGATCATCTCTAAAAATACTACAAGAATTTTTCAAGCATTTTTACTTGCATGTACCCTCACTCAATGAAAATCTTGATATTTTTTTTATGTTAAAATTTAGCAGCCAATCAGCAATAGTTTAAAAGAGTATTTTCACAATTTGCTAGGCTTTAGTTTTATTATAAAATAAAAATAAAAAAACCATGGGTGGGGCTGGAGACGTAATTCTTCAGTCCCATCCATGTCTTCAAAAAAATTTTTTAAAATATTTCTTCAACAATCATTTAGCAGCCAATTAGTAACGATTAGCAAAGCAATCACTGAAATTCGCAAACCAATATTTCGTTCGTAAAAAAAATTTCCAAATTTCGCACTACAAAACGTGCGCTAAGAATTAGCAACTGATTTGCAACTATTTGTAACAAAAGTCTCATAATCTGTAACTTATCACACTCAACACAATTAAAATGTGATTACTAGTGGCCAACTTGACGTAGCGATATAGCCCCCCAAAATCGTCGAATCGAATCCAAATCGATGTCAACATTTTCCGGCTAATGTGCAACTATGTAACTATTTGGCCTCCTCGTGGTGTCCTCTGGGTTATGCTAAATGGTTCTCAAATATCAAAAATATATTTTTATTTACGCCGAGTTTACACCTAAATCATTTTTACCTGAAAAAAACCCGGGCCGAGCTTATACCTGAATCACTTTTACCTGTAAAAATCACGGGCCAAGTTTACAATAGAACTTTTGAACATTTTTTTTCTTCGAGCCGAGTTTACAATCGCCCGTCTTGACGGTCAAACCGAATCGCGGTACCAATTCAAATGCTGATTGATCGGCCGTAGATGAGGGAGGGGGAAGAACGCGTCCGAAATGTCCACATAGCGTTCCTACCCGCGGATTCCGTCACCGGTCTTTGTAATGTTGTTTTATTTACTCTGCGAAACCGCTACATTTTGTTTGCACTGATTAGTATTCACCAGCGGACGTGATTTGCTTGAAACCCGGGAATCGTAAAATATATCTGACCCACTGAATACTAAACGGTAGTTCTGTTGCTGCTATTGGGATTATTGCATAAAAGTGCCAATGATCTTTGTCGTTCATTTATTTAAAAGAAAATATATTTTTTCATAACTTTATCACAGACGATCTGAACACCCATTATTCGTACTTTTATCATAATATATAATTTTTCATACTAGTTGTTTCACGATTTTGAATCACCGTTTTGCTAAACACTACCACAACGATTCTCAACTTGAGGGCGCACTCCTTAAAGAGGCGTGAAAATATTTAATAACTATAGAACACGAAAATGTATTTTCCGATTATTTATGTTTTATTGGGTATTATTGAATAATTGCGTTACTTCGTTTAAACTACATTCGTTACTTTATTTTTAACAATAAGAAGTTTAAAATATAATATTTAAAAAACTGAATATAATATTATTATACACTTTGTGGTAAAAATGTTGAAATTGTAATAATATTATTTTCCTCCGCAAATAAATTCATTAAACATTAATGAAATGTTAATTACTTAACGATAAGTACAATCATTGTACTTAATTTATATCGTGGTGAGGTGGGCATGATATCATATAATTTAATGAAAAAATACATAGACTTAAAATGGTTGAAAACCAATTCATGCACTACCAGAACAACTTCGTGACTTCAAAAAATCTTGCGAATTCCTTGTTTTCAATATTACATTTAACTAACGCACCCATGTCTCTCGTTGCGTGCTCACACAATTGATTCAAAAAATATCGACAAAATTATTTTGGTATGATAAAAAGTCTTAAAAGTGTTATACAAAGCTCTTCGTATATGTCTTTCAGTGGTCCATGGAAAAAATTGGTATTTAATTTTAAAATAAATAAGTGTAAAAGCGTTTGAATTTTAAATACTGAAAAAATATTGTATACCACCAAAATTCACAACATTTTTCTAGTCTAAAATTCATATAATTTTCAATTTTTATACCTTTTTTATACCTCAAGTTAAGCCTGAGATTGGATACAATATTATTCAATTATTCGTAGAAACAAAAAAAAAAAAAAAAAAATAAATAAATAAATACCGAAAAGTCGCAAATAATAATTTGTCACCTGACATTTCAACGAAATTCAATTTAGTTATTCAGTTAAATCCATTTTATAGTTTAGGCATATTTCAATGAAATTTACGCTATTTATGTTTAGGCATTTGACATTTTCGATTTTTTTCAAATGTGCTTACATAAATCGACGACCATTATAGTATTGTTGATCTACCGTCCAGGTTCTACAGGCAGTTCATCCTGTTCGCGTTTTACTTTTCCATATCCATGGTGTGCTTCGTGCTACGTCCTGGACCGCCACCCACTGGTCTCAAGCCACCGCTGATCAACTACACGTCCACGTCGACCACGATGGCCACCACGCCACTGGACTTCATGGACAACGAATCGTTGCTGTCGGATAACGTGGTCTACGACGAGATGATGATCGCAGGCGGTGGCCCGATCGAACTGGAGCCATTACAACCCGCGGTCACCGAAGAGATGATGGCGATTCCGACGGAAGACCCGTACGAGACTAACGGTACCGGCGGCGTCATCACGTCATTGATCTACGAAGACGGTGGCGCTGGTACTGTAAACCTGCACGGGAAGAGCTCAGGTTCGGATAGGGGCAAACACAGGAACACTTGGAACCAAGCTAACCGTACGGTCAGGACCAACTACACGTTCAACTACAACAAGGTAGTCAATATAACAATAATAATAATAATAAAAAGAACTGCGTGAGCTATACGCGTGATTTGTTCGAGTGATTTGACAAACATCATCGCAACTTCATCGACCCCCCCCCCTATACTACAAAAAAAAACGCTGAGAAAAATATAACGTTTATGACAGCTTATCGGAGTCCGATATTTGGGCTCACAGCTCGTACACACTATATAATATCGATTCGTAGCCACGATTTCTACCGGTAGATCATATGAAATTTACAGATTTAAAATATAGACTGCTCCACAGTACATTTTAACATTTATCATTTTAACCTAGATACGTTGACAAAAAGACGTCGCTGTTTTGATGTTTCTTTGTGTATAAACTGTCGGAGATTTCATTTCAACTCACTTAACGTTTCTCAAACCCATGCTCTACGTATTTATTATCCTCTGGCACAACTTCTTATTGGGATATGTACTTATAAAGCTTCATGGAGTAGAATATGCACTGAACGTAATAAATGAACAATTTTTGATAATCCATCAGCCTTAGAACAAAGTATATCATGGTATTCATATTTTAGTTTAAAATTTAGTTTTCTAAATGAACGTTAAGTGTTTATCCTTAGTTTAAAGCCAACAAATTATTTTTTGAGAGTGAAAGGTGAAGAGAGTACATTATTTTTTAACTAAAAAATCTTAAAATTTCAAGTATAATAGTAATTTAAAACCATTCAAATTTATTTTTAGAAAATATTTCGTAGGATCTAATCCCTATGACCGGATACGACCTTGCTTAAGTTAAAAATGTATATTTATCACATCCATATTATTTATGAAAAATTATATTAATATATATAATTACTACTACTATATTTGAGCCACTTGACGTTAATATTAACTAAACACAATTTAATTATCAAAAAATAATTAAATTTTTTATGATATTATCATATAAACTTTCATTATTTTTACACGAAATAGAGCAAGAGGATTTGTGTTGGAATTATTTATGAAACAGGACTAATAAAGTATATGTACACTGCAATTCATTAATTTTAATTTGAATTCAGTAAAAAAGTTCAAACGTCCCGTTGGGCGTTTGATAAATTAGTAAATAAAATACCAGGTTTTCGATGTAATTGAAATTTTATTTTTCATTGTATAATTTTACAGAATGCATAATTTATTAATATTTATTTATAAATATACATGTATACATATGAACTTTGGTTTATATATTCGTCTTGTTTATACAATGTGTGGACCTGTTATTGTATAACTTTTTCAAGTTATAACTTATAACAACATGATATAAGGTTAAATAGTTTATAAACAACAGGACTGCAGTAAAACTAAAAAAAAAAAAAATTTTAAAAATGTAATAATTTAATTGTATTACAAGAAACCCGTATCTCTGGGGTAACAGGGCAATACATTTTGATGAAATACTTATGAACAATTTTTTGTTTTATCTTTTCAATTAGATTTTATATTTCAAACTTTTCGGGTATACGTGCACGATACTAAGAGTCAAAGACAAATCATTATACGTCGCAGTGACCCATGTTGCTCTAACTACAATAAAAAATCAGAAGAAAAACTTTTCAACTATATCGATCATGTAATAAAAATGTTGAGAGTTGTATACTGTATAAATACGATGCTAATAATTCTTACGTCAGGATATGTATTTTCCAACACTGCGGTAACCGCTGTTACAAAAAAACGCATTTAGTCATTATGAACTTGTACACCGGTCAAACCTGCATCAACAAAAACACCCGTAAGTCCGTCGGTTACGCGTTTAAATTATTTTCAACTAAAGGCAGTAAGCAAAAATGCAGTGTAAAAATAAATATTTCAGAACTGTATAAGGTTCCGATATCGATAGCTAATATATCATAAGGCGCTGAAAATATTTACCGTATTACTAGACGCGATCTTATGCATTAATTATTGTCGCATTAAATCGACTCTGGCTGGGGCGTTTGGAACAAATGGCGTTTACAATAAAAGATTCTAATATACGTTTACGTGTTTCTGAAGAGGAATGCAATCGTACGCCTGTTATCCGATATCATTTTCGTGTGTACGATATATTTTGTGTTAACAGACGAGAAAATTTTGGTGGAACAAGAGACAAAAGGTTTGCAGACTCATGGCTGTGCACTCGACGGACGACTTGATCAGAATGGGCTCGGAAGTGGCCATGTTTGTGGGCGCATTCTTGTATTTACTGGCCGCCGTCAGAGAAGCTGGTTTCTTGGGATTGCAGATGTTCATTGAAAACTTGGTTAGTAAATGCAAATTTCAAAATGTACGTTATTTATTATGTGTATAGATATTCAAATATCCCATACGATTTATTCGTATCAAATGTATGTGAACCAAAATAAAACGTGTACACGAAAATCGACTTGACTTTTAGCGATTTTGCATTAACTATTTCTGGTTTTTTTTTAAAAACACTTAACAACATTATACGTGATTTTGTATTGTTTTGATATATTTTTATCGCACCAAATACTAGTTTTAAAAGTTAATTTATCGATAACTACAAACTACATTCATCGTTTATAATGGAATACTCGTGTAACCTACAGAAAAAGTTCATTACTGTTAATAATCGTTGTCTATCAGGAAAAGATTAATTAAAACTGAAACAGGGACAAGCGCGTTCGACCTGCACGTTTAATTTTTAGTATATAACACCAATATAGTGTATTATTAAAATTAACAATAATACAAGCGTGTTCGCTGAACCAAGAAGATTTTACCAAAATATGTATTATTCCTATTTTTTTATAGTTTACTCAACCTGATGTCCAGTGAAGATTGCGAACGTTAGTTTTTGTAGTTATTTTAAATCGATAACCGCTTCAATAACTGATCTTCAAAGTTTTTTTAAAAAAAAAATACATTAAAACGTTAACGATTCATTTATTTATAAAAACTACTCGGTGAAAATGTTTGAGCAATAGAAATCACCATAAAGTTATTCAACTGCTCGTTTTATTTACGGATTTGATATAATAATTGTACAGGCACAGTGTACCTATAATCTCGTTCACCATAAAGATAGTTTGGTGCTCAAGAAAAACTTGCCAAGTGATACAGTCGAAGTGATCAGAAGTCAAAGATGAAAATTCATTGGTAAACAAGGAAAGGGATACATTTTATTTTTATTTATAACACGGACCAATATTTTGCATAAATTTAAATCTTAATACTGTTACGTGTCACCGGCTCGATTTTAACTTGTGCAGTCGATGATGTATTTAATTTAATAAAATTTGAGACTTTTAACTTTTACAATACGTTTATTTAAATAATTCAAAGTGTTAAAACATTTCATAAAACAGAGTGACATGAAGTTGCTTGTAGTTCGGTGATTAGAACTCATCTGAAATGTCGTTGTTTCGGTCACTCTTTTATATAACTCGATTGACGTCATAGAGAATCTGCACTCGGTTGATTGGCACACGTTGGTGATTTCCAGGAATAGGCTTATGCCTTTTTATGGTTCTGTGGACTGTAGCCTTTGCTGTTTTAGTGCTGAATCGCATCTTCTTGATCTCCTTGGTCAGTCTTAGTTAATACGTTTGTAATACTTATATTTATACATGACCGACTTATGTTTTATTATCTAAAAGTTCATTACCCCGTATTCTAAATATAACAGTAGCTAATTAGTACATAAATATAATATATTATATAATGTATGGAGGCCCATAACAATACAATAAATCGCTTTATAATGAAATAAGTAATTATTATAAATTGAAAAAAATTATAATTTTTTCTTTCGACTTTCTCGTTTTTCCCGAGTACCACTTTATTTTTAAGAAATCTTTGCGTGCACAACGTCTTTAATATTGTTACCCGAACGCCGTCGCTTTCAGAAGTTAAATATCAGCGCTGTACTTGCATAGTCAGTGGTTAAAGTGGGAAAAATGTCGAGGGGGAACTAACGTCACCAAAAATTATGGAACGTTTCCGAGTTCTTCATCCAAAGTTTATATCTAATAACTTTTTTAAGAAACCACCAAACAGTGCCGTAGAAACCGTGGTACGGGCGGTTTATTGCACCGGAGCCCCACGTATCAATTTCTAATATGGGGCCCATACTTAAAATCAATAAAAAAGATAACATACTGATGACTGATTCGTATTGTTCTTTTTATAATTGTTTAAATTAAATATAAATAGAAAATAATGGGCCATAAGCACCCCCAGGTTCCATATAATAATATAATAATACAATTATTTTTAAATATTTTGAATACATAAAACATTATATACAGTATAGTTGCTTAATAATTTAAATAAATAAAAAGTAGCGATTATATTAACATTTATACAATTTCAACTTTATTATTAGTTATTAATTTGTCTTTAGAAGAATGTAAGTTTAATTAATTAAAGTTTTAATTTATTATATTTATATTATAATTAAAAAGTGAGAATACTAATAAGTAAAAATTTAAAATAATCGCAATGCAGTTTATTATATTATTAAGGGGGTGTGGAGCTCCCCAAAAACCTGTGTGGCGCTCCCCAAAAATCTGTGTACCATCAATTATTCCAGCACTCACTTATATTCACACCCAATGTGCGCCTATAGTATAAAGGGCCAACATATTAAATATGCACTGGGGCCCATCTAGTTCTAGCTACGGCACTGCCACCAAAAACAAAAAATTAAAACTCAACAACTGATAAATATTAAAATTATATTATTTATTAGTCATAACTCATTAATTACTATTGTTTATCACAGCCATTCTCAATATCACATCAATATTATTGCATTAAATATCAATAGTATTATGAATTATGATTTATGTTATATTATTGTGTGTCTCTGTGACCGGTATGTACGTGTTATCAAGTTATGTACACGAGCGACCGGGTATCTACAATAAGACACAACGTGAATGTGAATTACACACTACTACACAATAATTTATTATATAATAATTGCTTATCAGACTAAACTTAACCATCATCAGAAACATAGAGATTATTCGCGCGAAATAAATACATTTAAATTCGATGTTTGATCAAAGTGTATGTCTGAGTAAGCCATTTAATAAATTATTAATATTAACATACAACGTAAAATTACAATACATTTTTCTTAAGTGTCCTCCGGACTTTGGAGACTTAAATTAAAGGAGATGCATAATCTTACCGTAAATAAGAAGGAGTACTCCGTCCCCCTCCACTTTAATCACTGTGCGTAGCGTGATCAACGATTTTTTTCCTCCACAGGCCATAGCGCCGGCACGAGTGATGTTTCTGTTCTCTTGCCTGCTCATGATGACCATACCGCCGCTGAGACTGACGTGCTACGACAAGGCCGAGGACTGTATAGCTGTAATCATCATGTTGACCACCTGTCCGTACTTTTTATTCTTCTGCAGGTATGCATAAACATGTGTACTGTTACCATTACACACATGCCCGTCGTGAATGCTTATTACGATCAACTGTGGTAAAAAATTATCTTAAAGCGAGCCACCAAACATAAAAATAGAATAATTTTAATATTAATCTAATAACGTTATTTTGCTACACATAGTAGGTATACAACGTACATGTAGGTTCATATTTGAACTTGTTTTCATATATTTTATGGACTACTGAAAAAAAATTACAGATTGAGGTTAACAGTTACTGTTATTAACAGGCGTTACGCCTGTAGTTACACGTTCACTTGATCAATACGCTCTTTTAAGTGCACGGATTATGTAATGAAATCTATACTTGAAAATGCTCGAAAATAAAATTAATAAACTAATAAAAAATTGTATTTTATGATAATTTTACTTTTTTTTAATATTTTGTTTCTTTTTTTTAAAATGTGTAACGGGCCACGGGTTGGGCACCAATAGTATACACTTTCCTGGAAGCGATTTCATATACGTTTTTATTTTAACACAACAATAGATTATCTACCTAGCTGAAGAGTGTATAGAATATTTTCTAAGGATAAAAAAAAATAAAAAAAAATAAATAAGGTTTAAAAGAAGTTGAACTGTCGAAATGTTCGAAAAAATCAAAAATAAAACGGCTTCTGTTAAATTGTACAAATAAAGAGATATTTTTAATATTTTACGAAAACGGACACAAAAATTAACAAATATAGGCTTTGATCACGTGAATTACGAAGAATGAAAGACATATTTCGATATTATCATTGGAATAAAGTGAGAAAGTACTTATCAAAATCAGTTAAGCCTCACGGGATATACAGTACGACGGCGATAATTACACGACGTCCCGTTCCACCGTCATTCGAACGCAACTGAGCATCTGCGGCAAACCGAACGAGGACAAACTGATTGCACAGAAAATATTTTATGCTTTCAATGACGATTTGTATGATATGTGATTATATTCTTAATTCGAACTACTATAAGAGTGATGTCCGTTGTTTTAAATACAGGATAATATACCACGAATATAAGGACCCATTTCGATAGCTTCTGAGATAATGAGGATTGTGAATTATCTGTGGATTATCATTAATTTGTGGATTATGTTTTTATATTTTATAAGACTTCCACAGATTATCAATATTCATACTTTGATTACATTTTTATGTAATTAATTTATGTAATTATTTACATTAATTTTAATTTTTCATGATTAATCTTATGATTTTAAATATTTTATTTTTTATTTTAGTTTATAAAAAAATAGTTTACGAGGTTATAAAATAAAACTAATCCAAAAATAGATAAAAAAAATATCAAAACATTATTTTGTTTAAAAAGCTATTTGACTGCGAATTAAAAATAAAAATAAATAAATAAATTCAAAATATTTAAATCATCTGGTCAACGAAAATAAAAATTTTAAACTCAACGTTCTCAGAAGAATAAGGTCTACAAAGTGCTTAAATATTTTTCAAAAATGTACAATAAGATACAAAAATGTTTAATATATTATAAAAGTATTTTTTTTAATTTAACATAAAAATATATTTAAAATATGAATATCTGTTGTCCTTACCACTGTGAGTCACAAAAAAAAAACCGACTATAATTGTCTTCATAAGTTTACTAGATATCACAATAGAGACTTCCTATCGTAGAACATCCTGTATACACGATCTGCAGTTAAATGTTTGATCAACGTTTTGTGAGTTTATTTGATTTTTCATTTCATCGATTATTTTCCTGTAGTTATATGTTTACTTCAAATGATTTTGAAATTAAAAACTGAACAACGGAAATATTTTATTTTTTATATATTCGTTTAAAAATCTTTTCACGTGAAAAAAAACAGTTGCATCACCACTTACTGCACCGCAAACTGAGTAATTTAGCCGAAAACATTTTCATCTCGCAACTCACGTCTGTGACCGATTTTTTTTTTTTTTGTACGCTCAGCACTTGTCAAAAGTTCATCGATTACAATAAGCACCGAACAACGACGTCCAATTGATTTCATTGTATAGATTAATATAAAATATATTATAACATTATGAACCATATTGTACCATTGTACCATATATATACCATGTGCATATTGTTTTTATATACATAGAGGTAATACGAATATTCTCGTCGACAGGGGTTTCAAGACCGTAGGGCCGTTCGTAGTCATGATATACAGAATGGTAATGGGAGACTTGCTGAGGTTCGTGTCCATATACATGGTGTTCGTTATGGGATTCTCGCAAGGTGAGCGTGCACAAAAACATTATTACACTATTATTCCACTTTGACGGGATGCCATCGTGTCTCGTCATTATCAGTATTATTGTTATTGTGTATTGACAGAATCTCCCATACTCGAAATGTTATAAAATACACAGTTAACATGCGGTATGCTTACAATGATGTCCCCTAAGTACTTATATAAAAATATTTAAATTTTTAAATCGTTTAAACATATTGCCATTTGGTTGATAAATCATACAAACTGCTATAGGTAACGTTAAAATTTTCATTTTCAAAGAAAAACAGTATAATATGGTGTTGTATGACATACAATGCGTACTCGTATAGTTTGAAATTATAAGTGATCTACTCATATATCGTGTGTTACGCCGATTTCATAAAATAGACAATTTTAACGATGATAAAATATTTTGTCTTTTTTTGTCGTTTACCAGTTGAAAATTTAAAACGATTTGTAATTGTTATCGATTAATAATGTACATGGATTTTATTCGAAATCAAAATAAACGACGGAAATTAAAAGTTTCCACTACAACAATACGTCATTTAACTGTAAAGTGACTTTTCCCTTTATATAACATTTTAATGGTCGGAATCTAACCAAATTCCTTAGAAAATCTAAAAAATAAACTCTCAATAGTCTCATCCCGATCTCTTTGAGATTTGGTTGCCATCTTTCGATGATAACTATCCAGTGTAACGATCAAGTTTCAAGATCGTCTAGTTGTATTAATAATAAAATAAATGCAAATTATAGCGAAACTTAAAATCTAAGCTTTACTTAGCCTTTTCTATAGAAATTTGTGATGAAAATCTGTTTTGAGAATATTTTCAAGCACATAATTAAAAATAAATAACGTTTAAAATTAGTAAATTTAGATGCCGAACACTTAATGTTACATAAAAAATTGTTTTGGGGAAAATCTATGATTACAAATGATATTAAACTCGTTCAATTCAAACTGAAAAGCTCCAATCAATTCCAATTAAATCAATTTTTACGTCATACATTGTATAACATATAGTTGTACCGATCGATTTGATTTCGTTTTTACGGTACAATGCTTTATTACAACTGAGTTAAAACTTTAACCATCTCAATTGAAACAAATGATAATCATTAATGATACTGCAGTGAAATTTTACTTTCACCCCATACTTGGATATAATTTCAAAGTCCTTTTTCACTACGCTTGACTTTTGTTTAGAAAATGGAATATTTTTAGGAAATTTCATTCACGTAGATTCTTTTTCATATGAAAATGTTCTCATAACCAATTTATAGTTAATTTTTATTGCAATGTTTGTATTACATATTCAATATAATTAATAAGAAAAACACAAATTTTTAATTTGTCCCTAGTATCGAATAATATTATTGTAAACACATTTGCAAACATAAATACGTAGAAATTATTTATACATTTATTTCTACAAACACGACTAGGTGATAAAGGGATTTCAAAAATATATTTTTTTTTCACGCAAGATCCAACCAAAATCTTTAAATTTTACAATTATTTTTTGATTGTTGAAAAATTGCTAAATTATAATCGAAATTACGGGATTCGAATTTAATATCTTCCAGTCATAATATTCTTGATTTATAACACGCCGTACTAGGGCCAAATTTAGAAGGGGCTGAGTAGACTTTAGCTCTAAGGTCCTTATAAACATGAACTTCCCCTCCCCTCTGGTAATTATTTGTTATTATTTAACCAAAAGTAAGTAAAAACGAATTAAGTTAAAATTTATCCATGATAATGAGTAGCGAGAAGGAAAAATATTATGTGTTATTCCATATTTCATTAAGCAAACAATTTATTTATATATATTTCTGTAAATCTATTTGGGGTCTCACGATGCATCTCACTATAGGACCACAACATATCTAAATTCATCCCACCCCCCCCCCCCCAATATACACAAAATGGAAAATGGAAAATTCAAAGAAACCATATATTATTATAACGATAAATATTTTATGGGCAATGCACGTAATCGCATTATCGTTTATGACGTTTCTGTGTGTAGCTTATTACGTGATTTTTCTATCATTTGACAACCCGTTGACTCCCGAGGGCATCGACGACTCAGTGCTGAACCCAATGCCCACACCGACCGAATCCGTCATGGCGATGTTCCTCATGTCCGTCAACACCTTCACCGATTACTACACGGCGTTCGACAAGACCAGTCACACGTTGGTCGCAAAGGTATGTTAACACGAGCGCTGGTATCGTATAAGCTTTCTGCTCGACGTAGACACAGTTCGAAAATATTTACCGCATCTTACGGGGGATTAAGCGTTCGTTCAAAAAATAAAAAATAAAAATAAACATTTTTTTTTTCTAGTTTCGTCCGTTTTATCTCGTTAAGTTAGGTTGAACCGTAAAAACGTTTGATACGAATCACTCGAAAATAAATTAACTAAATTCCCTAATTCATCCGACCGAAATGCGCATAAAAAATGTACTGATAAGCTTAAGGATTTTCACCAAACTGTATTCACCGGTACGGTGTCCATAAGCCGCCACTGGCCGGGCGGGGCGTGCGGTTACAGAATGTTATTGCACTACGTTTCATTATTACCTGAACCGATGAGTGTCGTTGGATTTGTTATAGCGCTCGGGTCTGAATCGGATAAAGTTCGAGTGCTTTCGGGTGTGAGAACGGCTTGGAATCGACGATAAAACTTTCATTAAATGTATGTTGTAAAAGCATCGCGTTTTCCAGTTAAATTTGGTCTTTTTACGATAATCGTTTATCTACGCTTGCATGCACGAACTCAACACACCTACCACAGCGATCTCACAGTTCCATACGATTATTTGTCGTAAAAGCGCTTGCAAAACACTAAAATTCTAAAAACAAACCACAAACCGCGTAATTTTCAAACTTGAATTAATCGTCATAAAATGCCTTTTTGCATCACCACGAACACTCGAACTGGCTGCATAATACGTTGCTGTTTAGCATACCTGCATGGCTCATTAAATCGTAGCATCCTTACCCAAATACTCCATTCGATACCTTCGAAAACATTACGGTTTTCAAATTGTTAAAAGTGAAAGAAATTGACTTTTGGTTGTGTATCAAAGGTGTATTTTCTACCGAAAAAAACAAGGGAAAACATAAACGTGACGTTTTACTCGCCATGGGCATTTTCGGTAATCCGTTTAAACGATAACGTTTCATTAATAATTCGTTAAACGATTGTATAGCTTACCTCGAACCAATTACGTCACAAAACTGCATCGAGTTCTGCTGAAAGAAACCGTTAAAAATAATTATAAAAACACATTAAATAAAGAAGTTAAAACGGTCATTAAATATGAATACGAAATAATATATAACATGGACATAAAATACCGCGTAGTACATAAATGTGACTGTTTCATTATGTATAGTTGTTTTCGCTATGTATTAATTATCCGTTAATTATTTTCATTTATAATAGAATAAGTATTCACGTACATATTTTGAATTATTGTGTAAAGATAAAATATTAGTTAGGGAGCACCAGTAGATTTACTGCGCCGGAACCCTTTCCCGTGTAGTTTCGCCTCTGGTCTTAGTCGTCTTCAAGGGTTCGCTTATATCGTCACCTTCACTCCAATGCGGTTAAACGACTGAAAATTGTATTGTCGCGTGACACGTACCACCAGGATAAAGGTGTCTCATGCTGTATAAACGCGACTACAATTTTCAACGTCGAATACGTAATACAAGTCGCGACAAAAATTACGCGAAATACGCTTACCATTTAGGTAGGTTAGGTATACCAGGTATGGACTACTGGCGGACCACGTACGTTTTCATCTCGTCCCAGTTACGATTTTAGATTACAATAGTTGCAATAAAAATTAATAAATATAATTATAAAATATAAAAATAAAAGTTACTCGATAACGTTTTGAAAAGGTGTCACTTACGAGTTTATATGTTACAGTATTGTGTTTCATTAAAGTATAACAAAACAATCGTTTGTAGAAAATTTATATAATTATATTTATTATGTATCCTCTATCGAACTCGGTTACTATCGTATTCATACCAATGTTTCACTTACATTTAAACTTACTAAATCATACTAAATGTACAAATACGACGTATCACACAGCTAATACTAAATGTATTATACCGCAGCGTATTCGCCGTGTACGGTCAATTTTTGTTGGATTTCAATGTCTAAGAAGAAATGACCCTCATATGACTTGAAGTGTTCCGTCCCCGGTCCATACGAACCCGACGATCCGATACCATTTCCGTAAATGATCGAATGCGCACCAAAGTTCGATTACCCCGTGTCCCGTATCGTACAGCTGCGTATGACATTATCAATTCGAGTATAATATAATAACGTATTAGAACATAATACGATGCGACAATTGCTCGGCTTAGTTTTTCATTACGTGACATCGTTCCTCCTGCGTATCAAATCGATCACAATTTTTCGCCAAAAACCGTATTGATATTAATCGTTTTGCGAAATAATTGTACGGCAATGACAACGTTATAATGTGATGGATGAGGAGGTAGAATGGGGGAGGAGAGCTTGTTTAACGGCTTAAGTACGGATGGCTGCAGTGGTATCACGACGAGGACAGTGCGGTTATACTAGCAAGTTGTGCGTGAGTCGATCGGTTTTAGCAAAGATGCAGGCACAGACAATCCTCTACTAAACGAACTTAACGGTTCTTCGAAGAAAAAAAATTGTTAAACAGAGGTTTAGTTAAAAATAAGTACAATTTTTCGCTTTAAAACACATATTGCAAAACGGATTTTATGCAAAATATAATGTGTAATATGAATAACAATAATTAATAAAGTGAGATAATAATAATAATAATAACCTGATAAATAATAAATAACATTAATGATAATAATATGTTAGGATAAATATGTTATAATTCACGACGAATAGTATCAAAAAACGTAGATACTTTTATAAGCTATAACATACAAATTTATAAAATAAATATAATTATAAACATACTCGTAATTACAAACCGATCATATAAAGTTGATTCGTTTAGAATTGTTTTAATAGAGACATTTTAAATGACAAATTCATGGTTTCATAAAAAAAAATCCATTACGTAAACAGTTTCATCAAATAAAGGTTCGACTGCAGTTTGTGTGACGTGTATACACCGGTATAAGTCGTATGTACTGAAAACACGCATTGTTCTGTTTTATCGTGCACGTATATTTTTTTTTTTTTTATAAATATATATTTATTTATTTAAACGAGTTATATACAATCTGTTATTTAAGACGGTTGATAAATGTAGTTTTCACACGCAAGTACTTGTCAGGTATAAACAGGATGATCATCTCAAACCTACAAAAAATTACGAAAAATTAAAACTGTTTTTATGTAAAATTTAAAACAAAAAATTTTTCCAACTATGTATGAATTTTTCAATATTTTGCATATTAATTATATAACAAAATCGGTATCACGTGAAATGTTGACCATTCTGTTGTATACCTATACATACCTTACGTAGGTTGAAGGGCGTTAGATATTTTAATCTTGCGATTCTAAGGGTCACAATTAAGGATCAATACATAGGAGAGAAACAGTAAACATATTAAAACAGATAATTGACAATAATAAGAATAAAAATGTTTAAAATGTTTTTTTTTTTTTTTAAAAGCAATTTAAACTAAATGTTTCTTACCGTTCAGCGCCACTCAGTTTTAGTCGGTTTTCGCCATTAAAGTTATATTATACTTAGCCAATATATGTAATACATATTTTTTTTTTTTTTTTATCTATTCCCACACGCTACGTTTTTCTGATGAAACGTAGTTCTGCTTCATAGTTTTCATGGTGATCGTGGCTATACTGCTGGTGAACATGTTGATAGCCATGATGGGCAACACTTACCAGAAGATCGCGGAAACCCGAAACGAATGGCAGAGACAAGTGAGTGACCGATGGTTACAATGAACGCATATTCGTGTATCTAAAAATAGTATTTTTAACTTGTTCCGAACATGCACGTATAAGTGGAGGTGGTCCGACATTGTTCTTTGTGGTTAACTGAACAGTCAACCAATAACAGGCTCTTAAGGCACTTGCACTCACGTGGTACGTAATATAAACGCGATAAATGTATGACCAACTACCTTATTTAACTACCTATCAAGTTAGTGGGTAAACCATTACATGGTACATAATGTAAATACGATAATAATTACATTAACTTCATCAACAGTGTAATAATGACTAAAATAATGTTTTTCAAATTTAACTCTAATATTACCGCACTACAACCCACCCTTGAACCAACAACTGAAAAATGTCAAACCGCCTCTGCGTCGTATTAAAACAGTATTTACTACAGCTATATAGATATGCTACTTTATGAGGCACTAAAGTTGTACTTTATCTCAAATCCGTGAAAGACTGCACTGAGAACAAACGTTATGGGAGACATTTATCTGCCACAACCCCTTATATTATTCGAGTTATGTGTATGGCACAACATTTGGCCAAGTCATATTTTTTCTTAACACACAGTCGAATAGAGCAGTAGATAGTTAATGGAGTACACAAAACTTATCTTCAGTTCGAATAACATTAGTCACTTCACCTTCATTATTTAGTCAACTGTTGTTGAGTTAGTAAAATTCAATACGATGTATGAAAAATAATACAAACCAACATGTTTAAGTGAAGCTACGAAATATGATGTTGCCACTATACCAATTACGGTTTAAATGAGATTACACTTTTAAACAATATAACTAAACAAAATGATAAGGATATAATGATAAGGATATTATCCTAAAAATCATATGAATCAAGAAACCGCATTCATATTGAATTTTAATTGTATATGAATCTTTTAATATTTATTTATTAAATTAGAAGCAATTATTTTAGTTTTAAAAATTTTAATAAAAAAATGAATCTGACATTCTGAATACTCTGACTTATTTCATTGATAACTCGGTGAACTGTTTTTAAATTCTATAGAAATATTTTATTTCTTCTTTCTTTCTTGGTATTTTATGTCTTGTCAATATTTACATAGATGATTACAGCATGATCTCATTTTTTTTAAGAACTACTCACCTCCACTACAATCCTTGCTTGAGGAAATGAGTAAACTCAAATTGACGAACAAAAAAAACAGTTGTTTTGTTTACGAATTAATTATGATATAAATAATACGTATGTTCTTTCTGCGATAAGTGCACTACACACATATACTCACGTGCGATTTCGTGGCACGATTCGCAGCTGATGAGTTGCATACAGATCAAATAATAATACGCAAAAGTGCAGTGTTTCGGTCGAATTTTAAAATGTATATGATTCGTAAAACCATTATATATAGTGAGAGGTAGTGACGACGATTGTCTACCAACTTTTCGCGGTGATTTTATCCGTACGGCGTATTATGGTGTACACGAAAACGTACTTCAAAACTTTCCGAACAGTCATCTTAACGTTGAGGGGAAAGTTTCTTAATCGAAGTTCAAACAAACTGTTATTTAATCCGATATTAACGCGTCAAAAGGAAAAGCCGAATATCGAATTATATGAAAAAAGAAAAAAAAGATTGGTTTTTATAAAACATGACAAGCCATCGATAATATTACGACGATCAATTATTCATTATTAATATAAGAATGCATTATGTTTAATCACACCAATTATTATTCGAATCTTAAGATAGTATATCCAGTGGCGTATTTACGGTTGAGGTCCAGAGGTACTGGACCCCCTCCCCCAGAGCAAAAAAAACAGATACATGTTCCTGCAGGATAGTTTAGTAATAAGTATAGTATGTAATATTATTCTGACTACGGTTTCCAGATTACGGCTAAATATGAAGTGCGATAAAGGCAAATGGGTATTAGTTATTAGTCGATAGTTTATACTTCAAAGATACTAGTATAACTTTGAAATATAAACTATCGCACAGAGAAACTGTCACATATGACTGGAATTTGTTTTATAAAATTATATTGTGCAACACGAAGTATAGTTTATTTAATATTAAATACTATATATAAGTATGTATATATAAGTATGTATTAAACTCCCGCCAAAAACTATATAGGACGTAACTTGTTACAAGCTATCATAATTTATATTAATCATAAATACCCAAAATCAAAATACTATTTTTACGTTTTACCTTAATTTTATAACTGAAGTACAGGAGCGATGTCCCTATTAAAATTAAAGTACGGGGACGATTGTCCCCCGTTTACCACGTGAAGTCGGCGCCTATGATATTAATTTTGTATAAACTATGGATCTTCCCCAGAAAAATTTGAAAATACGCCACTGAGAATAACTGCAGCTGAAATCGTTTATACTTAGAGGTTAAACATAAAAAAGATACTTTTTTTTGTTGCGAAAAATACTTGCACAACAAGATCACATAAAAAATTAGTGTATCAGATAAATAAATTCTAGATCCCGATTCCTTCCAGTTCGAAGTTATTAACAGCACCGAGATTCCTTTCCTTATAAACTCATCAACGACTCGACGACAAATCGGTCGTGGTCGCCATTTGGTGGTTTAGGATTACTTTCACATATCGTCGTTTTCGGCAATAAGAAAACCAATAATATTTATTTATTTAATTTAAAATATTTCAGAAAGTTGATGTAAGTTTGTAACATTTAATATAATATAGCGTATGACGTTTATGCAGTTGATAAATTATACTAATATTTAAAAAGCAATTAAAAATATCGATTATTTGATGTACAATATAGCGAAGGAATTTAATATAGATAATGATCATTTTAATGAGGTTTATGAATAAGACATTAAATTTTAATTTTGATATAATCGACTATTATTGGAAGTTTGTTATGAGTTTGTTTAAAATAACGGTAAGAAGAGATATTAAAGGGTTTTAATAAGGTTTTGGATTCATTCAAAATCCTTGACATTAAATTGGAAATATTGGATGTTGGTTTGACGGCTGTTCTGGTGACGTTTGATGAACCGGATAAGGTTTTATTGGATACATGACGACTTGCGGGGACGTAATGAGTTTGAAGTTACAGTTTTCGGTTAATCGGTGAACTCTCTCAGTTTTTTGTACATTATACAACCTTTGTTTGATGCTCTATGTGCACGTAGTAGACGGTAGTTACATAGAAATGTGGAGCAGTGTATTGATCTTGATTAAATTTTGGTTATCCTTCATTAGGAATCACTTCTGCATACGCGTAACAGGGATAAGGGACAATAACTATTTTCTGATATTAACCACGCACGTGTCTGAATGTCCTAGTTCGGCCAGAGCGTCTGAAATACATGTGCATACATGTGCATACTGTAGAATGATGAACATTATTTATTGTTATTTATTGTATTCACGTTTGTAGTGCGGTCGAAGAAATGAAATCCTGCACCGGTATAGCACAAGTAACAAATTATAATAATTATATTGTAGGTCATGCGAGTTTTTGGACCGGACTATTATGAATGCACAAACAATTGTTAATATTCTTATACTCATGCTTATACTGGTTCGATGTCGAAGTTTTTACGTAACGGAATATTGTTTTTACTATTATTCCATTCTAGAATATGAGATTAAAATTCAATGTTACGAATAATCATCATCAAAAATAATATAAAAACTGTACACTATAATCTATATAGTTTTTTCAAACGCTTATTTGTTATACTACATGAATTATACTACAACAGGCGTATGGAACACGATGCTGATTAAATCCTATTTCTCGGGCCCGTCATTAATATAAGGACCGTGGTCCGAGTAAAAATATTGTTTTCACGCATCGTTCCATTTCGTATATTTCAACAGTCTTATTTCCATCCGCATCATTTTAATTTTGATTTCGACCGAAACACCTACCAATACATACAACAAACCTACTTAGAAATAATACCCACATACGTGTACAAGAGCGTATTTCAAAAATACATTTTCGACTTAATTTCATTCGTCACATACATATTAAATCCATTTTCACTAACTCTTTTCCGTTCGTTCGATTTCATCTTGGCACGACTTTCTTAAATTAAATTTATCCGTACGAAAATATTACGAAAAAATACTTAATATTATAATTGGATATCAGTTACTCAACTTAAATCCCTTTAATTCACTCCGTTCTATTTTTAAACACGGAAAACATTTAAAAATCAACGGTCTGATGATCGTCATCGATCTACTATGGTGGTAGCACGTATTAGCGTACACACGCTTCAACGGTTCCCGAGCCCCGACCTCACGCCCTGTACGGAACGGCGGTCCGTCGGCGCACGGGATATATACCTAGCTCTGGAACGGGAGAGTGGAGCTTTTGTCCTAAGCTGATCGAGAACTTCGTGGTCGGGACGATACTCGATTGGGAAGGGGGATGGGAATGGAGAGCAGTTGCGCCTACGGCGAGCAGCGGACACAGCAGAGATGACGGGTCTCGCATCGGCCCTTCCGCATTATTAGACGATCGTCCCGACAGCAGCCGATACGTGTGCACACCACCAAGCGCGTATCTGTGAACGGCTGTGTAGATGGACGACGGCGCCGGGGACGAGCTCGCAGTGTTTCCATCATTCTCGATATCGATTGCGCGCGTACGGAATCATTGGCGTTTTCCGTCAATGCCACCGGGTATGTTTGGCGGTAAAATTCCTTATGATGATAAGCAGCTTGAAACGGCGCAATACTCACTGGTTACGTTTTTTATTTTTTTTCCCCCTTAAAACTTTTCTCTCGTCTTCCCGCATTTCGCGGCACCCCATCAGATTCTCCTCGACAGCGATCCCGTGACGCTGCGACTCCTGGTACGGAAACTTCCGACACGGTCGAGTTGTTTTTTCTCTATCGCGAAAAAGACGCGATATACTCGCGCGACACAATCGCAGTTAGGTTAGAGTAAGACCGTTTCATTTATATGATACTCAAACGAATGCATAAATTATGTGTCGTACGATTTTCGAGGAGGACACGACCTGTTAATGACGCTCTCGCGGTCTGAAGTTTTGTTTCATTCGAGATTGTATTCATACGATATCCGTCGTGAAGTGAAAAAATTATGTACCTATAATTAAATAACTATTAACTATTAGCCTATATCTAAAATTTTGGAGTAAACAAGAATGTAACATATCTTAGCGTTGAAAATCATTTGTGTTGTCGTAAACGAAACACCATTATTGTTGGTCATAGCGGAGTGGAAAAAAAAAGTAAACACCAACTAATTAGTGTTTGTTTCATAACAGCTGGATTAATTAAAGTTATGACAATAACGTCCAATTAGAACGAAACCCGTCTCGGCAGTACCAACCCTCTGTGTTGATAATACCAGTGTCAGTGTTCAGTTTCAGATAGGTAAAAAAATGCTATAAACACACAATACGCGTATTACCTCAAGTAAAAAGTGATATATTTTCGACGGCGAATACGATGGCGAATACGTCAGTGCGTGTTTATTTTAGTAATCTGCATACAACCAAACATTATATTTCACGACAATGGTATCGCTAGAGAAATTATTTTTACAAGTTACTCAATACAATATTAGTACAATATTTCATGTGCCGAATCGATGGACCAATCGTGACGAATGACAATTTCTAAATACTTGATGTGTACAACACAACAACACGCATGTATCATTTTAGTCACGATAGACGTATTATTTAAATTATTCAGTTGACAATGAATACTGGTAAGTACTAGTGTTTAAATGTATTAACTTAATTAATTATAAATTAATAGACGGTAATCAGTTGAAAATAAAAATTAATAACTTGACCGACATAAGAATCCTAAATAAAATCAAACTACATTTAGATAATTATGCTCTATGAAAAAATTAAATCATCTTAAAAGCTCTACCATATTTTCTAGCAATCCATCAGTGATATACTTACATTTATCTATGTTTAATTGAAAACGTAGTAAAATTAAAAACGAACTATCAGGTAACGTGAAACATAAAATCATAATACAAAAATATGATTAGTGATACAATAAGATTGGTCGACTTAGGTTTCTTATTTGATTGTTAAACTCACTTCAAAACATCATAACCACAACCGAGTTAAAACAAAGATAACATTTTTTTCGTTCAAAGACAATATTTCGTTAAAGGTTTTGCAAGCAGTGCGCGAAGAACCAACGGATTTTATTCAGACAATACTTTAGATGAAAAACCGTTTGTTTTCATGAAATTTAGTGGAAACAATGAGGTTTGTGGTACGTCTGATTACTACGAAATGGATTATTATATGGTTATTTCATTGTAATTTAGAAAATAATAATCTTTTGACTTAAAAGTTATTCCAAGAATTCATTCTCAACATTTCATATTTGTTGCGCATGGTTTTTAAATCAAAAAAAAATCATTTTGAGATAATAAAGAACTTTTGAAGTGTTTCAAAGTCTCATTAATTTAAAATCTTCTGCAGCGCATCTGTAACTTAAAAAATATATGGTTAAAAATTATATGGTCAGTTTCCTTTTACGATGATTATTATTAGGTGTAGGATTATTACAAAACAATAAATAATATGAATAAACAAAGTGTAATTAATTTGAGATAATTAAAAAAAATGTATACATACAATCATCGATTTGTTTTCATGTCCTTTCACTCGATTCGTTTTAGCTTAATTTTATAATACGTATTATATCATCCGGTGTTCGTCATATTACTTCAGATCACACGACGAATCTACACTTAAAAGAAATTATTTTTTATTCAATGATACCTACCTGTAACTTTATAGTTACATTTTAATCTTGATGGTCATAATGTTTTATAGATCCCTTTTCTTAATTGAACAATAGAATATATTATGTTTTTTCAGCCTTGAAATACTGGCGTTGCTAAGGTTACTAATATCTATTGTTTGTTGTACAGAAAAATAAATAAATTATTTCAGTGAAATTTTATTTCAATCTATACTAGTATACTCGTATATTAAAAATGAATGAATTAATAATTGTGTACCATTATTAAGCAAAAATGTCATATCATATAAATATATTGAAGTTCATAAACACCGTATCTTCCAGCAGCTCGTAGTATAGCACCACTGGTATTAATTGTTAATTTAACGATACGCTCAACATTTTAGTATAATAACCAAATGGACCAGGAGAATTCTCATTGGAGGAGAGGGGAGGGTGAATGGACATGGCCCTCATGGCCGTTTTTTCTTCGAATTTTTGACATATATATATATCTATATATATACATTTATTAAGTTGGTTCTTATTTTTAAAAATTTGAATATTTGTTGCTATACAATGAACCCTCCATTTTTTTCATTATTATTTTTTTTTTATGATTATTATTATACTTAAGTAAATTGGGAAAAATGTTGTCACAATAAGTCATACCCTTCCCGTGCCATAAGAGGGTTGAAAATAAGCTAAAAAAGGTAGTTTTATGATTTACCGATTTCATTTGAAAAATATAAAAGTTATCATAAAAATGTATTAAACCTTAATTGTAGAACAAGATTTTTTCTATAAAATATATTCCATAGTATTTCTTGTGAACCAATAATTTTCCAATAAAAATAAAAAATGAAATTGGTTTCGTTTATTCGACAACATTGATTATGTAATTTTTATCTGAATAAATAAATGTTTTAACTGGGCTTATATAATAATAATTAATAACTAGTTCGATAAATTGTTTTGTAGTCGTCTGTAGGATTGCTTTTTTCAAGACCATTTTTATATGATATACAGTTGATGATAATTCGTTACCAATTCCTGATGGGATTTGTGAATCTTCAAGGAAGTTGTTTTACGTTTAGTCTTTATACAACTGCTGGAAGACGATTAACTTTTTCTTGGTCGCTTAAGCCGGGAAGTAATTTCGTATTCCAGTGTACGATAGCAAAATTAACATTTAAACCACTAAAATCTAAACGAACATTATTGGCAATTTATTTTGGAAAACTTTCTGGACTGTTTCTGAAAGATGTTCAATTTATTATTTAATTTATTGGCTTTAATAAAAAACTTGCTGATCTGATTGAAATGTATATATATATATATATGTATATTATACATACATATCGATCAGATTGTACAGAGGTTAAAATACTCAGAAATATCCGTATTATAATAATTGATATAAATATATTAACAAGAATTAAATTATAACCAAGACTGCGAATTTGAAGGAAAATTCAGTTGTAAACTGCTTACAAAACATAGCTTTCTTAACATAAAATTGGAGTCAGATTACAACGAATTAAATTTTTAAATTTTTATTATGAAATTTCTAACATGTTTAGACGTTTTCCTCATTATTTTGCGTTTTCTACAATTTCTACACCACTTACATTTTTTCGCTTTTACACAGGACTGTTTTTAAGTCAATTCAATTCAAATGCCATCAACATGTTTATGCTTACTTTCCCCGGAATACTTAGATGAATTGAATGGTTTTATTTTGTATACAATTATTTCCAATGAGACTGCAGTTGTATTTTTAAATGAACCCGCGATTTTAATATTCTCGAAACAAACCACGAAATTAATGTGCACACACGGCACATTCACCATCTTACTACCCGTTGCTAATAATTAAAATATATATTTACTGTGCAACGCGCTTATACCTACTCCGTATAGTCACCCAGATACATGGTGGGAGGATAAGCCTCCCACCATAGGTAGCACCATAAGTAACACCATAAAGTGTTCGACCCCCTTCCTTCAAATGATGATAGAAACAAATATACATATATAAATATAAAATATATTTTCTTCCTACGGATACTATATTATACAATATCTTAAACCGCTCTCGAAAAATAATTCTGAATACGTGCCTGCCTTTACCGTTCGGAATATTTGTTAGGAAACTATATGTCACGTGCAAGCACGTATTCTTAAATATGAGTGTTAGATCGTTGCAGTAGTCGTTGTAAGAACATAAAAATAAATGCTCTACAGCTCCTCGGGTGGTCTTGTTATTTTTGTTAGTTTTTTTTTCGTATTTTTGCAGAAACTTTATTTCACGTCGTGATGAAGCCTGAAAGCGTGCTCTAGAGTATTATACGTACGCATGTAGATCATATCTTATAATATATGCACCGTAACAGCGGATAGTTTTTCGCGACCACCGAATAACGCGCGCTCGTTTTCGGACCCCAAGTGATAGGTAACATCCAACGAGGGCGATAATACGCGTGCCCTCGAGATTATATATCGTCAAATGTGATCTTGTATGGTATATAGCTGCGAACCCCGCAGCGCAGGATAACCGGCACCGACGATGCTGCACAATAATACTTTCCCATAGAAATGTCACCACATACCGTATTGGGACATTTTAATAATACGTCAAAAGCCTCGAATATATAACTTTTTAATATAATTATTATAATGTATTGGAAACCGTATCGAATTAGACCGTGACGTGTGAAAATATGTAAGATCATAAACATCTACTGATACTATGAAAAACCTATGGCCGGCAACCTCACAGAAAAACCTGTATATATCACGGATATATTTATTTATGGTTTTATAAAGTTTCTACTGTAAATATATTATACACGATCGCTAAACACTCGAAAAAAAAAATTTCGAAAAATTTGAGTTTAGGATGAGGATTGACTTCTATCACTTAATCGTGTAATAATAAATCTTAACATTATTGAATGATGATAAACAGATGAAATCATAACATTGCTGGTTACCATTATTGTCCTCCGTCATACGCAAGTCCTTTGTGACACGTGTGATAAATGTGCGGTTCTTCGTCTACATCTGTCTAAAGCCGTCAGTTATTACGGCCAAATCGATTTCCAAATGTTGTGCCCGCAAAAGCCAAGAAACTTTTTGGCCCTAGAAGTCTCGCGGAATTAAATTGAAAATTCGTCCTTCTCCGTAGCCAAATTCAGGATTCAAAACTATATTCTACACAGGGGCGTAATGGTAGGGTGGGTGGGTGGCTATATCCACCCAGGCCTTCCAGAAATGTTATAAATGGGTCTCAAGTCATATTTGTTGTTTTTAATGTTTTTTTAGTTTGTAAGACTTATACCCACCCGGGTCTTCGGGACCTCAAGGGCCTCGCGCTCGCATGTGAATCGTATTAATTGTCTTTACATCTGATTACCATGATAACTGTTATGGCATGTTATCTGTATGCAACTTTTCGAACCATCGTGAAAATGAAAACTATAGAATACAAAATGGGAATCGTCAACATCGCTTAAGTACTTAAATTTTCCGTATAATAATAATACGATTTGTTTAAGCAATGATGATATCTACGTACTACTGGATCAAAACGTTAAACACTATAAAAAATCATGCGCGTAAAAGGTTTTTTTTCCCCCATCGGGTAGTGAAAAGTTGATTTATTTTGACATCATCTTACCAAAATTGTGTACTACGACCGTTTTATATATTCTTTTCGAAGTCGACAATTTGACGGCTCGTTCCTTCGGACGTGTCGTGCGACAAAATACGAATTGATGACGCCTCAGACCACTATTACGCATTCGCGAGCGTGTAGGCGAGATTCCCCAGGCGTATCACGCGTCACACGCTTGTTACGACGGGAGCGGTTGAGAGTGGGCGGGATAGGTGGCAAGGGAGAAGGCATCTCGTTTCGGGTAGTTCACGGTTTGAAAATTAATATACCTTACGACGTCCTAGCGACTAACCCCGATGCGCGACGCGTGTATTGTTCATCGTTATGCCTCAATAACTGTACATTATACGTAGTACATTATGTACTTTCAAGTTGATAATACGACGGGGGTTCAACGGTGAAATCTGATTGAAAAACGTCGTGATACATCCACCCCCCTACATCGCCGCGCACCATACATACCGCGCGTGTGACACATCGACGTTAGTAATAAAGTACAATTACTACTTTAATGGCCGAACACACAGCAACAACAATAATAATAACAATACGAGAATTACGTTCGAACCGTATACGAATGTTTAATTCCAACGCTGAACAGCCGGATTTCCACGGACTATAAAGTCTGTATACGTAATATGAGTGTATAAATGTGTATACAAGACTATAGCCAGCAAAAAGTTCGAACGGTGTTTTCAGAGAATAAATATGTTTTTTGATTAGCAGGTTTTAAAATTTCAAATACACATTTAAAATCATTCAATTATATTTTAAGGAAAAAAATTCGAGAAGGGAAGGGACCTGAATCCTGTGCCCCTTGATAACGATCATGTAAGTGTAAGTACTACAGGTATTCCTTATGCATAACCGTGGTTCGCATGCTTGTTAGTCAAATGAAAAAGCATAGCTTCGGAAGGTTCCACGTTCGATTTCGATGTACAGAATGTTACATCCTCTTATTATGATTTGTAATACAACATATACGCATTTGTACATCTTAATGCGGTCAGTTTTCTTCAACATTCTGCAGTGGATATAGAATGTACACTATATAGTACGCACATATCGTATTATATACATATCACTATTACATTGTAGACCACGTTCGATCTCAGTCACCTTTTTTTTCACTGGCCGCTTCCATTTACCTACCCATACTTTATTATTAACCCATCGTCGTATTATAATGTCCTTAACGAAGATATTTTTATTAAGCAAAAAAAAAAAGCTATGTACCATAATGAGAGACAAGATACATGTATGCTGCCTATATGTTAGTAATACTAATACGTGTATATATGTAAGTACTAGCGGTGGAGTCGTCAGCACAAAATATTTGGTTAGTTCTGTTTAATATCACATAGGGAAAACGGCTCAGCTAGTGAATGGTGAATTTTTGGATTTCCTATATGTCTGATATATTTTCGTATAACTTTGATACGCGAATCAGATATGATTGTTAGTGAATACAGTTTAAAAGTGATAAAAAAAAAAAAAAAACCTTACCAGTCAGATATATAAAACTGGACAGGCCCAAGTATGTAAACACGAATCTGAGGACTAGTATAATATTATTTACTTTCGATGTTCTAAAAAATAGCCTTAAATACCATAATTCGCGTGTATTATACACAGGACCGTCGCCAGGGGAGGGAACCATTTCATCCCAGGCTCCAGTCTAGGAAGTATACTATCCATTGTTTCTAAACTACTAGTATTCTTCTTTATGAAATATTAACACATTTGATTAAATAAAAATAACTTAAATTTATATTTAAACGCTATTATACAGATTACATGTTCAATTATTCGAATTTATAAATATTTATAATTGTAATTTATTATGATTAATGCCGGGGTGTGGAGAATGACATAATTTCAGCCAAATGTACGTAAAAATTCGTTATCGCAAGTATCGACGCGACAACATCCAAGTCCTTATTTTCCATATCTGTTGATAAATTATCTAGGAATAAATTACATTTTTATTAAATGTGATAATTGGTAATGAATTTGTGAAAAGTTATTAATAATGTAATTCATTGCATTGAAGCATCTAAATGACCTTGATTGATTAATGTTTAAAAAACAATATTTACCAACATTTTGCAAACTTGGTATGTATTTTTAATTTTTCTCTATTAAATGTATTAAGTATTATATTGTACCACGATTTTCATTGGATAGCAAATAACAGTAGGTACTTTTGATGATTCGTCGGTTATTTGATCACCATGTTATAATACAGTTCAGTACTTTGACGTTAAAATAGTATATTGTAGTAGTTATACGTGTAATGCCTTTATAATATGTTCACGGTACATCAATTTAACTAAATATACGTTTACTGAAATGATTAACACCACCATCGATGGGGATGAACGCACGCATATAGGGGTGCGTACCTAAAGCTTTTTGTGATCATTATTTATTTACCCACTTTCGGTAACGCGAATATAGTTTGTTTAGCTCTAAATTAGCACCTTTTGGACGTTTTCCACATCCGCGTATGCAAATATCTTGCTTTGGCTGTACACACGAGTGTATAAACTATACATTTTCGTAAATGTGTATGTGTGTGTGTGTGTACCGTATATTTTTCGGCTTTATGCCACTAACGTCGGTAAACTCCGTTCATCAAGTGTCTAAAGCATGTACAGTTGCAACGGTGAACAGAACACGTGTACGACAAAGTAACCGAATTAATATTATAATAATATTTTCTCTTATTTTCTTCAACATTTTGGTTGGTTTCGCAGTCGGACCTATTTAATTCCGTGTAGTTTGATAGTACAGTATCGGAGATCATTTGCTCGACAAATGAATTTCTCGGACGTCCTCGATGTCTTTTCCCTTCAATTTTCCCTTCTATTGTTCTACATTGTTGTATAAACTGGTTCGTTTTCGTGCCTCGATATATGACCAATCACGTTCCATCGTCTTGCTCTGATGGTTTTGAGTATCTCTTTGCGTTAATTTATTTCACCGAGTATGTTTTCGTTGTCACGGTATTCTATCTCAGAGGTGGCCACGACACAAGATCGCGACATAAGTTCGAGTCAATTGAGACTTCTTTTCATTTTTTTTTTTTTTTTTTTTTTTTGTTAATATTTATGTCTGTTTAAACCTCGAATATAAAAATTAGATCAATATCAACTAAAAAAGGTAACGTATAATAATTAATAACTACGAAAAACGAAATATTTACACTGATCGAAATCGAATAGGTCTATTGTAAGTAATCTTATGGATATTATGAGTTTATTAAATAATAGCCGTTTATCGTGTTTGTGTAAATTATGTGATAAAAAGTTATGTAAAGTTAAGCGTTATCATTACTTATGAATATTTTAAATTGAAGAAATGAAAAAAAAAGGAATTACAATTCCTATTACAATTTCTATTACATGTAATATGAATGCATAAAAAATATATTTTTATTCAGTGACAACTATTTATTTTTATTTTATTTTGGTCTATCGTGATAACCTAAGAAACTCAGAAATCGAACGTGACAACGTAGGAAACTCAGAATTCGATCACAAGTCTATAAAATTTCGTAATTCTACCTAATTTAGTATCGAGATTTTGCAGCCATATAGCGCCACACTCCATACGTATATTATGCATAAAAACGTTTTCTTATTCGTGAAAGCTTACATTGCTTGGTGCAATTCTGGATCTTATTTCTATTATGCATCAGCAATCTTGGTGAATTTAACGGCCTATTTATTTAAAATATTAATTCTACGGATTCGGTTTGATTTTTGACATATCATAACCTTATTAATTTGCCAGTTAATAATTATAAATTATATACAAATTTTATGTACGCATTAATAAGTATGCAACAATAGCAGTAGTGTATATATATATATTCAGTCATTTCCAGATGACTAGTAAAAAAGGGTAAGTATACCGTTCAACCAGTGCTGCATGCCTATAAATATAATAATCCCACGTATAATATTTTCAATAAATAATCAAGCCGAAACGGATAGATCTATTCGCACGCGAACTTCTTTTCAACTTTTTTTTTCAACACAAATTGTTGTCGATTAAATGTGTTTACATGAATCATAATGTAATACGGCGCAGCACCGAGGATGCTTGCGGAAAAAATACACATTCCAAAATAAGGGACCTATCGATTCCACCAATGTAGCATATATATATATATATAATTCATTAATTTTTGTCAGGAAAGATTTTTTTTTCTTCTTATACTTTTTTGTTTATGTTTCATTGTATTGAGTTCGTTTGATATTGATTTTTCCGAATTTTTAAAGTAATTAAAGATGCAGTAACATCTAGATTTACTTGAATCGACAGAGCAAGAACAACCAGACGTACAGTTCGAGTCAGAATTATTATTACTTTCGGGTAATTTAGACATTTTCTGAATGGGTACGTTTGATTCAGAATTAGAAATCGTCAATTAATTTACAGATACGTATTTCATTTTTGTAAGCTAATAATATTATTATTACATTATATATTCAAAATAGTCAATGTCCATAGAGAAATAACTATTTTAATTTTACTTTATTTTTATGAAAGATAAAAAAATGAAGTATTATAAAATAATACTTAAATATTAAATGGTAAATTGTTATTTGTTTCAATGTAAATCAGTGTTATAAGACTAGATAACTGTATACTTTTCGTAGAAAAATCATCTACAACTCTTTTTGAGTTTATTTCACAGTCTTGTTTAAAAGTTATCTGCTTAAGGTCTTCCAAACGGTCTTCTGTTGTGGTACTTCTTATTGATGCCTCATATGCACCGCCGTGGCCTCGCACACAAGCCCACAACCAAACAAAAGGTGTAGATTGATGATTGCGTGTCAACGTATGTCCTATACTATGTACTAGTGATATGCAAGGCCGGTTCTATATCAGTCAAGTCCGAACCCAACCGGATCACGGTCTAGTCCGGTCTTGTATACAATTTGTCGAAGGATTGGTTTAGTGGAAATGAAAAATGTTGGTCCGGTCCTCCTTTAAATTATAATCACTCCATTTCTGTCTGGACCGGTCAGTCCTGGTTAGTTGGTTACGGCTCGTTTACGGCTTCGATTTTAAATTTTAAAAACATTTTTCATAGAGTTAATAATATATTATCATGGTAATCAATATTTTGCTTTTGCGTCGTTATTTTATGTACTTTATACGTGTATATCTCAAAACTGATCACGGTACCTATTAATAACTATTATCAAAAATATTTTCAAGAACAACGGTTATAATTATTCTCGTTATGGTGCAGACAACATGGAAGTGTTTGTATTCGTATACAACTGCCGTTCCGCGCTTTCCGATGAAATTTATAATTTTATGTAATGTAGTATATACTTTTTATGTATTACATATTAACAGTTTTATATAGCCTTGTAATTATCTATGAGAAGTTTAAATCTATATACCAATAACCAATTATGTGGTATAATTAAAATGTTTTTAACTGGTCGAATTTTTTTTTTATATTGAATCGTTTGTTCATTCTATCGAATTATATTGTATTTTCAGTCCGAACTAGTCTAAAAAGAAATTTGGCTAACGGTTCGGTCCGACCTAGGTCCTTTGTAAATATTTTCAGTCCGGTCCAGTCCCTAAAATGACGGACCGAGCAAAGCATTACATATGTACTATATTTAGTAGTAAATAATTGTTGTTTAATTATATTAACTGACAACTACTATATTAGGCAAATGTTTACGTGGCAAGAGTTTAAATGTATATTTATGTATTTTTTCGACTTACAGAAAAATAGTGTATCATGTAACAGTAAATTCTATAATCAATGATATTACTATGATACAGAATTTTGAAAATATCAAAAACCAAGGTATGATGATTTTAAAATACCATAATGAAAAATTATTAATTTTAAACCACGGCTTTAATGAAAATAAAAAGTGGAAATTTAACATCTTCTTAAAAATAAGTTAAGAATTTTATGAAATAGCTGTGTTCAAATTTTTCGAAATTATTATAATGAAAAGTTGTTTTTCATACATTTAAACACAGTTAAAAATGTAATTATAATATGAATATTTTTAGTCCTTAAATTCACAACACGTTTCGGATCCACAATATTATATTTTATGGCGTTTGAAAATTTTTACGTAGCACACCCACACGTACACAAGACGTATAATTGTACTAAACATAAAATAAACCGTATACGTTTACCATTGTGTGTCGGAGAAATATCTTACGTACCCGAGTACCGCCGTACCCGAACATCGATGATGTGTGATGCTCGAAGTGTGACCCAAGTATTTTTTTGACGAAAACAAGTTAAGTACCTCTATGGTGCATACTCAATACAATGTTCCAAATTTTTGTTCGTGTTTCGAAAAAGTTATCGGTCGTTGTCCGTGTCGGTTTCAACGGTGTTCAATCCATTCCAAGTGGATACGATTGTCTCAAAAGGATTTACCGTGAAGTGTATCCTTTAGAATGTCTGTACCGAACTAAATACGACTAATCACGCTTGTATTTGAAATCGTCGATGTGTAGCGCACAGAATGTTGTAACATAAAGTATTACCATACAACACTGGTGTATATATCGTAAATCTATAGACATGAAAGCGCACGATAGCGAATTGACAGAAGAACGTCTCCTCCCCCCCCCCCCTCAGAACGTAATATTCTGCACGCGATATTATACCACGCTTTCGTAAAATTTTGATTTTTACAGAAACCTGGCTTCGAAAAATATTTTTATGGTTCATCACTTATTCGGGTATATTTGTCGATTCTATTGCTTAAACTATTATACTTAAGAGGGCTGGAGCTTGATTCATTTTCGGTCGAAAACATAGCGCACGACTTCAATCACTACGCCCAATATAATGTTCTGATATTAATGTTGAAAGCAGATTTGCATTCGTCACAAAATTATCTATGCTTTGGCAATTACATTTTTCTGTTTTTTTACCTAGAAATTTACTAACAAAAAGAGTAAAAATATATTATATTCGTAATTTAAATTTAAATATATTGATATAGAATATGAAAAATGTACGACAGTTAAAGCATAGTAAATTTAGAGGAGAATCCAAATTTACTTTTAAAATTTAATTCGGTACATCATCCTATAGGATACTCAGTATACTGAGCGTAGTGATTAAAGTCAATGGCAGTATATTTTGAAAAAAAAAAATGTTTGTAATTTTATAAAGTAATATTTGATTAACATGTGCATGCGAGTAAGTATAATCGGTATTATTCCGGAATCGTACACAACTTATTGGTGATTATAAGTATTATAATAGGGATATTACGAGATATTATTATTACATTATTTTAATATTTATATTTTATTATTATATTTACGGGATATTACGATATTATTCGTATATTCATTATGATTATTCAATAAAATTATATTATAATTGCAGGTATATTTAAAAATGTTTGACTAGACACTCGAAATATTGATATTTTCCTATTATAGTTTAGAATTATTTACAAATATTAAAATATGATATTTATTCCTTTCATAGTTAGTACACATCAAGACACTTAATGTAGTGCAGTATAGACAACAAAAACGTTAATAATTAAAAACTCTTTTATCTAGGTTTTGTAGGAAATGGATTTTCGATTTGATGTATATTTAATATAGTACCAAATAATTTTTTTTTTTTGAATTTTCTTTTACTGTAGGATTATAAAAAACAAATAAATTAAAAAAATTATTTCCTGCAAAACATAGACAAGAGAATAAAGAATTCAAATGTGTTTTCAAAATTAAAATCGAGGTTTCGTTACCGGGTGAATTTTTTATCCGCTTTTTGATCTAAATGCGCGAAAAAACGACCCGGTTTCAACAGCTTCCATCCTAATAAAATAACAATATATATTTTTAAAATTCAGATTTGTACATCCAATTGTACAGTCCACATTTATACATTCCAGAATTTAAATGCCATATAGTATATATATATATATATATATATATATATATATATATATATATATATATATATATTATATATGGTCCAGATTTTTAAATTCCAAATTAATATGCGCTCCCACGGTATTATTTATAATGTCTTACAGTAGTACACTGTCCACACTACTGTCTATATCATAAAATATTGAATCATCGAAACGGATGGACCGTGGAGTTATGCAAATTAATATAATGTAAAGATAAAATGTGTATTTTGATTATTATCGTAGTTCCGGGAATTTGTATTTTAGTCGATGCACGGTGGCACGATAAACGCAATAACAGATTACACACACTAATGTTCATTTACTACTCACACATAGACACAGCCAAAATGTTCATATGTGATAAAATGCCTAAATATTACTCCTTAAAACATGCTACGCTCCAGCCCCCTTAATCTTTTCTACCGCCAACGATAAGCATCGTTTATTACATAATCAATGGCGCCGAATACGTACTTTTATGGGGTGGTTCGCCCTTATTATTTAACCTTGTGACGCTTTAATTTACTATACAATCATGTGGCCGATGGTTATTTTGCTCCAACTCGGTGCATGGTGGTGGTAACTAATTTGTATACTCTGCCCCGCCAGATGAAATACGAGTCAGCGCCGCTGGCTATAGTGATATGCAGTAGAGTTGAGCCTGTGTACCTGTACGTAGATTTGACGAGTTTTTCACTAGAAGGAACCGTCGGTACATACAATTATATTGTGCACGTATTATTATAATAATGCACTAGACGTATTATTATTATATTTATTATTATTTTTAATATTACATTTTACGAAACGCATGCAATCATCGACGTCTGGACTTATTCAATATACATAATGTTCGTCGTATTAAGACCAATGTGCATTTTCAGTGCTGGATTTAGGTTTTGGGAGACCAGCGAGTACACCAACAAATCTATAGACATACGTATTATTAATACATACATACATATATATATATTAAATTATTTATCTTTATTTTTTTTCCTCTTCGATAGCTACAATGAAATGATAAAAATATGAACGGGTTTAAAATAAATCCTTGTCTAATGAATAATTCTATAATTTTGTCTGACACTTGTGTACGATTTACCAAATCATTATTCAATATTTGGTGGTAACATAATTTTTTGCTCATACCGTACAACCATAATGTGTATTATTATTCGACGCCATTAAGAAACTCTATGACCTGCATCGGAAGTATTGCACTCTTAACTAAATCTGGCGCTAAACCAAAGGGAATACATATATATATTTATGTACTGGCATTCGAGTGCATCATATATACATATATATATATATATTTAAATGGGATTTTACATGCTAAGTATCAAAATTGTATTATAAACAATAGTATACGTATATACTGTCGATTATCATTATAGTATTATAATGTCGTTGTTGCGGTATTTGCAGTGGGCTCGAATCGTTTTGGTGGTGGAAAGAGGCGTGAGTCCAGCTCAGAGGCTGATAAAGCTCATGTACTATTCGCAACCGATGTCAGATGGTCGCAGAGCTTTAGTGTTGCGGCTCAATCAAACGGTAAGCGCGGCTGAATAACTATTACAGGACTGATTTCCTATCGGAACCGAAGGAGAGGGGGAAAGAGAGAGGATTTCGAAAAATGGAGTAACTGACTTAATAGAGGATTACGTCGTTGGAAAAATGTTAACGATGATTGTACAACTAATTATTACACTTCTAAGTGTAAAACCACGTATTTATAAATATGTAGTGGACAGTAGAAACGCAAAACATAATTTAAATTAAAAATTAAAAAAAAATAATTAAAAAAAAAAAAAAGAATCCTTTAATGTTCAACGGAATAAATAATTTCGATAATCTATTTACTATACAATAATATCGAATAAAGGTTCTCTAACTTTAAATTTTTATCATTAGAAGTAACAGAAACTTCTGATCTATTATGTACATCACATAATACATTGAAATATTTATTCTCGTCCCGCGCTTGGTGCACGGAATAAAAATTGTTTAGATAACGTAGTAAGATAACCTATACCAATATTCATAATGACGACAAGTTACTGTTTGGGCGTTGGAAGTTCAAGTAAAACATTTAGATGTAGCAAATTAAAAATAAATAAAGTAAATACAAATAAAACCGAGGCACAGGACGGATGACCGACGTAGGTGAATTGTACTTGTGCACATTTTTAAATAAATGCACTGGTGAAAGGGGGTGAGCACCGGAGACTGCGAGTTCCGTCCCATCGCTGTCCGTTTTCGGTTGCAAGACTGCCCCTCCGGGGGAATATATATCGCCTCTACCATCATCACACGACGTTCACGGGATCTCGGTCAATACACTATACCGGTCACCAATTAAAACTTTTCATTTGGAAAAAAAATTTATTTTTTCTCTTTTTACGATCGCACGTATTTTCCCCCCAAATTATGATCGGTATAAAATATTATTAAATTAGACAAATTGTTTCGTTTTTTTCTTTTTCTTTTTCTCTTCGTAAACCCTTGTTAAAACTTCTTGTTTTTTTTTTTTCAACACTGCCAAGTTTCGCCCGACAGTATTCTAAGGCAGTGACGGCGGCTGCGTTTACTCCGGTAATGGTAACTTCGGCCCTCGACGTAAGCAGATCTAACGGATCTGGATGTAAAGAAACAAAAATATTCCCTCGGTTCGGTAGGCAACATTACTTTTTCTTATAGTTTCAGTGAAAATAGACAACAGTTCGTATTCTACTAATATTTATATATATATGTACTACGATAAGGTATTGATTTAGAACACAAGTCTTTCATTTATAATAAATTCGATTATGTTGTAAAGCCGGGTACACGTCGGAGCGTTTAAGTGTGATGCAACGCCGTAACGTGACGGTGGAGTTGGTGCTCGCTTGAACGTTACATGTTACGAAGGACCAGTGTTTCAAAAATAAATTCTTAACTAACACGTATCAACCGTCGGCTATATGTTAATAATAATTGTAATGAAAACCTATTTGAAAACATTTTTTTATGAATTTTATTTGTGTATCGATTTCTTTTATTTTTAGATATAATTGATTATTTGTCCGCACGGGGACGTAAATAAAAATTAAAAATAAAACGTACGCGTTCCAGTAATAATGATAATTTTAGTACCAAGTTAAGTTCTAAACAATCATCCCTCCCCACACCCTTTTGTATCCGATGTTTTCTTTCGCATTCAACCGCAACAAAAATTATTTTTTCCACTCTTCGGACGCACAGCGTGTGTAACCGCACCGTTGCGCCGGGCATCAACTCCGTACTGAGTGTATCCAAACGATCAGACTCGATTTAAAAAGAAAAAAGAAAAATAAAAAAGTTACGATTTTTTCTAACCCCTGTCCGGACACGCAGCGGTCGTATTTACACTTTTATGGCTCGTCGACATTTTACGAAAGTTAACTTAACGACACGTGCACGATGATCATGTTCTGTTCGCATCACTAACATTTGCCGGCGTATGAGCTACTATTCATACGGTTTACACGTTGGTACAGAATTAGTTTCTGCGGAGTGCGGAAACGCGACCGTCGCAGATCTGATCTCTGTACCTGTAGTATACTCCGAATCGCACATATTTTCAAATCAAACTCTTTCTAGTACGGATTTACAAAGATAACAATGGACTTTGACTTGTGTACGGTCCAACACAATTGTTTTCAACATGCTTTTGAGATTCATCACCACGTTTAGCTGATATGTGTTGCAGTGATCTTTCGAGGATGTACGTGATAAAATTGGACATCGTTAAAGTAAACGATCGATTTTCGATTCTAAAAAAATTAATTATTATTGTTCGTATTGCTATATAACTTTCCGTTACATTAACATTAGAATTGTTTTTGATTAAACAGAGCGATTCAAGTGATGAAAAAACACTTTGTGAATCACACTACCAGATGACGAGCAATGAAAAAAATATATATCTCGAAAATATATATTTATAAAGATTCATAAATATTATACATATAATTTACACGGAATAAATGCCCCATAAAGATGTATTGGTTGCGTTTTATCCTGAGAAATAATGAAGGTAGTGCAATTCTGTTTTTAACACATGGCTCGTGGACACAGCTACAGGCTATAATTATTCATATTTCATACATATACTCATGTTTTAGTAAGACTTTACAAAAGGAAAATACGAATTGTAGCAGTCTTTCACTGAGTAAATTGTATTAAAAAGATAAATTTGTTTCCTTCAGTGTCTCTCAGGAGACATTGCAATGGATGTGCACATTCTTGGTACAATGATATAAATCATACCATGGTAAAAACCTCAAATGTACACCGATAAATTATTCATTTACATAATATTGTAGACAAATGCATTGCAAGTATAAATGTTTGTTATATGTAGCGGCAAAATAAAAAGATTGAAATTATTAAATATTTTCAACTGTATTATGTGACAGTCACGAGATCGAAAAATAAAACAAACAAAAAAATAATAATTATAAATAAATAATAATAATAATAATAAAATAGAGTATAAAACACAGAGTAAAGAGTATAAACACAAATATATAAACAATAAAAATATACAGCGGTCGGGTTTTACTGGCGTCTGGTTACTACACTACAGTTTTACAAGAGATTCCGAAAAACAGGCAAATAAATATGAACAAACATAGTACTTGTAGAGTAGTAATATAGTAATAGATCTGAAATATTGGCCGGTATAAATGTTAGCATACAATAAATAATTGGTAACATAAAGTTTAAAAAATTTTAGTTTTTTATTTTTATTTTCCAGTCAATATCGTAATTATATTTGGTTTTAATTATTGTTTTTGTGACATTTAATAAATACAGGACGAAGATAAGGAACAAATGAAAGAGATATTAGAAATGAAACGCATACATAACCGATATGTGGAAAGAATGCGCGCAAGGGACCTGAGTAGCAAATTGTCATCATCATGCGGGAAAAATGCCAACAACAATGGAACAATTAATCTAAAAGCAAATAAATAATATTTGTATAATAATAATTTAAGTCAATAAATATGTACAGTATTGTATTATGTAGATACATAAATATATAGATACACATATATTTATATACATATCTGTATCATATACATATTATAAATATTTATATATAAAATTAGTTACTTGCAGTACAGATTTTATGTAAAACATAATAGAAAAAAAAAGAAAAGAAAAATTAAAAAAACATAAAAACCAACAATATCATTACTTAACATAAAAAAAAAAAAATTATCAAACATACATAAACAGATTATCGACAAAAATTCTAAATGCCTAAGATATCAACAAATAAAAGGAAAATTTCATTATAATTTATGGCTAATTTTTTTTTAAATTGACTATTTTCAATTACAAATATCTGGTGGTGATTTTCAATATTCAAATTATATAAATTTTCACTGTATATAATTAAATAATTTATAAATTATTAGAGCACACACAATAATTTAATAGGTATTTTTTTTTAGTATAGGAATAATTAAATTTGTTTAAGAGTTTCTAGGCTCCAAAAGAATTGATTTTATCAGTCTTCAATTCCCAAAAATCTTAATATAAATAAAATGATAATGGCGTACAATATTTACTTAATTATTTTTTTTTTTCACTTCCATATCTCTTCCATTTATATAAAATAATACTTATTGAAATAATTGTAATAATAATTAATAATTATTAATAATAATATTAATAATAATAATAATAATAATTATGTTTATCAATATTATTATACTAAACATGAAAAAAAAACCACAAATGTGTTTTTTTTGTAATTTACATAATTAAATAATTGAATGTGAAATACAATAGACTAATTTATTTATTATTATTATTTTTTTCATTTTTTTATAACTTTTTGTTAAGACATAACAAAGCAAGAATACTGGATACAAGTTATAACAAAAATTATTTAATCCATAATGAGGAGGAAAATAATGTAAAATTTTGCTAATTTTTTTCAATAATTTGGCCAATTGTATAAGATAATCTCATTATATACATTCAAAATATAATATTATGTAGACCGAGGAACATACCCACTGCAGTCACATAAAGGAAATCACATAACATTTTAGTCTAATCAATGTTAATTTAGTTACATCAAATAATATGTCAAACAAATTACATTAACAGAACATGAAATCAATAGCACCGATTTCTTTTGTATACAAATAAAAAAGGGCATTTTTTGGTTTTATAAAGATAAAAATAACACAAACACTATATTCTAAAAAATAATAATAATAAATTTAAAATAATAATAAATTAAAAACTTATTTCACCTTATTACATTGTCATTACTTTTTATATAGTAATCATATTTAAATAACAAGAGTAAAAAAAAAAAAAAAAAAATGTAAGAACTACTATTGCTATTACTGCGTATACTTTTATATTGCAAATAGTCGAAATAAATTTAACAAGATATTGCAAAATTATAATCAATAAAACATATTTTAACAAAAAAGCTTACACATCCACAAAAATTAAAAGAAATGTGACCTATGAAAACACAATTAATAGCAAAAATCTTTAAACATTGAACATTTTCAAGTGAATATGATAAACATAAAAGCTCACATTTTTTATAATCTGAAATTAACATATAACATAATTCGCTATTGAACATCTTGAATATAATATTTTATTACAGAGAAGCCCTGAATATTATTGTTCTAGTTTTATTTTTTAGTGGCATCAAAATTTTTTTTAAATATTGTATTTACAATATTGAAAAAATTTATAAATATAATATAAACTGTTATTACTTCCAATTGATTATTATAATATAAAACATATATCGGAAGATTTCATTGGGACCTATAACATGGAGCGTTGACTTCATACTACAAGTTGGTGAATTACAAATTTCTTGAGAAGATAATAGAAGAAAAAAAAGAAGGCCGTAAGTAATTGTACCACCAACTTATTACAACCTCTTTTTTTAATGAAGTCACGATGCTTGTTTACCAACAATGACACCAGGTCTGGACGGTTGTACAGGACTATTTGATGTTACCACTGTAGTACCTTGAGATGTCTGGGAACCACTGTGAAATTGAAGGAAAGGATTCATTTCGACCTTGAAAAAAAATAAAAAAAACATTACCGGTTAATAGTTTATTTCAATATTTGACCATGTCAATACTTATTACTTATTTAAATTCTCATTAAATTTATAAACAAGTTACCTTAAGCAACTTTTGATTGCTGGTCGTTGTATGTTTGGTTAACGCAAGAGGTGCTTCCTGGTGGTCATCACTAAACAAATTGTCACCTTCTAGATGTCGAATCGCTTCAACAATGGTCTCCAAATTTTGTCGAGAGGTACTTGTTAGGTAAACACGCGCAGACGGCAGTACTTGCTGTTGCTGTTGCTGTTGCTGTTGCTGCTGCTGCTGCTGCTGCTGCTGCTGTTGTTGTTGCTGCTGTGGCGCAAGTTCTTCTTCAGGTGCTTTAAGCCGATCATCTTCTTCGGTTGTGTCGGTCTCAGTCTTAATCAACACAGTGTCTTCTTCTGGTTCTCGTTGTACTACCAGATTGTCAGACTCATTTACTTCAATTATCTCCATACCAGCTTCTTCACCGACCACACACTGAAATAAATAAAAAAAAATTAAACAGTGCCTTAAAAAAAACCTCTAGCTCTATTACCGTATTTGTGTTATGATGGTATTGTATTGTAGTCTGGGTATTTTCTTCTTTACGTTTTGAATCGACAAAAGTTTCACCTAAACGGGCAGCATAGTCTTTTAATTGTTCTTCTAGCTCGACGCGTAAACTTTGCTCACGTTCTAAGTGCGCTCGTAGTTCAGTCACTTCATCGATCATGAGTCCTCCTAAACCTTAAAAATAAAATGAAAAATATTATAACTTTTAACAAAATATTTTAACATAATAATGGATTATTTTATTTTTTATTTATTTTGTATCATGACTTCCAACAACAAATAATAAAGAGTAAGATATAATATTAATATTTATATAATAATAATAAGAACCAAAAATGAATAAACAAGTTAATTGCAAAAATTATTCATCCTAATAAATCAACTGACAAATATAACTCATATCGTTAAACACTATTATAGGTTATTAGTTATAGGCACTATAACTAAAAACCTATAATGAGTTACTGCTTAATTGGTAATGTCAATGAACATTGTAAGTCAATAAATTAATTTACCAATTAAAAACTGTTTTCATTATTGATAATCAATAAAAAAATATTTTGTAAGATGAAATATTACAGTCATATTAAAATGTAAAATTATAATAATTTATCTCATAAGTATCATTAGACAACCCACGGTAAATTCAAAACATTTTTTGAAAAAATATAAAAAACACAAAATAAAATTACAATAAATTTGATATAACTTAAATACCATACTATTACATAATATGATACACAAGTATATAAATACTTTATTCAACTTAGGAACTTAGGGCTGATCATGATATTATTGGAACTAATTTTGTTTTTAAATCATTATTTGAAATAAAAAACAATGAAAGGTATATTTCAAATATTAAAATACCAATAACATACATAAGCAAACTAAAATAGTGTAAAAAGACAGGTAGATTAACAGATATTAATTGTATTGACACACATTAAAAAGGAAGTAAAATTTGAGTCAACTTAACTCTTAGATTTAATTAGATTCAATTATTTTGGTATTAAAATATACATTTTAACATCTTATTATGATTAATTTCTTGTTTTTTCAAATAAAAAAACATTTATTCATGATTCAAAATAATATTTTAAGATAAAAAAATTAAATAAAGAATCATGTGTAAATGAACTAATATTTTGGACTTAAAAGTAGAAAGACTAAAAAAATAAAATAAAAGTGTAATAAGTTGGAAGTAACTAAAATTTAATCTGATCATTTCGTAGGCAATTATTTAAATTCCCCACATAAACACTCTGTTCCCGATATTATAAATTATAAATCAAAATGTAATCATATTATATAAATACAATGATGAGTAAAAAATTTAATATATATATATATAATTAAATTAAATTCCAAATAAAAATGCAAACTTATTCGCTATGCATACTTGCTATAACTAGGGCTGTTTATTTAATGCGATTACATGACTTTAAATAATGCTTTTATGATATCAAATATTCATTTGGTACCCAAAATAATCAATTTATAAATGTAGAAGTAAATATAATAACACTAAAAAATCAAACGAATCATTATGTACCTAGGTTAGATTCAGTAAAACAATTTTAATTGGATTTACATTTCATTTAAATATAAATTATTTGTAAATATTTAAAAATATTTAAAACAATTTTTTTCTCAGTTTTTCAGGTTTTATTACAATAATAGTATTATTTAGTGATTAGAATAACACATAGCTTGGTGTAATTGAACCGAGTGTGTAGCATTGTCATAAATAGATCTCGTTCAACTCTTGGTTCAAACACGAAAAAATAATGGTTAGTTAAATTTAATTTAATTCTATAAAGATGACTTTTTTTCCTCATCCAAAAATCCAAAATATCTAACAGGTTTGTATTATTGTATTTTAATTTTATCAGTCAAAGTAAAAATTATAAAAAAAAACATTACGCCCAAAAGTACAAAAAACAAAAAAAAAATTAACCAAGTTAAAATAAAAAATATCAATAATTCAAACTTTAATTACTTAAATTGTAACTGTACTACATGATCTACATTTTATGCTAAAAAAGTAGATAAAAAGGTAAATTTTACACGAAGAAAAAAATATTTAAAACATAATAAGTCAATAGATACAAATTAATATAATTTTTATTAACCTAAGACCAATTGCTGATTTAAATAATAACATACTAAAATTATCACAGATCTTAGTGCCACAGTACTAGGATTAAAACGTAAAATAATAATTAGAATAATAAAAAGAATTAACTAATAAAATAACCAATTTTAATCGTTTAGTAATTGTGGTATCAACATATTAACACAAAAAAAAAAAAAAAGAAAACAGTGATTTACAAATATCTTTCAACAACGGGGATGTTCGTATGGCAGTGGAAACAAAAATATTGTCATTATTATTGAAACTTTAAGAGAGTTGCATAATGTTGATATAGGCATCCGTAAATAGTCGTTTTGATGTGAATTTATGAAGAACAAATCTATCAAAAAATGAATACACTTAAGAGAAGATATTTCCTGATCGGACAAACTAAGAATTAATAAAAGTACAATGATTACGTGGTGGAGAATGCATTTATTACAGACAAAAGTGTCATATGTGTACATTTAGCATTATCGGGTGAAAACGGATAAAAATTTGTAATGATCAATTAAATGAACACATAAGGTACAGGTGGTTTAGGGTTGATTATAATGAAGACGATGAAGACAATGATGAGGATAATGATGATAACGATAATGATAAAGGGATGAAGGAGATTCAACTGTATAAATATACCTGATGCGGTGCCAATCGTTTGAATATTGTCGGGGGATAATGCACCGTTACGATGATCGTCAACGTTTGTATTCAAAATCACCACTCCTATAAAGAAAAACAAATAAAATTATATATTTGAAACCAAGGCGTCCGCATCCATGTGTACACACGTGGACTTTGTTTTACACCGACCACAGCGAATAAATGAACGAATAGCAAATGCGACATGACAATGACAATGAATGATAAAAAACAATTGGTTAAAACCATATACGTAAATACATCTTACAGTCACAATTTGCTTTATACATAATAATAATAAAAACTCCTGGCTCGCCATGCGTTTCTCTCTCTCTCTCTCTCTCTCTCTCTCTCGATCTCTCTCTGTTCTAATCTTTTCCAAAACACAAAAGTACTTATTACAAAAACGAAAACACAATACGATAATATTAATATGTTATATACACGATAAAGAAGCGAAACCAACCCATGCAAAGTATCCAAAACACATGAGGTACATTTACAAAAGGGATAATGTGCGTTTTTTCCACATAATATAGAAGTATGTGTGTGTATGTGAGTATGTGTATATGGAAATCGAATTTGTAATACATGGTGTACGTACGTGCATTTTATACATGTACACGCAACAATTCGAACGATGCTCGGCGGAGAAAAAATAAAAAATTGCCGGCAGGTGCTGCCACCTTGCCTATTCATCGACATTATCCAGCAACCACCACCACTGATAACCCCCCCCTCCTCAAACAATGAAGGTTCGTACAACAGCCGCCTCCTCTATAAGCCACCACTACCAGCACAAGCAACGCATATGATGTGTACTCACCGGTAGAGTCTTCGATTTTGCGTTTCTTGTGCACGTTGTTGGCCGTGCTCAACAGTTCACCCTCTTGCTTACTAACCAGCCGTTTCAGCTGGCAGTTTTGCGACAGAAGTCTCGTTTTCTCTTGCTCCAACTGGTATATGTAGTCAGCCGTATGCTGTAAGATCGCGGCCTGCAAAAACAAACAAAATAAGAAATTAATAAATATAAACAGAATAATATTAAACAATAAATAAAAAATACAAAATAAAAAAATTAACTATTCAGTAGTACTTGTGGGTCCTGTTTCCCAGCGCGGTAAATTTTTAAAAATGCAGAGGGATGTCTAACTTTATTTCGTAGGTTACGCACTAAACTAATGATCAGTAATTCTCAATTTCTAATGAACGTGACTCTGAAATTTAAAACTAAACTATTTTCAACTAATATCAACCATTGTCAAATTTTTTTGTATTTCAACATTTAAATCATTTAACGGTTCAAAAATATCGTTTAAAAAGCCAACTTGGCTATCCACATATTATTAAATTTTTTCAGCATATGAAGATTTTTTTTATTAGAAAAATATGTATTTCAACAGACAGGCATGACACGAAAAATAATTTTTTTTTGGAAAAACCGACGTATATCTGAGGGATAAAGTAAATTAGCAAACAGCGATTTCACTCGTCACACATGGCATGGAATGTTTTTGAATTGAATGTCCTTGATTTCATAATATTTACTATTTATATTAGTAATAACCTGAAGAACTACCTATATCAAGTTCTGATTGAATTGTTCGTGTTGCCAAATTTTCTCCGAGTAACAAATAACAAATAACAAATAATTACAACTTTTGGATTAACTTCCTGAACGTACACACACACATATATATATATATATATATATATATATATATATATATATATATAATTATATTATAAAATCCAAGTCAACTCATGCTGGTGCATTATCAAAACATATTCCAATATAATCATTCAAACTAGACCATAGTTCCAACGGTTTTAAAAATATCTAAGCCATTTGTGATAGTAAAAAACAGCTCTCAAAATAAAAATTCTTCAAAATAATCGTCAGGACTTCCATAAAGTATAAATACCATTAATTGGACATCAACAGATTATCCGATTTGAATTGAAAATTTTTTTACTGAAATAATTTTTAATTAGTTTAAAAATTTTTTCAAACATACGATCTAACCTTCGTTCAATAGTATTATCCAAAATCAAAATGAATTCTAACTTATTAGCTACATCCTCTCCACAGACGGTTTTAATCATAGAAATAGCTGCTAGTTTCATAAGTTTCTTTCCAGTATTACGCTCATTTTTTGAATGTATAATTTTCCAAGTTACGTCAAATATTGTCTAGGTATTTTTTTAATAAAAAAACATCAAGTGTATTGGATGGATGACGGTCAAACCACATACGATTTATTTTATTTATTTATTTTATTTTGATGTTCTTTGCATAAACACAATTAACTATCAACTAATATGGTAGAAATAATGTTAAGATATCTTTCAAGTTTATTAACTTTCATAGATTAATTTCATAGAACTTGAAAGCAGTACATATATAAGGAACACACTAAGCCCTTTAGTAAGAATTCTTTCTCTACTAATCGTAGAGGTTAAAAGCGCAATAACGCTATAGTTGCAATTTCTCGGTGAAAATATTATTATTATTATTATTATAATGTTTAATTTTGTTATCACGTAAATAAAGTTGTGCGTATATACTTCATTTTTTTTTTCTATAGCAATGATCTACGATATCCGTAAAATCAAACTTTAAAAAATTGTCATTATAAAGCACTCTAGCTAATTTTAAGATTAAAATTTTTTATTTAAATCATGTATATATATAAATGACATAGGAATAAAAAATTCATGCACGATTATTCTATATAAACGCGAAAAATGTACTACAGCATTAATATTGAATGACTGTTATGATAACTGTAAACAACCATAAGGGACTGGTGGTCGTGAATACATGACAACTCCGGAAAAAATATGAACTAAAATAGAAATTGTATTGTATATAAGCCTTTTATTATATTTTTCTCGATTTTTTTTTGTAACAGAATTATAATTAATATTGTTCAGGAATTATTAAAATAAATCTTAATAATAATGAGTTTTTTTTAGAAGGCAAAATATGTGTTGTTCCTATTCTAAAATTCCTAAATACGCCACTGCATTTAATATGTGTATTAGAAGAACATTATATTGGAGTAATGAAAGGGTGGGGGCATTTTTCAACATCGTACCCTATACGATTTACAACGATAACACCACACTTTTGTCGTTACACTTTGATGCAATTACATCACACATCACGATTGTGATTTATATATGATTTGTACACAGAAGAAAGGGGTTTTATTTATCTGATCGATGTACCACATTGTATTATTTTACGTAGAGCGTAAAAACCACACTCGTTTGCACAACATTAAATTATATTAAACAATAAAAAACAAATTGTATAAGAATACTGGAATAAATTACACTGTCACCTCTTAATAACTTTTACTCGTAAATCAATCAAACGTTTGAATTATGCTTATACTACTATACACATGCGATTATACGAATAGTACAACGAATAACTATTGTGAAAGCTTATTATTCTTAACGTAAATTCTTAAAGAAAATTAAATTCTTAAAGAATACAAACGAACTTCAAATATAATAAGACCTTATGATGAATACCTCTAATACGTATGAATAAATAATGATAAAATTTAAAACATAAACCAACTCTGCAACGTGTGAATTATTTTTAATACATAGCATTCATAACACAAACCATATATGTAACCATATATATAATATTTAAGTATCGATAAAAAGTAAAATATGTATAGCTATAAACACACGCACAATAAACACTTAAATCTTCAATGTTGTCAAGAGCAATATTTTTTTTTAACCCCGAGTTCGTGTTTAGCTATTTCAATCATGAATGATGGTTCTTAAACGTAGTAAGCTTAAAATGCATTATGAAGTCAAGAGATTTTTAAACAAGAGCATGTTATTATTACATTTTCCGGTTAATAGATTAATTTATTAAAAGAACAAAATAGTTGAAGGGTATTTTTCAAGGAGGGGTTCATAAGACATAAAAGACCGCACCCTATATTATATACTAACGAATAGCTCATAAAACATTTTTCAAACAAAAATAATTTTGACATAGCTACTAATAATAAATACCATTAAAAATACATTCCTTTCTAAAGTTTAAAAATTAATGATACTTCAATACTGATAATGATCTTTTATCAGTTATTAAAAAAATTATTTCTACAAAAGGAAACTTGTATTGAAAAACAACGCTAACTTGAATAAATTAAATCATAAAATATTTCATAAAAAAAAACCCAAAAATATATTTATTTTTTTAATTAAAATACTAAAATACATATATTTGAATGCTCATTAAAATTATTAATTTATAACCATTAACAAACAATCATAACTTGATGGTAACTAACCTACCGGATACTAACAGATTACTTATCTATCACTAAGTATGATAGAGTTCATTGATAATTTAAAATATGGAAATAACAGTTAAGCCTTGATCCTTTGAACCAGATATTCATAAATAGCAACAATAATTTTTCAATTATATTTCTCACTATTACGCACGGAACTTTATAAATATGCCACACGGCCAATCATAAATGAGTAAATGACCTAATGATATTATATGAGTAACCTCTTAAAAAATATCACTGACTATTTTATCAGTATTATTTTTATAAGATTATAAGCTTAGGTAATTACTAACTAACTCGACCGTGAGATAATTAACATCACATTTTTAAAAAAAAGTAACAAAACACTAGGCAATGGTTAAATTAAATTAAACTGATATACTAATATAAAATGTGTACAGCAGGTAAAAGTAATTTTTTTTATTTATACAGTCCAAATAGTTTAAATGCAACGTAGAGTTGTTTTTATATAATTCAAAAGCACGAATATACCTTTTAGGAGGTAACTCGTTAACAACTTAAATTTAATTATTTGAATGCGAAGAATTTTTGTTATTGGAAATTTAGCTGGAACATAACCATTCAATTTTTCAATGAAAATAATATAATTGCAACAAAATTAAATAATATTATTAGATTTATTGCAAAACCCTTAATTATATTATAGAATATATATAATTATTTCTGCCCTATAAAAACGTTGAAAATTTATCACTAATGATTATTAATATTTATCATCATTCATTACTCTAGATTGAAAAAATATTTACTACACAGTATATTTCTTAAACTGCAATCATCGATTAAATCACAGCAAACCCTTCCCGTTTTAAATGCAGCCACATAAATGCGATATATTTAAAACTATTTTGTTACTTTACACGAAGAATTTAGAAAAAAGCGTTTTTAAATTAAATAGCAAGTAAAATGACATAATATGATTTTCGTACGATCATGTGTTACATTGTAAAGGTCATGATGTTAGGGTAGAAAGCCGTTAGGTAGTGTACCCGACGCACATACCCGACAACTAAGACAACGACGAAGATAGTGATAACAATCGCCGACCAATGTGGGTCGTAGTCAAAAACGTCCATTGAACTAGTCAAGAGGGACAAATTTTACAGAATTTAATATAAAATATATGTTGAATTTCAAATAAAAACTACGGCTCTGACCAAAAATGAATTATAACTATAGAATAATACATTAATGAAAATCATGTATTTTAATAACTCACATGTGAACTCAATCAATATTAAAAGTCTGATTGAAGACATTGTATTTCTTATATTTTCCACTCTCCTATCAATAAGCACTCATAGTAATGATGTGCAAAACTATATATTTATATATCCTCCTGGCGCCTGAATCATTTTTATGTTTTATATTTATAAGTACCTAATGTCCATTAAAATGGACAAATCTTTCTATCCCCGTAAACGTCTGACCTGTTTTTAAAATTTGTAACCGTATGTGCCGGATGTCCATTCAAATGGACATTTGTTTTTAGATATTGTTTTATTATCATTGTTCCTTACCATATCTATTTTGAGGTTATAATATCATATCAAAAAAATTGAAAATAAAATTTAGGAGGCACTTAGGAGGTAAATAAAAATGTCCATTGAAATGAACATCAGGCACATACGGTTACAATTATTATAAACAGGTCAAGCGTTCAGAGAGTAACACAATATGTCTATTGAAATGGACATTATTAGGCGTCAGGAGGATATATATTAATTTTTTTATAGATTCCAGTGATGGATGATTGACTTGAGAGTTCGGGACAGCGACGGAAGTGGCTTTAGCCAAAGTGACGACCAGTGATCTTACAAACAAAATAAGAACAGCTGCGGCAATACGAGTTGCCAACGAAAACAACACGTCAGGCCAAAAGACTTGGGCGGTAAACAAAAAAAAAAAAAAAAAAACGAAGAGGCGGACCACATGGTTTCTCCACCTCTCTTTCTCTGTTTTTCCCTCTCGTTGAAGGATAATATTATACGTACACCTATGTATAATATAGTTGTTTATTTTCTACCACGCAAATGCAATAACACGTTCTATTTCTACATAACTCACAACGGATAAAAACAAACCATTAAATATATTATTATCAGCGGTACGGTACATTGAAATAATTACACAGTTTCATATTAAATTCATTTATATACACGACGATGACAAGATCCTATCCGTGACGACGACGACGACGGAGCGAGTGAAACAAACCGGTAAGCAAGCGAACGTAGTTCTTGGATTTGATAGCCGTAATTTACTGGCTATCGATCACCCGCTTGACTAAGTGATTTGGAGTTACTCCTTGTCGAACGCATACCAGTCTGTCCATAGTGCAATGCGATAAAAATTTACTATTTATTGTTTAATAAACGTGATATAAATTATATTTTATAATTTAATACATCGAAATTAATTTCAAACTCAAATTGTGAACCCCAAAACTCAAAAAATACTATGAAAACCGCGCATAGGCTAAAAATAGAAGAAAATCGCGTTCCGCTCAAGAAAAAAAGAAATAAACTATCGTGACAACACAAGTAGTGAATAGAACGAATTCGAGACAACGCGAGCAATGCAAAGTGCATCGAAAGCCCAGACCTAGCAATAGTAGCATGCACACGCGGATCGTTTTCTCTGTTCGCATAGCGAGCCTGGCCCGCCACTCAGGCATTCGGCAGGTCGGCCATCGTCTACTCCGCGGCTCGAAGAATACAAGGCCAACCGGTACGCGTCGGCGGCCGTGTCGTCCAGGTGAAAGAACTACTGACCTTGAATGCGCATGTACGACGTACACACAGACCACCGGATGTCGTCGCTGTCCGTTCTCCAGAATCGAATATGCGAGGAGAGACGCCACCGTTCGGATTCTAAAAATAATCATGTCACGAGATGGTGGTAGGGCGGGGGAATAGAAGAACAAAACAAAAACGTAATACTACATAAACCGTAATAAGATAACCGGAGAATCGTCGTCGTTGTTATTGTTATTGTTATTGTTATTGTTATTGTCGATGACGCGAGAATAGCAATACCCGTCCTCGTGTTGTCACCGACGAGGAAGGAGTGGCGAGCGATTCAGGGTTAACTTTTGACGGGCGTCCTGTTTTAAATTGGTGACTGGAGGGTAAACACCCCCTTAACACATATATTGCATTTACATGTTGTATTAATTACAATGATTATCAATGTTACAGATTTACAATACACTGGCTGCGTAACTTTTAAACAATATTATCAGAAAGAGCAAACCGAGAATTTCTGTACATTGTAAAATGTACATCCACTGTAACGTTCATTAGCATAAACCGATTCCTTCTTATAAAAAGTATCCCACTATCTCTCTAATACATTATACATGTAATAATAACGTGTGCCTTTTTTTTTCATTACAACAATCAAAGCGTAACTGCGTTATTCATTACTAAGGACTCCGGCAGTTGTTAATACCTTCCCAGGAACGAAATCTGAATCAAACACAGGAGGAGGGCATCCCTTTTGCTACGCAGTGAATCTTATACCTGCACTGACAAGCAAATCGATAACACGATATTGTACTACTGCTGTTACTGTTGATGTTATTGAAATTATTTGAGACAGCCGCCTACGACAGATATAGGCCAATGTGCTTGGTTATATGCGTCTCCAGTAGGGGAAGGAACAACGACGACGTAGTTACACGTCAATATAAAAAGCGTTTTAACGCGTATCCTCGCGCATACACGAACGCACGCACGCACGCATGCACACACACACATACATACATACACACAAACCTCATTAGTAACCCGTTCAAAATATATACACTGTACGTTATTATAATATTACGTACTGCGTATAATGTACGACCAACATCGATTTTCTTCAATTCAACGCCGTGTGGGGCCGCCGTCGTCACTAGAAATAAAAGATTTCACTGACAATAGTACAGTGATACAGTGTTCGGCTCAACCTCGAAGTACACTACCCCCTCTCTTTCCTTTTACCAGCCCACCCATACACACCACTAACAACACAAATCCTACCTACTTGGGTTCTCTAGAATAGACGAAATTTTCACAAGCGTGTAATACAATATCCTACAGCACGTGACGCGAAAAATACATTACACGTATTTTGTTCGAGCGCGTTGGTAATTGCGTTTTATTTGCACACACACGAACTAAATTACCAATGTACTATAAACATGATGATATACATCGCAATGCCGGATTGAATCACAGACCACGATACATACTACGCTCGACTAAAAATGTATAGTACGATAAAATATTATATTATTTTAATGTAATCTGTGATTGAATGTACTACAAATAAAATGTCAGTGTTTTGCCAGGTAAAAACAACATGTAATTATTAATATTTGTTATTGTTGTCTCGTCCAAAACCTTAACGATGAACCTGAGGTAACCATGTGTGATGCACGCTATTGTGTCAACCGGCTTACCCTTCTCCAACCGCGACGAATGTTCACGGTTTACTTCAACCATTTATAACATGCCCTTGATAACGTCCGCCACCTATATCAACACGCGCAAATCTACAACACCGAACGCTATACACGTGGGTTCGTTTTACTGGTATTTTACGAAATACAAATCGCTACCCAAACATTTTGACCGTTCTCGCCAATGATGATTTGAAAACCATGGCAAGCCGATACGAAATAATAAAACGATCAATGTAACTCGCAAGCGCTAAATCGTCCATGAGATAATAAAATATTTTTGGAGGCGAATCGAATGAGATAAGTACGTATAGTAGGTAAAGCAGTTGGATATTATGAATAATCTTATCACAACCATGGAGGTTTTCTAGAGGGTTTAAATAAATTAGACGGAAAATTCTACGTAATTTTTCTTAAATAGATCAAAACTACTTCCAAACATAGTAATGTCTATTTACATTAAAAATATTGTTTTAAACAAAGTTTCAACTACAATATTGTAGACGTAATTATACAAACGTGTGTACTACAAATGTCCACTTGTAATGAAACGGTCTCTAATATTACTTACCCATAACAACTATTCTTTTATTTCTTCGAAATACGATCAATAAGGGTATGACCTGGAAATGTTTTGCTATTGATCGTCTTCCAGGAATCGAAATATATCTCCCTCCATTTCTTTTTCAAATAAATTAAACTGTGATTAATAACAGATGAATATTGTCCCTCGGAATGACCTTGCACTTAACGAAAACACTGATCGACCAATATCATTGTAAGCTCTATATTATACATAAGGTGACATAATATTATATATTTTTCTAGTCGAAACGGGACAAAAAAAAATAAATATATTTTTTTTAAATATTTATATTAAAAAAATTGTGTACTATTATGGTTTTAAGGGACAAAAATATTAAATTTTATTAAAAATATTTATTTTTTTGTTTTTTTAAAAAAAAAAAAACCTACGTAAAGAAAACGGTTGACGATTACTGAAATAAAGAACTATGAAAAATAATTTTTTGTTTGCGCTGATATTGGGGTATTAAAACATATTATGTTGATACGTCCATATTAATACATCGTTGGCCGCAATAGGTATTTTTATATTTTATTAGTATAATTATACTCCAATACACTCACCACACAGCCCCAATTCCGTACAACGTCAACCGTGCAATAATTCAATTATATACATGTTACATGCACACATAATAGTTAAATGCAATAAAAACAATAACTCATCGATAGATTAAAATTGATTATTGTTATTTTTTACTATTTTCTGATAACGGGACATTTTAGTGTCCCGAAAATTTTACTGGGGACAACGGGACGAAGATGCGAAAAACGGGACGTATAGTCACCTTAATTATACACCATAAAGTTTAATAATTCAGGTGTATGTGGTAAAGAAATGTATTGCTAAGATTAATGATATAAGTACAATTATTGAGCAATAACCTATCATCCATCAATTGTATAACCTCATATCAAATATAAAACGAGGAAAACATTAAAAAAATGTATTACTAGTTTGTAATAGGATTAACCGCACAATGATTATGATAAGAAAAAAATGAAGTAAATTATGATAAAATCTCGATCAGCCGTGGGTGTAGATAAGATATGATCAAACTTGATTCAATCGGTCGAGTTATTGCAGGTCAGTATTTTGTTTACACAATAATATTTTTTTATCAATCTCAAGAAACTATTGGCGCGTAGTACACTAATTATTATTAAATCACAGATATACCACAGTTCAATATCAAGTAATTATGAGAACAAGACATTTGACTTTTCGTGATTTAAGTTATAGAAAAACAACTATTAACGAAATATTTAAATACAATATGACAAAAATGAGCAGCATTTGATATATTATTTTAAAGTATAATATTTAACAAATTTAAGAACTTCAAGTGTTTTTAATTCATAAATCAAAACGATATCAGCAAGAATGTAAAATATTGAGTTGAAACAGAAAATAAATTAAGAAACAAATGAAATCAACCTTCTTGTTGGGTTGATAACAAGATAAAAAAAAAAATTAATTAATTTAAGAGTTGTGAAAAATCAAATATTACATTTGATTAATTTACTTAATAATTATGAAAACTTATTTCTCATATTTTTTAACTCAATACCTAATCATCAACCCTAAAATTGTAATCGATTTAATGATCAGTTGACAAAATATTTTAAAATATTTGTATAGATAATCGAAAAATAAACAGTTTAGGCAAGCGTAGACAAACATACGACCTTGTCCTAAAAAAAAGAAATTATTTCTAACTTAAAAAGCAGTGATAATCCGAACAAACTACGTGTTCATAATGTTTTACATTAAAAGCATTCATACAACGTAAATAAAAAAATTTATATTTTTCAGAGATGAAAATCATTAGCCAACAACAAAAGCACCATCTATAGTATAGACTCTATACAAAATGAACAAATTACCAAGAAACCCACAATCAAGAGTTTATAAATGACAAATAATAACTAAAACTATCAAAAACACATAACAATATGCAATGAAGAAAACGAACATATGCTAGCTCGATTATATCGTTTATAAACGATTGGGTTAAAATACTTTTCAACCAGGACGGTCACAATTTTTCGTTTTACACATATACGTTTACCGTGAAACCATATTCACCTAGGTATAAATGCGGTTTCAGAATATATATACTACAACGGTGTGCGGTCGAAATGTACACGTGGAGAGCGGCGGTTAGCGGGAAAGAAGACCCCTTTAATTTAATTTTACTTTTTTCAATTTTCATTTATCCCGAGAATCCGGTGGAAACTCGCGTTACGAATATTAATCATCAATCAAGTAACGACGGAAAAATATGTTTGGCGCACGTGACTCGATCGATCATTCGTCGGCGTCAACGTTAGCAGTAGCGGTAGAGAGGCGTCGTAATTAATGAATACCGAAAATGGCTTTTTTTCTTTCTATTTTATTTATTTATTATTATTATTATTATTATTATTTTTTTTTTTTTTTTTTTTGGCACCCCTCCTTCGAAAGACCGAACCACGCCCTTAAAAACAACGCCGTAGAGGTAGGGGCGGGTGATGAAGCAACCGTCGTCGAAGCGAGACGGCGGCAGCGCAGACGGATCAATAAAAACCCCCTAGCCCGTCTCGTAGACGGCGTGTTGTTACTACAACACACGACGTACAGCGACGTACACGCCACGCGGTTTTACACACGTCATCCGAGTGAGCCGCCGTTGCCATACTACGCGCGCGATTGTTGTACGTTCTCGCACGGACTCGCGCCCTCCGCGCGCAACGCCGTTCTACACTATTACTACACACGCGCGTTGGCGGGATGGGACAGAAGAGAGTAAACGGAAATATTTCTACGTCAATGTCCCTCATCTACTCCGGATACTCCTCGCGCCGCTGCCGCTACGACGACGCATGTGTTCTTGTACCACTACTCCTACCCTTTTCATCGTATAAAACTATTACTACTCCTACTATTACTACTACTACTACTACTAATATTATTATTATTATTATTATTGTACGTTTCTGCTGCGTGCATCGCGTACATTTGACGGTAGAAAAAAATATCATATACAGGATGGGTAGCGCGTACAGTACACAAAACGATAATATGATAATAATAATGTGTGCGTGTGTATACGCAGGGACGGTGCCACGCCCGTATTTCGGAGATGTGCGCGGGGGAGAAGAACTGGCCGCTCGACGCCGTTGCTGTAGCACGTGACATCATCCCCGAAAACGTAAACACTGTGGCTCTCTTGAGGGACGCGTAAACGGGTCCACGTGTTGAATTCTTGAAGGACGGCCGCCAATGCCGTTGGCCCCCAAGGTTGGCACGTAAAAAACTGTGTGGATATTGGGCGCGAAACGCGACAAAAACGATAACCAATCCCGCAAACCCAGCGATAGGTATAACTTTTGATTAGGTTAAAAAAAATTAGAGTCCGTATACGATTCGTAGTATTTTTACGTTTTCGATCCAGGTAGATGTATTAAACCAAAATAATATAAGTACACAATAATAATACTAACTATTCATACAAGGTTTATAGTAAATTTAAATTAATTTATTAATTTAAATATAATAGCTATAATAGTTAACTTTTTTTATTCAAACAACCTACGAAGATTCATTCACGAAAGTTTAAGTGTGTTTAAAATACAATTTTGACAACCCATCTCCTGCTAATCAGCTGCACTAAACGAACAGCGCATTATTTATTCTGCACATACAGCGATCAACAACAGTTATTGATCTGTATAGCTAACAATAATAAACGGGAACATTTATAATTTTTTCACTCTTTTTAGATATCAAAAACCCAAACAACAACAATTAGACAGCATTGACAAGAAAATAAATTCTATGAGATATTTCTTATACACTAACATATACTGCTTTAATTTGATACGATTCGTTAAATGATGAAAGGGAGCTGTGCAGTGTATCAGAGTGAATTCGTCTAATGTAATGCAATTGAAATAATAACATGTCTAACGCGAGGGTTTGTATTACATGCATTTCCTTGATGTATACCTACAGACCAAATAAATCGATTTATTTGATTTGATCGGTAAACGATTATTTATCAATACAGTTTTTCAACGGCATACATAATATTACATAATGTGATATACAGTGCAAATAAAACATTCACACTGGGCCCACTCAAAAAAGGAACCAACCGATTTTAGATATACAAAATTAATTATATACCTTTTATCATACTTTGGAAAAACAAAATAAATTTGGATTTTGCTTGGATATTTTGATAGATTATAAGGTATAATAGATTTTCCCCGAAAACGACAATCATAATCAACAATGCCGTTATTATTGTAATAATATTATTGTCGTATATTACTATTGATATTATTGTCTTGCGTAGTTGCGTGGTGCATCTAGTTCCGTGATATAGGTCAGTCACATTTCATGTATATCTATTTTACAATTGTTTATTATTTTTAGTAATTTAAAATATCAAAAATATACCTAAGTGGTTCAATGAAGAGAAAACTAAAAGACATACAAGAGGGTTAGATACACATCTCAAATGAAAATACACTGGTACAGATGATACCGATTCCGAAAAAATCAATTTCATCTACAAGCAAAGTTTTTTAATGATATCCATTATGATATTTGTGATAAATTTATATAGCTGAATTGAATAAACAAAAAGTGGCATACATTAAAGCAGAGGAAAAAATTGGAATTTTATTAAACAAAAATCCTAATAGAAATAAAATTAATAATCAAATAAAAAATGTACAATTAATGTATACGAATTTATTATATTTGGCTCTCGGTAATTTTGTAGATGAACGGTTTTGATTTCATAGTTTAATATCTTCTCATTAAACATTAATCAAGAAATCTCGTAGCCAAACTTAAATTCATTAAATATAAGCAAATACCACATGTATTTCAAAATGTGGAAACATATCTTCTAATTTTTCTTACAATGCTGGTTACCAACTGATTTAGTAGTAAACGCTTATTTTCATCATTAAAAATAATTAGTAATAAATTACAATCTACAATAACCCAGCAAAATGTAGACGCTCTGGAAATATTAAACTTTGAATATATCGCAGTAAACCTGAGTTTTGATTATTTTATTGACCACTTTTCCGAGCAGAAAGCGAGGAAATGTTCGTGAAAGATGAAATAAAATTTTAATCAAAACATTAAACTTAAAAACCTTTAATTTGGTCAATAAGTTATTTAAATATATTTAATAATCAAACATACTAATTTTATTATTTTGAAAACGATTAATTTTTAATTGATTTACTTACTTGAATAAATATTAAACATTAATTAGATAAATTGAAAGTGTTTAGTGTTCTTATATATTAAATATTATATATTACTATTATTATTATTATTATTATTATTATTATTATTATTATTATTATTATTATCATTATTATTATTATTATTATTATAATAATATTTTTAACAATAAAATTGTATTCTATGATATAACTAATCATGTATATGCAACTAATTACAAACAACATTAATTTAAAAAAACATAATTCACACATTTTATTTTAGCATTGAAAAAAATAAAGTTGGAAAATTGAGGTTCAAAATTGTAAATTATACTGGATCCATGAACATGTGAATCAAGCCCTGGTGGTACAACAGAGTAATAAGAACTATACAACTTGTTCTAAAGTAATGGTCTAATAAATGTAATAAATATAATACTCGAAAAGCATTAATAAAAATATTAAATTGAACAAATAAATGCACATAAGATTAAAACATAAAAAATAATAATTAATGACTCATTATTTTACCATCGTCCGTCGTTAAATTCAGTTATCTATAAAAAAAAAAAGTACTTTACATTTACAGTTAAAACTATTTTTTATGTGTGTGAAAAAATAGAGATATTTGAGAAATAAAATACTATGTCCAAAGAAAAAAATCCTAATATAGATAGATATTCTAATGGCATGGATCACTATAAAATTATACACTTAAAATGTTTTTCTTTTAAGCTCGAAAACAGGTTTAATTCTAGAAATATAATTTAACTAGATCTCGTAAAATAGTTATAACTATTTTAAAAATAATTAATTATAATTAGTAACTAATTAGACTACATTTTATTAAAAAATTGTATTTTTTATTTATTTTTATTTTTAAAAAAATGGAACAAAATAAAAAGTACATAGTATGCCATATTTTTATGATATTTAATGTTTATAAAAAATCTTTATCAAAGATATATAAAAATTCATATTTACACAAAATTGAAATACATTTTGATAGACTTTTCAAATGGTATAAAAGTATATTCAAGATATACATCGTGAAACCATTACTAATAATACACAACAATTGTGTACTAAAAAGAAGTACCAAATGAAATATATCAATCAGAGGTTTGTTTTGAGTGTATTAGAAACGTTTTTTAAATTGAAAATTTGACACCACACAAATTGCTTTGTATATCACATATAAATGCGAGTTGTGTTGATTTTTTAATCACCCAATATAGACAACATACGTTAGCCTGAAACACAACAGCTAGTTTTAATATTTCAATACTTCACATCAGAATATTAGATCCAAAGAATTAAAGGATTTTTAATGAATCTGCACACACTCTTTTCATATTCCCCAAAAACCAATAGTCCTGACAATATACTACTATAAGTAAAGTTTTTCAATTAAGTTTATTTGAGTTCCTAACCACACAAAAATAAATGCAAACATAAATGCAATCACACAACCCGTTTAAAATTCAAACCTTAAGAGAAAAATACTTTGAATAACTATGAATAATACTTACAAAAAAAAAAAAAAAAAAAAAATTGGTATGATTTATAAAAATACAAATATATAGAATAAAATGTACTTACGTTAAATAATTCACAAATCAAAATTATCCAGAGCAATTACATTTTACTTCAGAAGCTAAATTCAATATAGGAATGTTACTTAAAATGATTGTCTTTAACTTGGGAACAACACTGAGCATTAATATAAATTATATATTATATAGGTACCCTATAAAACAATATAAAAGCTAAAACCTAATGTTTATTAGGATAAAAAATGGTAATACAGTATTAAATTATATTTTATGGTTTCACAGAGCAGAATTACAATATTATATTGATGAAAAGTATATTAAGAATAATAATATTCACAAGTTAATAATAATTTAATACAGATGTTTAAAGTTTATGACCAGTTAAAATGCATCTGATAATAACAGATAATCGATTTTATCATTAAATAGCATCCTCAAAGAGCATTTATTAAGTTATAATGATAATATAATAATAAACAACATAATTTAACAATTAACCACAACATTTAATAAAATACTAGAAAAATAACTTAATTAGAGTAAGATAAATTTTCAACAATTTTAGGTTATCCTTGATATTTAGACCAGCCGAAATCTAAAAGTTATTATATATCTTATTGTGTTTCAATTCAAATAAATAAATTACAATTTAATTAAACCCTTCAAGTTAAATATAACAAAGATATTTTATAAAAGTGAATAAAATAAACGTATTTGTATTTCCTATATAAATAAACATAAAATAGTTGTGGATATACAACGATATGGCAGTGGCAAAATAAGAAAGGAGTTTCAAAAATTAGTTTTATGCCACATCTCGGCAGTATAACAATAAAGGCTCACCTACACCCAACCAAAAAGCCACAAAAGTCAACAGAAACTACTAAGTCAAGCCCAGTGATTGACATTTAATTGTATTTAGCCATTATTGGTAACCTTTATTGACTGTATAAATCAAACACTATACATCTAATGTCATATATGCCATAATATATAATATGAAATTGTTATTATTATTATTGTTGATTGTTTTTATTTCAATAAGCACACATACACGCGACACGTTAATACCAAGCACACGTCATACATTCGCCGGCGCAATAGAGTATTAAATGGTTACTTCGTTCATACAATCGAATATATTTTAATGAAAAACAATACGCAACGCATTTTTTATGAAATCATAATATTTTCATTCAAATTTATTTCTAATAAATGCATTTATTTTATAGTAGGTATTATTTTGTAATTATGTACGAAAAATAAGACGAAATAAAATTTAGAAAACTAGCTGTTTTTGATAATTATCATCGTGGATCATAATATATCTATACTAATTCATATTAATAATACTACTTTTCCTATATTACTGTAAAATATTATTATTATACATTTTATATACAGTTATTATTAGCATATACTTCGTAAAGTAAAAACGTATTTTTAAGTGAAAAAAATGTGTACTCTATTTAACAAAAACTTTTTTCAAGTTCGTTAACTGGAGTTTCAATGGTATATATTGTACACACCATATTACACTATATACCCACATATTGTACATACTGCACTATAAATATATACTGCACGCATATACATAAATACGATGTGAAATAGCCGCCGTCCACCGTCGGAATGTGCGTGTTGTTTTATACGTATATATAGTTGCAGGTTGACCCGAGAGCCTGGTTATCCATATGCGGCAATGCGTTAAATGAAAATCTACCGCGATCGTCTGAGTCATTTCCTGCCGGTCAATTCCGCGCACAACTTTCTCTCCGACAGAACGCACGCACACACATACACATATAAACATATATTTAAACACGTACAATTATACCGAAACCGAAGACGCGACTGTGAACTAGTCAGCTGAAGAATGCGTTCCGAGAACGCATTTTACTCACATGCTCGTACTCAGTTCCGAATGTATGCAAGTGCATAATATTATCCACCCACGGTATACAGCTCGGAAATATAATCAATTTTTAAAAACGAACTTAAAAAATATGTCAACTATTCAACCGTAAATTATATCCATTAACGCATATAGCGTTACATACATACATATATATGCATACAGTATATACACTCGTTAGATATAATAATAGACGTAGTGTAAGTATATCGAAGCAGTAGATTTTTGTAAATTTATCCTTATATTGTCAAACCAGGGAGTAGGACTACTTCACCTTGGTATTAGTATTTTGTGACTACTTAATGTCCAGCAAATCTTACCATGGGGTCAAAAAAGTGGACGTATTTATAAGAAATTTCCAACATGGGCAACATCTCATTTACAGCAAGACGATTCTCCTAAAAGGAGAGAAATTCAGAAGATCCGACTTAAACAGGAAACTAGAACAGGCAGCTTGGAACGTCATCAAAAAAGAACGTTAACCCTTACAAAAAGCATAAAACTCTTGGGAGGAATTTGTGTCAGCTGATAGGCATCAATCCATGAGGCTATTCTACAAGTTATTAATGAAAATACATGTCAAATGATAGCAAGAACTCGTTTACCGTTCCTCACTCAACTCAATAGTAGCGTGGCAAAAGTCTGAGATCATTAAACCATCACAATTTGTAACATGGTGAAGTTCACTAATATTCAACCTTCCAAGATAAAAGCATCTGACCCAAATACAGTAATTAAAACAGTAATCTTGAAAAAAACGGCAAAAATTGAGAATGTCTGATGTCTGACTAATGGATGCTTGACACGGAACTAAGTAGAAGATTGGCAAACGCTCCTTAATGGAGTTTAGACACTCATGTTTACTGTAGTTGAAACAAGTACTAAAAACATATCTAGTATGAGTATATCAACTATAAACAATCATAATCACGGTGAAGACTACACTCGAACTAGTTAGTGATAACAAGAATAAAAATGAATTTAAGAAATCGACGAGCAAAACCGCAGCGATCGTGAAGACTAATTGAGAAAATTTATGTATTTATTTAGTGTTTTATAAGGATACTTTAAAATTCAAAGGACACACTCATTACTTGAAAGTTAGGTTTAATTCAGCCCTTGGCTTTAATGAGCACGTTCAAACGGAACGTCCGAAAAGCTCTGAAAAAAAAAAACGATAACTTTTTCCCATTTCCTGACAAATCTTCAAGATCTATAAAAAAAATAATTGCTTATGTCTATGGTACATAAGTAGCTGTTACATGCGATCCCTGTGTGGACTTCCTCGCTGATTTTACAGAACTATATAGGCAGTTATTGTTAAGCGAAGCCAATTGTACCCACTGTACATGGCTGGATTAATCGACTATATTATTGTCAAACCACCACTTGACGCAATTTCTAACTGGATACCTTCACAGGTTTGGCCGAAGACAATCCCTAAATTTTAAGCTTATGATGACGTGATGGATAACGTTTTTTAAATGTGATTGGCAGACAAAAAAGTTGAAGAGTTGGAAACCAAGGTGGGTGAGCACAACACATATGGGAATGATTATACCCATCTTGAAGCGAAATATTGGGTGCTGGAGAACAATAGTGGTAGGTAAAACAAATCTTGAGCACTAGAGAGGAAAAAGAGCGTTTGAGGTAACGCCATTCAACGCTGTCAGTCATACAAGGCCAGTCAAAGGCCGGTCTGAGAAGTAATAACGAGTATGAACTGTTCCCATACCTAGATTATGGACCAGACATAGATGAGCGATTAATAATGAATGTTTAGGTATGTATAGCAACAACATATAGTCGGTGACATTGTGGTGGGCCAATAGAAAATCAAATCAAAGCAGTCCTGTGCCCCGGGCCCCGGCAATGCAACGATAAAACAGAAAAAAAATAAAGTGGTTCAGCAGTAAACAGCAGTTGCACTTGTAGTAAGAGTAGTAATTTAGTAGTATACAATACTACGGGGCGCGGCATGTTAGCGGCGTGTACTCCACGGCTTTAACCGTTCATTAAAACCCGAGAAGCGCGAACGGGGCATTATACGACAGCACGAGGTACGAATATACGCCCGCGTTACCACGGTAACCAGACGGGGCACCGGAAATCTCTGGGGTCCGCGCGAATGGATCAGCCGAGAGAGTGAGAGTGAGAGAGAGAGAGAGTAAAAGAGCGAGACGCAAAATTTTGGAAAAACATTTTGTGAAACAGCGCGGGATAGCGGGACGAGGGTCGATACACCCTCAGAAAACATCGCGATCGGGGCGCGGTAGTGACTGACGTCACATAACAGGCGCAAGCGTACGGTCGCTGACGTCAGCTCACCCGTCGGGATCGATATCGTCGCGAGGCGATAACGCGTGGGGCGTCTACCGACGGCCACCCCGAGTAGCGGTCCCGCTGATGCTGCTGCTCAAAGCATATACCCACCGTCCCTCCTTTCGAGTTTCATATCACGCCGGCTTCCTCCCGAAACGCAATACGGTCCGAGTGACGGGACTTCGAAGAAGCAGTAGTTTCTTTCATTTATATATATATATATATAAATATTTTATTAACGAAATGATCGAAACCATAAAACGGGTTAGTCGTGTAGACACACACACACACACTAGAAATCACGCCGAATGGCGTAGGTCAGTTTGCGGTATATGCAATGCACTACGATAATAATATGCTAAACAGTCCCACGGAAATAGTCGCGTGGTAACCTCTGTTTCCTACGAGTCGCCTATTTATAGACATGATTTTCTCGTACGCATACAACCATGTCGGTCAATACGGAACTATTACTTGGTCGTTATTATTATTATTATTATTATTATTATTATTGTAACACAGTAGGCGTACCTACTGCGTAATCATTATTATGCGTTGTACGCGTTGACGCGAGTGCGGGAGAGGCAACGAACAATGATGGATGCACCGCGGTGCACGGAGAGGGCGAAGAAAAGAAAGGAAAAAAAATAAATATATTTAAAAATAAAAAACAAGTAAAAACCGTGGATTCCGAGAACATGCCGGGCCGCGGCGGCGAGTACAAAACGCACGGGGGACAAGACGCGCACTACAGGCGTGAAGGACAACGAGTGCGTTGAACCAGCCGGCGATGACGGGTGCCGGTGCCGCCGCAGGTATCCGACACCGCCGACGGTCTACCGCACCGCAGAGGACGACGACGACGTGACCCAAACCGCGAGCGGAGCACAACGTTAATGATTAGAATAATGTTTACGGCGTAATAGCGTTTCCCAGGCCGCCGCTGACGGTACGTTGTACGCGCGCCGACTGTTTTTTTCCTTTCTCGTATTCCTATCGTTTCGTTTTCCCTCGGTTTTCGTTTAGGTTGGCATCATTGTTGTTCGGCGTAGAAACGTACGTTCGGTTCGGGACAACGTCGCCGGCAACGGTGGTGCTGCGACGACGAACGACCGTCGGGACGGGGGACGGAGGAGGGGTTACGCTACATAACCGCCGCAGCCGTCAGCTGCTGTATATGTGCCGAGTGAACGTGGACGTGTACGTACGTACGTGCGTGCGTGCGTGCGTGCGCGCGCGCGCGCGTTTGCGACCAACGGCGGCAGCTGCGTCGCCCACGGTCTTCGGCGAGCACGGTGTAACTAGGAACGGCGCACAGTAACATCACGATGTACGCACGGGAGACGTGGTGGGACGGGACCCGTGCAATAAGCCGAAAGACAAACAGCTGACGACTGACTGCGTCGCCGCTGCTATTCGGCGGGCGGCACCCATACCGTGGCCCCACGAGTGTCTCATGCCGCGCGCACAAACACATGGAACGTTACGAACGCGTACGTAAGAGCGTGTGCTTGCGAGTGTGTATGTGCGCCTCGACCGTTGTGGCTCGATGAATGAAATCGTCGTGCGTATTACGTGTGTAACGTATGTGTGTGTGTGCGTGCGTATACGCCGCGTTGCGAGTACGGATGATCAGGATGATGATGATGATGATGATGTACACAAGTCACACGCACGCGCCTGCGATGATGTCGGGGACGGGAGTGGGGGGATAAAAGAAAAATTAATAATAATAATCGGATAACAACACAACTATCGATGGCGTGCACAGGAATTTTGAATGACGGGGATATAATCATTTTTAATACAAATTACTATCGGATTAGTCTACACATCCCCGAAAATTCTCGATGTTTACCACATTAAATGTATTATAATCCGTTTAAAAATACTTATATGAATTTAGTCAAAGAAAATGTTGCAATTCGTCGTCTAATGGTATAGCACGAACGATAATTGGTCAAGGTAATAATGCTGTTTTAAAACGGTTTTTACAGCGATATTATTCATTATTTTGCTATAGTCTATTTAGATATTAGGCATATTTTGTTTTCATGTCTTTACTTTAAACATAAAAAAGCAATGTGCAATTTATAAAAAAGGGGAGGATTACAATCCTAGGCGTGCGCCATTGATAACAAATCTTGATTTTAAGGGATGCAATATTAAATTACACAGTCAAGTCATGATGACCGAAGGTTTTTGTTCCCTTCGAAATACACGCAGTATCGCATCGACGAATAAACCACAAATAATGAAGTATATTATCAACATGAGCCTACTCTGTTTTTCAATGTCCCGTCCCGATTCTCGACTTCAATTTTAAATATGATATTGTAATATCGTACGTATATTCGTTTAAATAAAATTTATTTTACTATCGTATTATATATCGTTTCTCCGGTGGAACAACGGCGTAAGTGAAAATGTAATTGTTCTTCAGAAAACTAAATTACAAATTTTTGTATAATTGTTCGTATTATTTAGGATATAATAGTCTAAAAAGAATAAACGGTTATTGTTATAATGTCAAATTTAGTCTAGTTTAAGATAGATTTATCGGTTTTGTCAAAACCGATAAACTACCCCTATACAGCTCAAAATTAATTAATTTGCACTTATGTCGTTGTTCCACCGGAGAAGCGATATGTAGACTAAAGGTGTTGCGTAATTCTCACCTTGCTGAGTTTCTCGCCCTCGTGGTGCGGTATGAGGGTTCGCAGGTTCTGGAAACCCGCGTTTATCGACTGCATTCGGCGCCTCTCGTTCGAGTTGGCAATCTCCCGACGTAACCGTTTTTCGTGCTCCATGGTAGCGCTCATCTGGGGAGTCCTGTGGCCCACCACGATGGGCGTGAGTCCGGCTGGTGGCGAATCAACACCTTCTTCAGACGCGTTTGTTAAGCTAAGCAATAACAGAAACAAATAAATCAGAAAAAAGTTTTCATTTATCCACACGATTCAGTATTATATTAAAATATCATAGTAAATATGCATGTAAAAAAATTAATATTAGATCGATTGCAATTAACGCACGTGGTGATTACCACATATTACCATTTCGTATTTTGAACGTCCGTTATTGAGATCATAGAACCGCACACACAATTTAGCAAGCACCAGTGTAATTATAATCATATGAGATGAGACGATAAGTACGTGCGCGCAAAGAAAACGTCATTATTTAGCAATTTAAATTGCGTTGTAGGTAACCGAAACATACCGTCTCGGCCGACGCCAATGGATTATCATCGTTTTCCCCTCCAAAATTTCACGAAGTGTCTCCTAACGATCACTCCAGTTCCAAGGGTGATTGTCATTGTTTGGATTGAGTAAAATAAAAGCCAGAACAACAAAGACGAACAATTACGAGAAAAAATAACGTGAAGTGCATAACGTAATAGAAAGAGAATAAAAAAAAACGTCTACGTGGATAATATAGTACAAGCAAATGAATATTCCGAGAAGTCTGACTTAAACAGTTAGACGGACGAGTATTCTTGACACAGCATTTGTAACCACCCACCCAAGATAACATAAGTTTTTATAACTCTAGTTTCGACTTAACCATATTTATCATTTCATTCACATATTTTTCTTTTGTTTAAATAACGAAGTACCAAGTGAACCAAAAATTAAAAAATTTACAATTTATGTAAGTAAAAAAATATTTAACCGACAACGATACATCATTCAACTTTTTTTTCCAAGGAAAACCATAAATAGAATATTATTTTCTTTAGATTGCAACACGATTAAGTGCCAGAGCAGGTGGGTACTGTAACTGTTAATCAAACACTTAGGGTTATACTCGAAAAACGTGCACCACGAGCATACAATAGGCGGCGTTACAATGCACATCATGCAATGTACTGGAGGGTGCCGTAACAGAAAATAAAAAATGTATTCATGCAATTTAATTCGATCAACGAATATCCAAAATAAGGAAAATCTTGTTTGTGCGTGTATAAATATATAACAAGGTACGTCAGGTGAAATAATTATCAAAACTAATTGTTTGAATTTTGGTACGATCAACGCATTTAATTAAGTATGGAAGAGTATTAAAGATGTATGTAATATAAGTGAACAATTATAGTATTAACTTAAATTATATTGAGCTATGCATTTTTTTTTAATTTACAATAAGTACTTCAAAATTTGTAATATTCACCATTTAACATGAAAATAATTAATTTAAAATATAATTACCCAATTAATTGTAAAACAAATAATTTAATTTTAAATTTGAATCTCTAACATCAAAAAAAGGTTTAAATTGTGTCTAGAATAAATACCGTAATAATCCGTTAATTTTTTTTTTGGAACACTTGTTTCACAATTTTCTATTGTCTCATCACGTTCATTACATTATTGCGTTTTCAGCATAATAATCGACCTTTTTTTCAAAAACTGTTGCTTAAATTCATCCAACATTTACACTGTATTATAAATATTTTTTACAACAAAATTCCACACAGTTGTTTTTCTCACAGTTCTTTAACAGTTTTGAACGAAATCAAATACAAGTTTCAAAAATAAGTATGAAATTCGTAAAATAAAATATTATGCATTCAATTTTTGGTAAAAATAACAGGTGCAATTCGTAAAATACATTACCAAATGTAACTATTTATTAATTACAATTATCAACTATTTTCAAATGGAAATACTATAGTAAGTTATTGTTTGGCGCCACATTACAATGGTTTATTTTAATCTTGTAAAAATCACCGATGTATAGGCATGTATGGGTGTATATGTAGACAATAGTTTGAGTAATTTACAAGACGGAGCACAAAAAAAAACGTGCAACCGAATATTAAATAGGTAACCTATACGTACAAAGGCGTATTACATAAATACGAGTCACGTCATACTTGTCGATAAAAAAAAAATTATCGTGTCGAAATACGAATGCATACTTAAAAAGCCTATATCCCCGAAGTCGTTGGTGACTCACGCTTGTGACTAAGAGGATAAATTTAAAAAGAAAAATGACCATCACCAACGCATGGTCGCGGTAAGTTCACTAAATCGTTGTGGCAGGTGCACACATTAGTACCCACGTCGAGACGCATTGTAAACCATAAACAAAATTCGAAATCAGATAAAAAACACAGTGTGATAATTCGGTTTCTGTTTCGGCACAATTTGCATACACACACTTCATTCTCTCGGATAAAATTATCGTTTCGTTATTTTCTTTCTTCCTTTCTTCTTTGCACGTCGGTGTCCTTGTGGTTTATTAGTTCTTCGCCATAAATAATCACCGTCTAGCCCCTTCCCCTGCACCTATCTAACCACCGGCGCCTAATGTTCCCGTTTCGTTCTGGACAAAATATTATCTCGGTCCGTCAGCTGTAAACGGCGGCAAACGCGCGCGCCCCGGCGACGCTGTGACCTCCAGACGGAACGGGCGGCAGCGGCGGCGGCGGCGACAGCGTCCGGCCGCCCACGGACCGGCAGCGTTTGCGCGCGCGCCGTCAACCGCAGACGACCGGCCGGCGTAAATGGCCTTCCACGAGGGCCTCCTGAGAATCCGTCGCATGGCCTACTTGCGTGCAGCCGACAACCACCGCAGTCGCATATCTTAAAACGTAAATACCGAATGAATAGGAGAAATAGAGAGAGGCGAACAAAAATTAAATCTACACGCAGAAAAATATGTTGGTATACAAATACGAGTAGACATACTACATGTAGTCGTCGTTTTGACAGCTGTGAGATGACGCGCGCACACAAACCGGTTGCCGGCTCGGACGGCAGCGAGTGGGGACAACAACAACAATAGGGGAGGACAGCTGGCCCAACAGCTGGATACCGGCAACCATCTGCCGCGCAGGTTCCACAGTCAAAATAACCGAACGCTATAGTGTGAGAGAAAAAACCGGGAGAAAAAAAAATTCAAACGATATCTCGTTCATGCGTCCGTACAGAATAATTCACGTGCGCCCGTCGTCGGCCGCGAAGCGAAAACAGCACGGCGACGAGATAACATGGCCCGACTTCAAGCGAACTGTAAAATATTATTTATCGCGGTCTTAATATTAAAAATAATCGTTTCAAAATAATATAATGCTTAATTATAGATTCGTGCGAATGTATGAATCTCATAACAATCCATATCAGACAATAAATGTAGGTTATTGCCGATTACAGTTTATCTAAACGTTATTTGTAAGTTTTTCCCTTACCGTTCGCGAATGGTGATAAAGATCTCAATCACAACAGCTGACGGGCGTATACAATGCGCACAGGCACCACGAGATAAAATATACGCGATCGAACACTACGCACGGTGCGTACATCATGCACGCGAAATCGGATAGAGTCCAACGGGTGTTTTCGTTCGGAATTTTTACGACGACGTTTGGCGAGAACAATATTTATTACAGTCGAATTCACTCACCTGCAATAGTTCAAATCCTCGTGGTCATATTGTTGTAAATCCTCGAACCGGTCTTCCGATCTGATCGTTATGGCCGTTTCCATGTTCCTCACGAGTAGATACGACTAAACACTGAACACGACGCCAACGCGCTCGCGACGTACGACGGGTATTGTTGTATACAGATATTTTGATTTTTTTTTTTCCTGCGTTTCGTGTCTACCGATGAATTTCTAGCGGAGGTGCCCGCCGACGAACGGTTGAGAAAACGTACTTGTTAATCGCGATACGACGACGGCACCGATGCAATGCTGTTGCGTCCGTCGACCGACAGTAATCGTACCGCAAACGTGTTGCTAATCAATTATCTGTAATCAATTAATACGTGTTGTACATCATCAGTATGGTTATTATTATTTTAACCACACTCACGCACGGCGTGTTGTAAATAAAAAAAAGTATACCGCGTTACGCACGCACACCGGCGGCACGATACGAACGGGACGGCGTGTGACGGATGCGAGAATTCCGTCGGCCGCGCGCGGTTTATCGGCGTTTTCGGCGCGGTGACGGCGGTTTGCCCCGAGACGGCGGAACGGACGAGGAAAAAAAAATGGCGCGCGCGCGTAACCGATGCACGTACGTACACCAACACAATGAACTGCGTTATGGCGGGAAACAGCTGTGCGCGCCGTAGCACCGATGCCGCCCGAGCGGTGTGTGCGCGCGTAAATGCGTATTCGTACGCCGCGCACGCGACCACCATGTTTTTCGCAACTTTTTCCGTACCCGGCAACCGGCCGACCGGCGAGTCTTGACGGTCGGACGTCCCAAATGCCTCCCGTCCGATTTTCCGCCACCGTAACAACCGGAAACCCGGAAAACACCCATTTCAACACGGTAACTGCTCCCGTCCCAGCGGCCGAGCAACCGATTGGTAGTGGGGATAGGACGGCGGCCGGGGAACGATACGGCGACCGCCAGGGGGCGGCGGTGGCGGCTCAGACGTCGTGAATCATTCCGTCGACCGTGAAAACGTATGTGCTAGCAATACGCCGTCCCCACCCCGACGTCAAGAAAATTTTCAAATTCCGCGTCGTTCTCACCGGTCGAGGCTAAACAAAAACGAAATTCCTGCCGGTTAGGTGCCGTCGCCGCCCGATCGAAAACCATTGTTTCGCGGTGTACCGACGAATACCACGACTCTCTTGACTAATGCGCGCAATTCACTTGGCCAATACTATAATATTAATAATAGATGCGCAATAATAACGACGAATGTTGTCACATCACATACACGCACATGGGTTGAAATCGAGTTTTTGTAGGAGGGGTGGAAGAAAGAATCGATTACAATGGCCGTGCACTATTGCACGTTGAATTAGTGTGTTTATATAATTAAAATAATGTATAGGTATCAGATTATCGATTCGATTTATGACACTAAATACGATATCAAATAATACCACGAAAATAATGCATCATGAAATAATATGTTTACTTCGACTATTAAATGCTGAGATTCAAATTTTTTTTTTTTTACACAATACCCATTGACTATTATCATAACATTGACGAACAAATTGCTTTTCGAAAATTTTTTGACAATCACAACCTCCTACTCTTCAGATATTATAATCGGTGCTACAGAATTGAACAAAGTTAATATTATTTCCACTCGACCATCAACTCTATTATAAATTGTCCCTATTGGAAATAGCTTTTCCTCCGTGGACACGTTGATGCGTGCAAGACCTACGTTTCGTCAATTGTCAAATCAACTGAAACTTCAATGATTTTAGCCTTAATAATTCATTTTAATTTGTCTCTGTAAAGCTCTTCATACTGCAAATAATGCTAACAAAATCATAAGAGCATTGGATGAATCAAGTATTGATAATCTATTTGATTATAATTGGTCATTACATAATTATATATAAATAACAATATCTAATAATATGTATTATTATTGCTTAGTATAAAATAAAAAAGGCCACAGTGGTGATGGGAAGAGCACATCACAATTCCCTTCCCATCATGATTGCCATTTACCATTTATTAAAATAATAACTATACCAAAAACAAAAAAATACATAAGTTACAAAATCAAAAAAATAAAAGTACAATTCATCAAATTAAATAAAATTAAATAATAATAACTGTACAAATGAAAGTGTTAGTATAGCAATTTCTTTAGTAACATTTAAATTTGCATAACACAAAATAAAATTATAACTATTATTTATAATACAATATTTACCTTAAATAATTTAGAGTCTACATATTTAAAGCTTGGAACTAAAATATGTATATGAATGTTAAAATGTATTATAATAAATTAATTATATAGATCACACTATTGGTGTATAAGTAATTATTTTGCAAAATCAACAATTTAATATTCTATGTATTCATATAAAATTAAATTTTCTAAAACGTAAAGAATACAATTTTATTAATAACAGATTTTTTTTTTAATCCACTATTTGAGCAACAATTATTTTCATTATTAGTCTGTTAATTGTATTATAAAATATAAATTGAATAATCTAAACAGTCTATGTAGCACACTTTAATATTTAAGTTTAAATATGTAATTATTTAATATTTTATTTAATTCAACCAAAACAGTAAAGTTGTAGTAAATATAAATACCATAATAGTGTAATATTTATCTATGAGGCTTACATTCCTTTTGTTAAATATAAAATACCAGTTCAAAGAAATTTTTTTCTTTTAGATTTATTTTTTAATTTTTGTATTAGATCAAAAATTTTTAATGAAGGACCAACTTTATTTCCTGTCATGTGTATGATTTCTTCTTTAGTGAGGTTTAATAGTTTTTTACCATCAATATTCTGGAAATAATATTGAATTAAATTTGTGAAAAATATTGAAATTTGTTTAAATTTAAAAACTAATTACTTGACTTAAAAAAACATCACGATATGTAGCACATTGATTAAAAAGCAAAAACTCTGACACATCTTTTTCATTCCAAAAATTCGTGTCTTTTTCCACAAATGATCTTTCCAAAACATGTTCTTCTTTAATACTTGTTGCATCCTGAGAAAAATTTGAATATTTATTAGTTATAACTGCTATAATTTATTTCTTCTATATTATGATAAAAATAACTAGATAACTAGGTAAATCAGCAAAATAGAGTATAATCCTTGGCAGTTTGCCAGTCTTGAGTTTCATCTCATAAAAATATCTTGTGTTATTATCGTTTATGCAAAACTAGCGATAAGAACTAAAATAACAATTTATTTCACCTATGCTCAATAAATACTAAATTACAAACATATTTTCCAACAAATATATCATGAGTTTATAAGATAAAATTTAATTAATTATAGTCAACCTACCCAACAAGTATAATACAAAATACTTTGAAAAAAAAAAAAAATTATTATTATTAATTAAATTTAATTAAATTAAAATCTGCTACAATTATAACTAAAACTGATAAAATATTTACACATGCAACTGGTAGTGATTGATCTGGACCTAAAGGTTCAGTAGCTGAAACAGGACTCCGTTCACAATTTGAAGTCATTTTATTGTTAGCAGCCCACGTCTGACAAACCTAATGACAATTTTATTAGAATAGGTATGTTAATCTATTACATTTTTAAAATATAGTAATTACATCTAATGAAGTATAACAAGATGTAGGAGTCTTTGTTTGTAATGGTAATGATGAAACAGCTGCTTTTTTAATTGGAAAACGTTTTTTCTTAGATTTTTTATTTTTATTTTTAACTTGCCGAGGTTCTATAATAAAAAATTTAAAGTTAATATTTTCATTTGAATAAATTTTACAAATATTACCTTGAATAACTTTAGTGATTGGTCCTTCTAATTTATAACCAACCAGTTCACACCAACCAACTGGAAATATATCAGATGAACAACAGTCTAACCATTGATTAAAGTCATTCCCCCATCCATCAAAATGCACTTCTATTAATCTTCCTGCTGTTCTTAATACAGTTGCCACACAAATCAAATGAGGATTCATTAAATCAGTACATTCAAGTTTCATACTAGATTTAAACCCATGATCGGGTACTTCCTAACAAAAAAATTAAAATTTTTTATAATTATTGTAAATAAAATAACATTATACATATTATACTTTTATACTTATAATTTAACAAACAAAACTAATTACAATATGATTATCATGAAAATATCTAAATATATATAAATTAAATTAAAAAAATATTACTGAAGTATCAATAGCATACCAAATCAAACAGATATTCTGGGGCTGCAATACTACTAGAACTCTCCAGATAATCTTTCCATATAAAAGGAATAGTGGCATTTTGAGGAGGTTTTAAATTAATACCATGTGTATCACAAAATCCAGCTGGCATAATACTAGCTGATGTACAATGATAACAGAACCAATCTTTAGGCGTACTGTTATAAAAATCAATGGAGATCATTAAATAGCCATCATTCAGTACCTAAAAAATTAAATAATTAGTTTTTATATTAAAATATTATACATGGAAATAAACAAGGTACTTCTCTTGTTAAAAAATACTGTACACTATAATTTTGATATAACCAACTGAGCATACTATTAAAATGTGTACAATATATAATTATTATTATTAATTAACATTTTAACACATAGAATGCTTAGTGTAATCCACCACCAATAATAATCAAATAAGATCAATCTTAACTGTTTAAAATAGTCATTGTTTAATGAAGTCATAAACAGTAGTGTATTTAGGGAGGAGCTACCAAGGCCCCTTAGATGTATCTAAATTGGGGACCACAGAACCTTTATTATTACATTAAACAAATAAAATTTATATTTGCTTAAACAATATTTTTGTTGAAAATATTTTGATTTTGAATGAGAAAAAAAAATTATAGTTATGGCATTTATCATATAACATATAATCATCATTTATCATATTTAACACATTTATATTTATTATTTTCTTTTTGAAACTATCTTAAAATACAATTAGATAGTGTAAAACCAAATTAATTAAATTAATGATGAGGATAAATTGATTGAGTGTTAAAAGAGATATAATAAGAATTTCGTTTTTAAATAAAAGAAAAGAAAGTAATGAAAAAAAAATATGGAAAATATTGCAAATTGATTCGGAATGAAAAGTATAAAAAGTAGAAAGATTATATCATAGGTTCTTAACCTTTTTTTTGGTTATGGATCCCTTTCAAGTATAAACTATAACTATGGAAATCCTCGAAAAAAAAACTACATTTTTAATTAACATAATTTTGTTTAGTCACATTTAAAATACATCATACATACGAATAATTTTTTGATGTTTATTTAAGTTTATTATGTTTTGAGTATTGAGTGATCGAGAGAACAAATTTCATTTTTATCTAATAGGCAATAGCATTATCGAATATTTTACCAAAATAATATACACAATCACTCAAGTTTACGTTAATAATAAATATACTTATGAATATATTCAGAATAAAATTTTACATTATATACATAACATTTTTTTTTCTTAACCATCGATTTTGATTCATCAAATATTTTGAAATAAATTTATTTTTTGGATAATTTTAAAAATCTTACACCCCTTTTGTGGACCATCAGTTAAGAATCCCTGGCTTAAGACTTATATGAATGAAATGGTATTAGGATATGACTTAGTCTTAGACTAGAGATAAAAGAAATTGTTTTGTTGCTAAAGTTTAAATTAGAAAACCAATGTTTAAAAAATATGGCGAAAAATATGTTTTTATAACAAGTAGAATAAATTAGGAGGCATTGGTTAAACTACATTGGGTCAATGTAAGACCATAACATTAGACAAAATGTAATCCAAATAATAAGAGGAAGTGATGAACAAAGTATAGAAGAGGTGATTTGGTTAATAAATCTATAGTTTTATTGCCCTAAATACCTTTATATATATATATATATATCAATGTAACATCATAGCTGATAAAAATATATTATTTATAGAATAATATGAAAGCTCTATTAAAATTGAGAAAACTGAGGTATCCATATATGTTCCTATTATTATATATTTTAAAAATACAGAAATTATCATCAAATCACTAACTGATTCTTTCCCAAAATTATGAAAATTTTTAACACATTATACTTATATGAACTTTATATTTTATTGTTTTATATTTGTGAATATTTTTTTGAGAATAGTGTTTGTATTGTATAAAATAAATGTAATTAAATTAATATTATCATGATTACTTTCATAACTGTTGCAACACATATTGATGCAAGATTTAGAGGATCAATTGCTTCTAATTTCATCCCAACTTGAAATCCTGTTTTATATGGTATGGACATCGGAAAAAGATCTTCTGTTGCATCATCTTTATCACGTAATCCTTTAGATGTTCTATCACGATATTCATCTGGAGCACATAAACAGTGACCAACTCTACCAGCCCAACCAACTGGATGAATCAATGGTGAATCTTCATGTACCCAAAATACTATAAATACCAAATTTAAATGTCATTATTCAATTATTTTTATTTATAGCATTGATTGTTACAAATACATATGTACTAATGACTAATTTATATTAAAAAAAGTTCTTACCTTGTTCTTCATTATCATAGTACCTCAATTCTAACCGTTTACCAATTATATTAAGAATTTTGGCTACTTTAACTTTTGATATGTGCTCTTTATCAACTAATTCCAAAGTTAAATCAACTCTGAAACAATATAAAATAATAAATATGTTCAAGCAAAATAAAATTTACAAAAGAATTTTACCGGAATTTAGACTTCAAAGATTCAAATATTTTTAAACGAAAATTTGTTGGTAATGTTCTTGCTCCAGTTAAACTTTTGACTAAAAATTCTTTCCAATCACGATGTTTAGATTGAATGGCTAAAAAATTTAATAAATTAGAACACAGTATTATATATAAATTGTTTGATTTAGTACATACATTTTGGTGGTATTAATGGTTTGCCTCTTGTTGCACACCATCCAACAGGATGTACGACATTAGAACATAAATTTACCCAAAAATCACTTCTCTGGTCTAATTCATACCCTTCATAACGTAATTTAGCTTTATATCCTAAAATGTTGTAATTATAAATTTATTAATAGCTCTTTATATAGTTTAAAAACAAAACAAACCTGCGATTTTTACTATAGAGGCAACCCAATAATAGTCAGGAAATTCTTCACTAAAATTATCACAATCTGAATTTACCACTTCAACTTTAATCCCAGTTGCCATATCATCCCAACAATCGGCCATGGGAGCCTATTCATTACATTTTAATTTGTCTAATAGTTGTTCAAAACTTTTACTTATTTAAACAATACATACATAACGAAAACATTGAACAGGAGCAACTTCATAATTTTGATGTATCAAATCATTTACCCAATCATATGTTTGAGGTATTGGTCTGCAAGGTTTTTTATCAGGAGGAAATAATGAATCTTCTTCAATTGGATATGAGATAAAAGAAAGTGAATCTTCAGATTCAGACTCGCTTTCATTGTTGTGATAAGCTACAGCTGGACTATTTTTGACAGGAACACTATAATTACTAATATCAGTTGAAGGCTAAAAAAAAGATTGCATAAACATGTATATATATATTAATGTTCTAGAAACCTGTAATTTGTATAAAAAACCAAAGAATACATAGTTTAACGAAAAATAAAATATATTAAATGTATTAGTATGTACAATAACTGATGTAAAACCTATGTTTCAGTTTTGTAAAATTCAAATATTATACTTAAGTAATCAATTTAAATATTAGTATCAAACTAAAAATGTAATTATTATCACTAGTATAAAAATGTATACAGTTCAAACATACTGTTGTAGCAAGTAACCGTTCAGGATTTACAAAATTAGAAAATGAATCTCCTTCATTGTTTGTATTATCTTTCTGAGATTCGTAAGAAAAAACTTCAGATTTTTCCATGGCTGCCTTAACACAAGCTTGACTGCAATAGTTTCTTAATTTTGTATAAAATGAATGTTTAACACCAATTGCACCACAATTTTTACAAACAGCTATAAGATATAATTAAGTATGTTTTAATACATTTAGTTAATAAGATTACAAAATGTACAAAAAAAAAACATGTACCTGAAATTTATTAATATATATGATTAGATATAGATATTGAATGTTTAACTAACAATATTTTTTTTACGCATGTCATTTGTATACAGATAAAATATGTTGGTTGTACCAACAAATTTGTCTTTAAAAGATGTGATACTCACATATGTTTCTATCTATTTACTAATTTTTAACAAATTACATAAATTCTAGCCTAGTAAATTAGAATTGTGGTATATAGATCTCAAACTAAACTATAGTATAATCACAAAACTAAATTTACAAAATTGCAATATGTTAAAATTTATTTATTAAACAATGATTGTTAAATGATTATTCTATTTAAATTTAACAAAAATGTGTTTAAATGATTATATTAATAATGACAACACAAAATTGATTATGTAGTGACATTGTAAAATATTGTCAGTTACACAAATGGAAACAGTATATACAAATCATTACATTTTCTGTAAATGAGTTTGAAACAGACAAAAACATCTTTCTATAATTGGAGAACTAAAAACATTGATTTCCTTTCAAATAAAAAATATATATTATTATAAGCCTTTATAATAAATTTACTTTTTCCAAATACTTTATATTAAAAATAACATACCAATCTCTTTAACTAATCTTCATACATAATACTTAACTTTATATTGTAATTTAAATTAAAAATGTGTTTGATTATAACTAATATAAATTATATCAATGACATTTAATGCCTTTAAAATATGTATTGATTAGTATAGTTTAACTACTGAATAGATATTATGAATATTATGTTTATTGTTTAAAATAAATGTCAACGACTATATATATAAATGTATTTATAAGAAAAATATAGGTAAAAATTTAATAAAAATATTAGTTGATCTAATTTTACCTCGTCCTTCTTTTTCAATTGGTAACATATTAGGATCAGAATCTCTTTGATATGCAATTGGAGTTTTTAATTTTAATGCTGGATTTTGAATAGGTTTAATTTTCCGAGAATTAGAACTATGTATTTTTCTTTCTTGTGCACACATTTCATTTTTTTGAACATTATCAGAATCATTTTTAAATTCCCACATTTTATTTGGATTATCGACTTCTTTTGTTTGATCATATACCATATAATTATTTATTTCCTAAAAAGTAAAGTAAATTTCATTAAATTCAATCAAATTAATAACTATATAATAATCGATAAAAAATAATATAATAAATAACTTAAATATCAGTTTGAGTTTCAACTTTTTTTTAATATATTATATTATATTTTGCAATTGAGCTATTTAAAGCCTATAATAAGTAAAATTATAAAGACAAAAGTCAAAATATTAATAACTGTCATATAATTTGACTGCATACATCAATTTTAACCAACTATTCTATTAATATAAGAATATTAAATTTAAAATAAATCGGAGGCCATTTATAAAAATTTTCTTGGGCCAAAATCAGCTTCGGTTATCTCTTGATATTTGATAGGTAAGTATATTATATTAATTATATGTTATATGTTAACTATAAACAAAAATAATATTTAATGCCTAAATATATTTTGAAAAAAAAATTTAATTTTAATAATTAAAATTTGTCTATCTATAAAATAATGTTTACTAACCATTCGAGGTTGAATAGTTTCAACTTGTGGCATGGAATTCTCAAAGAATACTGGATCTATAGCAGTAGAAGATTCAGTTTGAGAATGAGGAATATACACATTGTTTCCATTCATCCATACAAAATTCACATCTAGGATTAGATATTAAATATGATTGTAATTCAAAAATAAATCCAAGTTATATTATTTTTATGTTAAGTAATTAACATCAGTAAAAATGTATAATTGTAAATACAAAAAATGATCCATTTAAATTATAATAAATATTTGATATTTTCACTATTTTAATTGCACATTAATTTAAATTGAGAATAACAACAAGTATCTAATGTACATTAAATTACTTTGATATTATATGATATTATGTTACATTATCAATTTAACTTTTTTGTACTGGTTCATTTCTTATAACAAATATTTAGTAATCAACAAGTAATTGTAAATACTAATGTAAATCATATTTCAAATTCAGCATACAATTATATTCAATTATTAAATACAAACTATTATTAGGCAACTAAAAGACCAATAATATTTAAGCAGTTCATAATTTTGGATTTTTAAATCGAAAATACTATTTTCATACATAAAATATTTAGAAAAATGGTTAATCAAAATTGAATTTGGTCTGCAATTTAATCTATGGAGATCACTGATTGATACAAAATAATTTTATGAGAGGAAAAAAAATTTAAAATGTTTACCTTTATGAACAGGGTATTCCATGATTCTTGTTCACAGACGTGTGATATGTGTATATCACATGCGCGAGTGAAAATTCTTAAATCGCAATCGGCAATAACGTCGGACCGAAATCGAACATGACAAGTATAAAAGTCGTGAGTAAACCATAACTTTCGACGCAATGGATTTGTTCAACGTGTAATTGAAAAATACTGTAAGCAAACTACTACGCACGCATGGGTCATTAAGCAAAATAATAGACGAACGCGAAAATAAAAGAAAAACGTTTCTATAAACATACGCCAGCAGTGTAGTTTGTACCGTTTGTAGGCAGTAGTTTGATAAGAATTCGATTACAGGGTTGGTGGAAGCACCGAACGGCAAAAGAGGGATGTGCGATATCTGAACGTATTTTGATAATGGTTGATAACAGTTTGACCGCGGTTGTATTTCTTTGAAACTTTATTGGAATTCACTAGTATTACAATATGATCCTGTATGGAAACGTAATTAAGAATTGGTTCACCATCCAGGTCTATAATTAGTGCACTGAAAAGTGTTACATTCTGATATCGCAATATAAGTTGCACGCGTTATTTTATCATTTAAAATTTAAAAGAATATTTCACGTCGGTAACAGTTATGCACCTTTATTCCCTTTATTCGGGTTGCATTTCTACGCATCTTTCAGTTCAATATGTATGATTATTCATTTTTATACATTCTCATCGACGGCATAAATTATCTAAATACATAATGGCCATAACAAGTACATACATATTCAAATACATTATGAGTGAAATTATGACACAAAAAAAAATTTATTTAATTAGGTACTTGTTTAGCGTAAATATTTTAAAATATGTCTATACTAGTTACTAATTAATACTTACTTATATAGTAAGAAGAAGAAACAATTTTAAACCCTCCTCTAAATTTAACAAAATCCTAAAAAATCCATTAAACTGTTAAAAAATTGGAGTATGCACAGTGAAATTATTTTAAAAAAACCATTTTGTCATATAACTAATATGTTCCTATACATAAAATACAATGTATTTGTCCAAGCATATTGTAAGTTCCTTTCATAGATTGACTGTTACCTCCATAGTTTTATTGAAAGTAAATACTTTTGTAGTTGAAGAATATAAAAACAATTTAATATAATTCAAATATATCAACAGCAAAACTAACCGGAGCCCACCGTGAAGTTCATACTATGAATTATTATTTTTAGTAATCAATTCATTGAGATAATATTCGTTATATTTTTAGATGATGGTTACATCAATAATTAATTAGATTTATATAGCCAACGATAATGTATTTTCGTGCAGGTATTTTCAATCTCTACAATTTATGTGGTGGTAAAGAAAGTTCTACAAACTATTCTACATTTTCAACCATCTATATAAATTTAAAAAGTAACATAAACTGTTTTGAGGTTATAATTTTTTATTTTCTTGGTAGTCTAAAAAAATGGTGACACTTTTGGTTATAAAAAATAAATTTCGGACAGGCGTCACAATTCAAAATAGAGTCAGAGGTACACTTATGAAAAGGAGGTGTAATTTATAAAAATATATCTTACAACGGGAAAAATACAATAAATTTAGTTCGGGCAGCTGCTTACTAATAATACTATCATACGCCGTGAAACGTGTACTATAGAACCCCTTCCAATCACAATGGCGTAAACACAACTGGGGAGTCTAGAGTGGGCTTAATCCCCTCTCTTCCATTATTTAATACATTTTCCGTTCGACCATTGTTAACTTTACAATATTTTTAGTATACTTAATTTGACAATATTTTTTCTTGTTTTTCTTTCGGTAAAATATTTGTTCCTTCATTTAGGTACTGTTCAATTTAAGTGAAAGCTGTAGCCCCCCTCCCCCATCAGAGTTTTAATATTAGCACTACCATAGGCGCAAATAGTGTTTGAAATTTGGGGGGGCTGAAGCCGTAGCTCAGTTCAGGATACTGAATACTCTTATGATGCTTTTAAATTATTACAAAACCGCTAAAAAAGTTTACCTTGCTGCAGCAACATGAATTACAAATAAACATAAACATATATAGGTACATAAATATATATATATATATTATATACCATCTAAATTAAAATTCACATAATCATCTAATATTATATTAACACATTGGTATTTTTTTGACATCAATTTTTTTTATTATTCTTATAATAAGCCTCATTACAATAATTCAATTCTCCTTTCGGTTTTACTGTGTGCAAGTAGCATTAAATACATTTTTAAGAAAATATTATTTGAAAGAGTACTCCTAGCGAAGAATCAAACGAAAATAAAAGAGCAACTACCAATAGAACAAGCGGGCTTTAGACAAGGAAGAAGTTGTAGCGATCAAGTATTGTCTCTGACAACGTTTATGGAAATGGGTTTCAAAGGAAATTATTAGATCTGTCTTGCGCTTACGATATGGTATGGTAACGTGGTTTATTTTTGTAGTTAGCCAAGATCCTAAAATGCAAAACATCATTGCAACAAATCGACAACATATAGTCAAATAGAAAATTTAAAGTTCCCCTAAATAGCAAAGAAAACAAATACAAATTCCTTCAATTTGGTCTACATCAGAGCTCAATATTTTCCCCTATCTTGTTTAAAGTAAAATTAACAATAATCTAGAAAAAGTAACTATTATGTATGATAATGATTTATTTGAAAATAATTAATATTTTCAAATACGTAACTCTGTAGATTTACTAATTTATATTTATGAATAAATAAGGATGTAATTTCAAAAATTAGTATTATGTATTATGTATGATAATTATTTATTTGAAAATAATTAATATTTTCAAATACGTAACTCTGTAGATTTACTAATTTATATTTATGAATAAATAAGGATGTAATTTCAAAAATTAGTATCTAATAATATAATAAACATTTCGTCAGGGGCGTCATTTCAGTTTTTCTTAGGGTGGGGCAAAATTTTTACCGGCCCTTTGATTATTTAGTTAAAATAATATGTGTATTGCAAAGCTCGAAAAAAGAATAATAGAAAAAAATATTTTTTTTAACTAATATATATACTATATCTACTAAGCAAGAAGAAAAATAAATAATACAGCTAAAAATAATATACTAGTTCATAATATGATATAATAATTAAATTTAAATAAAATAGCAAAAATTAATATAAGCTTAAGCTTTTAAAGGATATTTAAAGGAGATTTCATGTCTGCAAATAAATCAATAGCTTCCTGAAGATCAACTTTTGAAGCGTCATCACCTTCAACAGCAATCACTAGCAAATCGCTCAAGCGCTCATCAGTCATTGTTAATCTTAAGCATGTTTTTATACGATTTAATGACGAAAAAAAGCGTTCGTTAGAAGCAGTTGATACAGGTAGTGTCATTAAAATAGAAATAATTTTTAGGGTCTCTGGAAAAAAGTTTGGAATTTCCAACAATTTTTTAGGTATGGAAAAAAGATCATGAACTCCATCATCACGGGTATTATTTTTGTTTTTAGAAAGTAGGTTTTTGGTAATAAGAAATTCTGACTCTATGAATATAGGATTAATTTCGAAGTTATTATAGTGATCCAAAAAAGCTTGAAGATAAGGACTTTTGAAGTTAAAGTAATCAGAATCCGAAGAAATAAATATAGTACAGGTTAAAATAATATTGTTGTTAATGTCATTAAAACGTTTGTCAAGTTCATTCATAAATCTATAAAATAAAATAAATAAATAATTAATTAGTAATTACATAATAACCATGCTAATAAATATTGTATAAAAAAATATAATAAGCGTTGTATAGAAGAATTAAGTTATGCATTGAAAATTAACCGTTTGTTTATATTATACATGCAATAATGCCAAGTAAAAAACAAAATAAGTCCTTAGTTACATTGGTAAGCAATTATTTTAATCATATTTTCAAATCATAACTCATTTAAAATATTTAAACTGTAATAACACTGCAGAACACTTGCCTATCAATTGCTGAATAAAATAATACTTTTAATTCATTCACTGAATTATTTAGTGTGTTATTTGAAGTATTCCCTACTGATGATTCAGTAAAGTAGTCTTTGAGCCTTTTATTGAAACATAGTGCTAGATCTGTGATTTGTAGGAATTCCATTTTTAGTAGAAATTAATTTAGCATTTTTTATTGTATCAACCCAAAATGTATCACTCCGTATTTCATTTAAACTTTGTCTAGTACATTTAATCAGATCAATAGCTGCTGGTAAAATAATACTTGAATTTTGAAGTTCTGTATAAGCACAATGTATAACTTTAAGAAGGAATTCCATCGAAATCGCCATAATAATAAAAGAAAATTTAGACATTTCATTTAAAATTCCAGTTGCCCTAGCCGTTTGATCACCTTCTTCACCAAGTATACTAAGTACTTCAATTATTTCTGTATATCTTGAATTAATTTTACTTAATGAACTATACCAATAAGCCCACCTAGTGTCCACTAAACGTTCTAAATGTAACACGGGTAAATTGTGGTCTTTTTGAACTTTAATGAATAACTCATATCTTGTTTGTCCATTCATTAAAAACTTATACGTTTCTTGCACTGTATTAAAAAAATTTACAACGAATGGTATATTTTGCAAAGTTTGAATTAAACATAAATTAAGGCGGTGCGCATTGCAGTGCACATATACGTATATTGCGTGTGACACTTTACTGCGTATTCGTTCTTGTACACCTGTATACGCTCCACTCATAACTGATGCACCATCGTAACATTAATCGCAACACATTTGTTTATATTTATATATATTTATTTTTACTGAGATTATATTATTTATTTGATTAAATAAGCTTTCAGAATCAGATTTAACCATGTGGTAACAGCCAATGGATTTTTCATGTATATTAAAATTATCATCCAGTAACCTTATAACAAAGCTCATTTGTTCTTTCTTAGATTTATCTTTTGTCTCATCCACCATAATTGTAAAAACATCAAATTTATTAATTTTCTTTAATATTTGTTGTCTTGTGCATTTTGCAATTATTGCAATTAAATCATTTTGGTATTCAGGACTAGTATAATGTCCATACCTAGACTGTAGCTTTTGGTTTAACTTTTCATCACCAAACATTTGTAGTAGCTCAATAAAATTACCTTTATTTGTTGATGTAAACGTTTCATTGTGACCTCTAAAAGGTAATCCTTGTTTTGCCAAAAATAGTGTGGCCTTAAGTAAAAAAATGTACATGTAAACGGTTTTCATTTATTTCATGTTGTCTTGAAGAATTTAATTGGTTGGCTATAGATAAATTATTTTTTGCCTGGACTAATCTATAATCTACCCAACGCTGCATAGAAATAACATGTCTTTTTATTCTTTGATGGCGATCCAATGGTAATTTTATTTCTTATTTATTTTCTACATCTAAAATTTTATTAGGTATACACGTATATTTATAAAAATAATAATAAAGCAGAGCGCCGCTGTCCCATGTCAACGCGTAGTCAACCGAGCATAAATTCGTTGCGGCGACACGGTATCGGAACCATAAATAGGCATCGGCATTGAACGTGTTAAATGTGTTTCTAAATAGCTTAAAAATGTAGCGTTCTACGATTATGAGTTTAGGGCGAGTGGTCTACTATGAGTAAGGCTCTATAAATATTTTTATATAGCTCTACTATGAGCGAAGCCACCATTCCTGCGGCCTGTGCCCCTATCGTACCAAAAATTTGACCGGCCCATAAAAATCAAGGTTGGGACAATTGCCCCCGCCACCCCCCACCCCCAAATGACGCCACTGCATTTCGCACTGTCAGTACAATAAGGCCACAACTCAAAAAAAGCAAATGTCCATGAAATCAATATGAAAGTTTAGAATATTATAACAATTTTTTCATCAAACAAAAAAAAAATGTTGACGGTGGATTCATGTTTATAATTTTGTTGTGATTTTAATCATGTGGTTTTTAGTAAACGAGCCACATTTCGTTTTACGGCCAAATTGTCCTATGGATTTTAACATATACGTTCAGAGCAATAAAGGTTATTGTCAAATATTATCAGTACTAATATAAAGAGGTAGATAGCGCCGCTACCAAAAAAAAGAGAAAAAATTACGAATTCATAGACACCAAAAACACAAAAATCATTAATTTTGAGTTGTGGCCTTATTGTACTGATAATGCGATTTATGTATTTATAATAAAATTTATAAATTATGTTTATATATGTATTATATTGTATATAATTTATGTTTCGAAAAAAATTAGCAGAGCAACAAAAAAGACATTTCTAAATACATTTATGTGGAGTGTCGCATTATACGGCTGCGAGACATGGGTTACTTGGGTAGACATTAAGTTCATACTTAAGGTTCAAAATTTTAACACTAGGTTATCTATAAGATATTCTTCAAAATTCTTTAAAAAAATTTCTACCAGACTTAGAGGAAAAAATTTTATGACTGTTTGAAATTTAAATATTTACAAAATTGCATAAAATAGCGATTTATTCTCAAACGATTTTAAATATTTGTTATAATTCAAAAAGTATAAATCGCAGAGTTTTGAAATTTCTACCAGCTGTTAAGATTGGTATTTCCTTTATGTCATATTTTTTCAAAATATAATATTGATTTTTAAGCCACTTATAGGCATTTAAAATATTCGATTTTTTTACATTTTATTTTTATAATTGGTGATAAAAAAAATTTGGCTCCTACAAAATACTTGAAAATTTAATAAAAGATTCCATAGAAGTAGTTCTTAATGTCATTCAAAAATTATTAAAATCCATAGGCACAATTTTTTTTATAAGCGTTTGAACAGCGAATATTGACATAAAATTACATGTAAAATATAATATAATGTATAATATTCTAGACTGACAAATGATATCGGTTTTTTTTAAATGCTCTAACTCAAAAATGAAAAACCGCAACAACTTGAAATTTTCACCAAATCTTTATATTGACGTTTTCTATACATGATTATGATTTCAAAGTATTTTGACATATTTTGACTTATTTATAGACAATTTAAATTTTCGATTTTTCTAAATTTTTCGTTTCAAAATAAAATATACTTATTACAATATTTATAAATAACATTGTATTATATTCTAGACAAACATATCATCTCCGTTCAGAATCGTTTTTCGTATACAATGATACCTATCATTGAATTCAAATTTAACAAATCCATTATAATGACCTATCCTATAAACCCACCCCCAACTGTACAGAGAGCGAGGCCCATCCGGTTCTTTTTTTTTTTGGGGCTGTATTTGGCGCAAATTACATACGCCCTTAATAAATAGTTAATATATGGGTTTTTATAACATTTTTTGATAAAAATAATTTTTTACGTCAATGACAGGCGCAAAATGTAGTAAACAGTTCTAAAAAGCTGACAACTTGCTCTATAATTTTTAATTGTTCTAAAAATTAAAAATTTGCGTTATTTTAAGCGACACTCTTTAAAATTTAAACTATCGTTAAAAATTAATTTTTATTTTTTATCTTGAATAAAAAAATTAAATTTTGAACTTTTATATTAGTCATGAGTACTTAAATAATAATACGTTTAAAAATATTGGAAATATAAAAAAAAATACGTATACTACTTCAAAATGTTTTTTAAGTATACGCTATAATTTGATATTAAGTTATGAAAATATTTATTAAAAAGTTATACATTAAATTTAAATTTGTAATTGGACGGTTGTAATTCTGTTTTAGTATTCCATATAATGTTTGAATAATTATTTAATTAAAAATTCATTAAAATATTAAGTTTTGGCCACGTAATAGGACGTTTTAGATCACTATGCGATGGTCGTACTTCACAAATATAACACTCCAGACTAAGCTTTTATTTATTTATTTCTTTACATAAACTATTTGTTTATTTATTTATATATTTATTTGTTATGCTATAATATTTTAATATTTTAATTTTATAGGCTAAATATTATGAATTCTGAGTGTAATACTTTTATTCAATAAGTAAGATCTTTGAAGATAACTAAAATATTTAATTTAAACGCAAATAATCATATTCACCTACAGACAATAATAATACGTAGTTTTTGTTATCTGTATGCGAAAAAACGAATTTATATATTTTATTATCTATATTATAACGTTTTATTATTATCTTTATCTGTATCTTATCTTCTTCTTCTTCTGGGCTTTTACAGGCCTTTAAGGCCCATCGCCGCAACAACATATTATTTCCATCCCTCTCTATCATTTGCACATTCTTCCGCGTTTCTTACGTTCAGAAGTCCCAAGTCTTCCCGTACTCTATCAACCGATCTTTGTCTGGGGTGTCCTCGAGACCTTTTAGTGTCGGGTTTCTATTTAGTTATTAATCCATTCATTCCCTCTGACCTCCACATATATCCCGCCCAACTTATCCTTGTGCTCTTCAAGGACCCAATAATGGTAGGTTTCTTATAGAGGCCATCCAATTTCTCGTTGCCTCTTACCTCATACTCACCATCGTTATTTCTCTTTGGATCGAAGAATTTCCTTAATATCTTTCTTTCAAACACTCTTAACTTTCCTTCGTCCGATTTTGTCGTGACCCATGTACCACACGCATACAGGGCAACCGGTTTGACTAAGAATTTGTATAACGTTATTTTAGACTTTATTGATAATAATCTTTATTTGAATAGTGGCATTGGACTATAGTAGCATCTATTTGCTGCCATAAGTCTTTTTTTAACTTTTTCGTGGCTATTACATTTTCTTAGGTATTCCGCGTGAAAATCCACCAGCTTGATAAGATATACTTACTAACATATAAAATATATTAAATCATAGAAAATATAAACGTATCTGTTTTTTAAATTTCCCTTCATAATGGAAATACTAAAAAAAAATATTTTCAATGTTTGATATGCCGCGTTAGGTATCTTCTAAATATAATACAACATTTTACAAAAGTTTGTTAACCAAAGGAATATAATAATTTATTACAATATTAAATTATAAATATATTAAATACTTGCAGTCTTAGTCTTAAGTGAAACTAGTTGATTCAGTTTGATTAGACAACCAGGCTAAATATCTCATCAAATATTAATTTAAATACTGTTGTAGTTACAGATATTATTAATAAGAAGAAAGGTTTCGGTAACTACCATTTCTTCAATTTGTCCTTAGTTCAAAAAAAGCTTTTCTGTTACTTGCATATGATAATACTTATTATTATCCAAAATGTGTACCTAGGTATTTAAACAATGTAATAACTGTTGAACATGTTTAATACGTATAAGTCAAATTAAAATAGGTAATAAATACTAATAATATGTCAGTTTGTTCATTGAAGTATATATAAATTTTCAAGAGTTGTATTATTATTATAATTATTTTTAATTAAAACGTTTATCTTATTAGCGGCAATAGCACAATATTTTCATTTTTTGCGAAGAGTTATTGCAATATTACTCGATTAACATAGCCCGTAACACCGTAAGAACATCATATAGTCTGTTTATACTAGGTTATATTAATACATCTTTGATTATAATCAATGGTATCATCACGTTCTCAACATATTATCCTCAGTTTTCATTGTAGTTCCATCTGTACCAGTCATAAGCTAAAAGCCGCACTCACACGACGACAGTTTTATAATGAAATACATTTTAACTGTTTGAAATATATTTTATAGCCACTCACACTAGAGACATAAATGCTGCGATAATTAGTGTCATGACACTAATTTTTTTGTATATATACAGAAATGTCCAGAACTGTACTGACAAAAAATGCATGACTGTTCACACAATGAATGAAAAAAATGTCTGAGGATTATGTAAAAACGTGTCGTGTATTATAATTAATAATATAATTCAGCTAATTTATCTTTATATTTGATATTTTTGGGTCTCCATAAACAAGGATTATTTTAATAATCTGAAATAAATTGATGTGTTTCATCAAAAGTCCATTATTTTTCTGTGGATGATAGAATATTAAGTTATTAGTGATAAATGAAGTGTACATAAATATATAAAGTTAATATAGGTACGTAAATATTGAATTAATATAACTATTATAAATACCAGTTAACCAGTGGCGGTTTGAACGGAGTAAATTTGACGCAGCTGCGTCACGAAAAAATTTGGTGGGTGGGTGGTTGTTGAAAGTTGACGTTTGTAGTTGAGTAGAAGTTAGGAACTTGTTTTAACGTAATCGATTGAATACCAATTAAATTCACAATAGTCAATAGCGCAAAAGTGTCAATCGATTGGGTGTTGAGAATTGTCGACTGCGTCATTGAAATAATAAGTTCACGCCGCCACTGCCAGTTAACTATATTATATTTAATAATAACGGTGTATATTTAAAAACAATAGACTGTAGAAAACTGTAGGTGACTGTACCTAAACTGTTTTGATTTATCAAAAAATCTGACGGTCGATTAACCCCACTGTCGACGCATATTTCGGACGACATGTTCACACCAGCACAATAGTTTTCACGAAAGTTGTGTCACGAAAATTAGATAAGTGTACGACATAAAATTTAAACAACCGTTCATACATTGACATTTAACTTTTATACAGTTATTTCATTATAAAACTGTCATCGTGTTAGTGTTTTAGGAACACTTATTTATTGTTATTTTTAAGAACTATTTATGTATATTATGTTATCACTGAATACTATCAGTATAATGCACAGACTTCTATCACAGAATATAAAAATATATTATAATATAAATAAAATATATTTATTTTGTGCCTCTGTATTATATTCTATTTGTTTGTTTATTTATTTTTTTTTTTTGTATAAAAGTACTGTACAGTACAGTACAAAAATAGTATAATGATATTGTTATCAGTAATCCTTTATTTTTCAAAATGACCTGTTGCATCAGAATTTTAAGATATGTTCAATAAATAATTATTTTCAATTATTTTTTTTATTTTTTTTTTCATACGATTCTGTCTAGAACATTTACACAGAGTAAGTAGATTAGTATTATCTATCGGGTATATAATCCAATGCCAAAAGGATATTATTTTGCTCAGAATGTATTATTTAAATTTTTAATTGTTGACAAATTATAGGTGATTAATAGTTGCTTCTACTAGATGCATTAGTTGGTTTTTATCAGTTTCGTTAAATATTGTATCATCTGTAATTGTATAAGCAATATTTGATTGTCAGAATTGTGTCTAATTTGTATTATAGTTGGTTTACAATTACCTTTAGATTTTCAATAATATTTTTACTTTTTTAAAACCATTTTAATTTAAATGTAAAATATATTAACCTATAAAATTGTTCGTTTTCCACACTGCGTTTAAATTTTAAATTCTATAAAAATAATTATAAAAGTTGAATTTTTATTATAGCATTATTTTTAAACTTCTAGGGTTAATTGACTATTCAGAATTTAGTTTCATAACTATAAGTTTGTATTGCTTTTATGACATTGGACATTATGGAACTTGTAAAAATTGCCAAATCCAATTTACGACAAGAGTTAAAGAAAAAACTTTCAAAGATGACTGTTCATGAAATTTCCGAACAATCAAAATTAATAACTAATAAAGTAAGTTATTTAACAGAAATAATTAATAAATAAATATAAGTAAATCATACTTATTGTATAATATTTAGGATATTTAATTTTATAGAATAGTATATAATTATTAATATTAGAATTTAAAACTAATGTATCGATTTTTACTTGCATCCAACTATAGATTTTATTAAATATTTATATATTTTTATATTTCTGTTTTTGTAAATATGTCAACCCTAATAGATATATTTGAAAATCCATGTTCAAGTGTATAGTTAAAAATGTTTTCTGTAAAATTTTTTTTTCTTATAAGCCAATTTTTTAAATTTAGATTTTTGAAAGTTTAAAAATAACCTTTGTTTAATTAGAAATATATAAAATCAAATGTTTTGATATTCATGAATAATTATTAGAACAGTCCTATTCATACATACTTTTTATGCATAATGTAGAATTAATCATATATGTATTTATTTATGTATAAATGTTAAAACATAGTTCATTTTAGTTTAGTCTTTTTAATTATGAATTACATTATACTTTAGATATAGGATGATTAACAGTCTGATTAATCATTTCATATTTAAATAATTATTATGTTATAATTAATTTAATTTGTACATTTTTTTATGTAGATGGATGTATTTTAAATTTTTGATAATGTATTAAAATTATAAATTATTCGCTTACTAATAACTATTTAAAAAAAAAAAAAAAATAACATGATTTGTTTAGTTATTGATTCACCCAGCATATATAAGAAGCAAAAGAGTGTCTGTTTATATCAGTATGGATTCCGAAGTACAAACAATAAATATTATTGAAAACATTTTTGAATCAGGAAAAAAATGTTTTATTCCAAAGTGTGTTATTATATTTTTCAATCTTATTTACATTGTTTATATATAAGCCCTTTTTTTTAAGATATAATCAATATGATATGTCTATGGTGAGTCTGGAGTCATTAGAAGATCTAAGAAGTTTGCCAAAAACCAAATGGAATATATTACAACCAGCAGACAATGATGTACGTGAAGATGCATTATCTACAGGTATTCTATAAATTTTATCATATTTTCAATTCCAAGTCTTAATTATAATAAATCTTTCTTTTATTTTATACAGGTGGTTTAGATTTGATGATAGTTCCGGGCTTGGGATTTACTATTAATGGCAAACGATTAGGACGTGGAAAAGGTTATTATGATCGGTCTATTGCTGAGTATAAGAATAAATATCCCTATAATAATTTAAAAACTATTGGATTAGCATTTAATATACAAATATGTGATGATATACCTACTAGTGAAGAAGATAGTTTAATTGATTATATTGTGTATTAAAGTAACTATGTGAAAATTAAATACTATAACTAATGTATAAGTTTTCTAATTTATACATAGATCTAAAATTTTAATTGATGTTAACTATGTATTGCTTTTTAGTTAAATTATATCTGTATATCTGTTATATTATGTTTTGTTTAAAATAAAAAGTCAATTACATTCTAGGCATTGTTACATATTATATGTTTCCGTTATATTATTAAGTTTTAAATTATAAATTATTATCATTACATTACATTTACTATCAAAGTTCTTATATAAAACATTTCATAAGTATATAAGGTAAAAATTAATGTAAAAATGCATTAAATATACATATGATTTTATAATTTAACACTATAGTCACATCTGAAAAATACAAATATATTTTTGAGCATAAATACTTTACAATATAACATCATATGGCTATAATTATGATAAATATTTAAATCATATCACATAAACACTATAATATCCATGAACATGAAAATTTACAAAATTAAAAATTTTTCTTACAAGCTAATGTCTTAAAATAAAATGATTGGTCAACAATAAATATATTTGAGAAATGTACCAATGTGTACACTAATTATCATTAATTTACTGATGTCTGATTTAATCTATAAACATTTATAAATGCTATAGGAAATCATTTATAGCAAAGGATATGTGATGATTGAGTAAATACTATTAAATATTTTTTTAAAACTAAAACCACAAATTTCAACATAAGTGAAATGACACGATTTTCATATAATAATTTAATATACCTATAATCTATGAGTAATATATAAATATGTAAGTTCATTAATAATAATAATAATAATAATAATAATAATACAATATATTATTGTACTTGATAAGTGTATAATATACATATTAAAATCATATATTGAGAGTTTGAACTTAATTTGTCAAATAGAGCCGAACATTCTTTTCCCCTTGGTGATAATGAGGGTGACAGTGACCACAGATACAAGAAACATGATCAGACCTATAAACGTCGTGACTAAACGACACCAACACCTGTGCTTCTTTCCCACCTTGATCTTCTGCATCAGCTTTTCGGCTTGTTGTGCGTCCAATGTGAATTGCAATCCACGCAACATAGCATCGCAATCCTAAAAAAAAAAAAAGAATCATATGGTTATAGTGTTACTATAAATTATAATTTATTAGTTATATTCTTCTTAGTAAACATACAAACTAATTTAATATATTTTGATCACTCCAAAATCTTTGCAGACACCTGATCACTAAGTATGGTTAAAAGATACAAATAAAGGTTGTGAAGATCATTACTTTTGATAATGAGAAGAATTAAAAAGTCGATTGTTTAAAAGATGTAGATTATATATTTCAACGTACCCTTATATGTGCAGAAATTATAAATTAGTATGATACAAATTAAATAATTATCTTAGATTTTGATAGAGACTTGTATATAGTATACTAATTACTTTGTATTTTATAATAGAGTCTAGATAAACAAATATGAAATAATTAACATAATTTAATATGACATGTTAGTGGATAAATATCTGGTCTAGAAAATATAAAAGAAATTTAGTGCTCTAAATCAAAAAACTAAATTTCACTAAAATATTATCTTTTATGATTTAAGATAATTATATGTTAAAACCTGCCTATATAAGGCATTATTTTTTCTTTTTCAACTTGACAAATTTTTTAATATTATTATTTGAATGCTCTATTTAGCCTTAGGTTATATAACGTTCTAACATCAACAATTTTCTGGATAATAATTACTAATAAGTAACAATTGAAAAAATAAATTTGAACATAGCCTAACAATGGCCAATAACACAACCAACTAGAGATGTTACAGAATACTGGTCGGAGTCTTTTTAAAGTTAAACACATTCATGGCTACACCGTTTGTACAAACTAGCTAATTACAAATTATATAGATTCAACTGCTGGTATATCGAATATGCAACATCTACTGTATCATATGTAGTTAAACAGACAAATAGTATGTAGTTAAATATGTAGTTAAATAGACAAATTATCGATGTGCTGACATTCACATTAATAACATAATAAAGTTCAGACCGATTGGTGGTCAATATTAATATGCTGAGTTTGTTCAAAAGACAAAAATAATGGATGATGAAAATCGGTAACAAATCGCATTTCGTTGTACCTATCAATACAGTATTATTAATTATTATAAAGCTTATAATTAGAAAAGTTAAAAAGTCTATCACCTCCGAATTAACCTCAGTATTTTATGTTTCGTAAGAAATATGATTTGTATTTAACGGCTCGGATGAGATTGTTGCTGTATTGACGTAATATACACATTAGTTATGTGAACTATATCTATACTTACGATTACAAGTTTTAAAATAATCTTGTCATATTATTTCTGACAGCTACCATATAAAGGTACATCAATAATGATTATAACGTACGGATTGTTATAATATTCTGTAATAATATTTATAACAAATTATAATATTTGATTATCACATATTTTTAAATAGATATCTGATATTATAGATAGTAGAGATTTAAACGTACATAGAAAAACTCGTACTCAATAATAACTCGCATTGTCGGAGAATAAGTTTGCGTGTGTAAATGAGCATACGTGTAAGGTTTTTACTAAGACCTCACGACCGCAATGGATTGTGTTAAGATTTTAGACAAAAATTAATATATTACGAATATCATTTCATAAACTGAGAAAGTACCATTTCAATGTTATTATTAAAACCAACTTTTTCTCTTTAATTATGTATCGTCATATTTACAGATGTTTTGATAAAATTATAACTTTGATATGATTGTACGAACGATACACATTTTATTAGGACAACATACTAATATAGAACAATAGAAAAATAAACATAAATTAACATAATCCAATTTAAATTATAAATGATCTTTAATGTTAACTATTATTAATTATGAAAACCATATATTAACATTAAATATATTACATTTGTCATTCATATTCCTCGTAATCGGATTACTTCAAAATATAGCCACATTAAATATATTTATAGGTACGAGTGAGTATGTAATTTAGCATTTGATTTAGTATTGTTTCAGTATTTCAGTATCTCAATAGTATATATGAGACATATTTTAATACTATAAAAAGAAAAAAAGAAAAATAATCAAATAATAATCAAAAATTAAAAGAAATATATTAAAAACTGATAGATGATACACATTTATATATCATACCTATTGAAGAGTCCTGCCTCTATATAACCATTAACACAGTAGGTACCAGGGGCATATTCAGCTCTTCTTCCAGGGGGGGGGGCGAAATTTGAACTCAAATCATAGGTTCTTATAAAAAAATTTGTACATAAATGACAGTGTACACATTATAAATAAATTGGCGGATCAAAATTTTTCGATCGTTTCGCTTGCTTAAACTTCTAATTTTTACCCACTTTCATAACCCATAACATTAATTATTGTAAATACATTCACCAATGTCCAGGGGGGTGATCGCCCCTATCGCCCCCCCTTGTATACGTCCCTGGTAGGTACCTATAGTTGAAGACATCATTAAATCGATTTCCGTTACATACTCATTACCGATGTAATTTATATTACGTTTTTGTTTTGTTGAACATGAAAACTATCCACGAGATAAAAAAAAAAACAATTTACTAAAATAATGTTTTTTTTATAATTAGTGATTTGATCCATAGACTAAAACATCATCTATGTTGTACAATCTGTGTGTATAATATATCATATTAATAATTCGTATTAGATTGTATACTTTACTCAGGGCGTACGTCAGTATCGATGATCAAATATCGATACATCGGGTATTATACAATCAACAGGTACAATGTGTATAAAAGGTTTAAATTATATTTTGACACGACACCGTCAATAGTTGTATACCTACTGGCCTATATTTATGCGAATATACATTTTTATTTTCGCCATTGGATTCAATAAAACCTGCGGGTGAACCAACAAATACTGCATATGCAAATATCAAATATTATTTTTACACTACCTGGGTTAGTTGTGCCTGAAGAAATATAATATTTAAATATAGTTGCTCATTTAAAACGAATACAAATCTGTTTTTTTGTGTAAAAATTATGTAAGTAGAAATATTTTAATTAAATAATACTAAACCAGTGTAACGACTAGTTGACCGCAATACAAAGATTTGTTGGTTTGGGATAGTGAAACAATAGCTTTTTCATTATTTAAACTTATTTAAAAAAAAATTCGACTCAAAATGTATTGGAGAAAAACCTCAGATTTCCGTAAATATCAAATAGATATATTATTTCAGACAGGTTGTTTAACGAAGATAATGTGGGTGGTATTACATATAAGTACTATTTAAGAAACAAACATATATGGAAAAAAATATAGAAAAATAATTCATCTTTATACATGCAAAACGATTACAAAGAGAAATGCAAAATATTTCAAATCCATACGATGTTGGAGTGTGCTAAGACATGAAGTAAATAGCATTGAATCCAATAAAGCTCTTGTAATTTCTATTGCCTTTAAGAATGTACAGAATATTTTTCAGTTTTATGGTATGCGTAATATTGTTCTAGATTATCTGTGTCCTCATCGTAGTGTCGTCAATATTTTATTACTCCAGTAAAATGCAATATGATGGACAAATATCAGGTTGTATACCTACCATAGCAATAAATTTGGAACGTTTGCGGGTACCGGTTCTGTACCGTATACCAGAAATATGTATATTTACAACACTAACCGTAGCTTGTCTTGATGCAACACTTTTGATTGTTACATAATTATTAAATTAACATATATTAAAAGAAGAAAAAATTATATTTACAAAATATAAAAAATAACTAGTTGAATATAAAAATTCACGTTTGTATCACCGTTTCATCCTTGCAAAAAATCATCGGATGTAAATATAATATAATACAGTCTAAAAGTATTCCCTTGGATCAAAATAGTTTCCTGTCAATTAAACTGATGTAAACAGACATCAATATATTATATTATTATTATATATTGTTATTGTATTATATATACATATATGCGAGAAAACTTAAATAGCATATTAATTTATTTTCATCTGTGCAAATATAATAGTGGTGAATTAAACCTTCAAACTCATTTTTATATATTATATTTTTATATATATATTATACTTCTAACATTTGAATAATTTACTCGAACACGACGAATTGAACCGGAGGACTTCACACGTAATAGCAATGTACACGTGTGTTCTTGTTTCTCGGCATTTTTCTCGGTAAAATGTTCAAGTCTAGCAACTTGTACTCGAAAAAAATCGTTCATATACTAAACTATATTATATAGCGTACAAAACAATTTTTGTGCGCCCATAGAACCGAAGCTAAGGAACGTGCGATCACGTCTCATGGCGTAATGTATATTTACGTGTATATAGTATATATATAGTACAAACATAAGATGTGGATACACAATTGTGTTACGTATTTGTACAAAAAATAATAACCTAAGATCAAGATTGTCAATCAAACACGTAAAAAAGTGCTTTTTTGGGAGGGGAGGGAGCTGCGAAACGATTAATTTTAAAATTATTGATGCATGATAAAGTAGTATACACCCTATATTATAATTAAGGGTTATTACAGTATGCTCTTGATTGGGGTGAACGCTCCTACCTCTCCCCCTAAATTACGGGCCTCTCGTCAATTGCACCGCTACACTTACGTTAATATAAGAATATTTTATTTGCTTTTCAAAAGAATTAATCGTGAGATTAAAAATACTACAACGTTTTTAACCCATACAAAACAGTGTTAACTATCAAGGTATAAGACACACGAAGTACTGAGCTATTGTTTTGAGAACGTTTTCAAGTAGACTTCTGAAAAAACAAACTATCCCATAAGGGCATTTTGTTCAGTTTTAGGACTTTTGGTTTCGCTACTAGTTTTTAGCAAAAGGAATGAAATATTCTTTTTTTATTACTGTAAAAAAAATAAAAAGAATCAAAATATAGATAGAAATGAAAATTCCAATAGCGAACAAATTATCTCTATGGAACTAAGCATCACCTTTGTACAGTATAATTACGGGCGCAAACAGTGCACGACAGGAGCTTCTGTATGACGTTTGATCATAACGAATAGTTTCGCAATTGTTTTTCTATCGGAAAGAATGAGCAGTAGAGACCGGTATACACCTGCTGCACAAAGGTCAATACCGTTCCGCATTTCCTGAGTACGACGACGATCTCCGCGATACGATCTCGACATGTACATGACGGGTACACTCATCATCCATTCATGCGATACGCATTTGTTAGGATTTTACAAGTTTACAAAAAAAAAATTAAAAAAAAAACAATCACCGTATGAATTTGGCGGCTGTACAAACTGCAATGTGTTTCATACAGTACCTGTAAAAATGTACGCTATTATATAGGACCCAAGACCGTTGTTCACAAAGGACGTTCGAAAAAAAAATGATTACACCCCAATCATGCAAGCGGTGAACCTGAGTGAACAATCGAGAGGATTTTTAATTTTCTATGGCATTATTGAACTTACAAATATATTACAGACGTATTTATTAACATTATTACAGTATACGTGCGCAGGTTATCACACAGAAATATCTCAACGTGCTCACGCATGTGATATGCAAAGTATTTCTCAATGCCGAATTTACATGCACCCCGTGACACCATGTTTATAATGATCCGCTCGTATGTAAAATTTATATTTATTAATGTCATTTAATATTAATATTAATTAATTAATATAATTAATATTAATACATTTAATGTTATGAATATATACATTGTAGGAATTGCTAATTGGTCGATTGCGACTAACTTAATTTTTTCTGATATTTTTAAAAACAATTAAAATATTTATTTATTTTTTTGTAGATTTTTTAATCTTCGTTCAAAACGTGAATATAAAAATTTGAATAATAACAATTAATAAAGCCAATACATAGTAATAAATAACTATGAAAAACAAAATTTTGACACTGAAACGAGTAGCTATGTAGATATATTGTAGGTGATCTAATGAATAATCTATATTAAATAAAAGTCTTTATCACGTTCGTATAAATTTATAAAAAATATATTAAAATACGTGTTTTGTAAAATTCTAAAATGCAATGTTATTATAACTTATTAATATTTAAAAGTAAAGAAATAAAGTAACATACGTTTATTTAAAATATATTCAAATTGATCGACAAAATTACCGAGGAAAAATGTAAAAATCCCAAGACTCAAAGTGGGCCTTACCGTAGTAAACTTGGAGGGTCTTTTTATCATAATTTAAACCATATTGCATATGAGTCTGCAATGAAGTACCACATTTTATGTCTTTGCCGTCCTTGTCATCATATTTAGCACATAACTATATATAGATTATATTTATAGGGTAATTGTTAAAAAATAAAGACACGATTGCTATTAGTAATATTAGTATACAATTTTTTTTATTTTATAACTATATATAGTTATATATATATAGTTATGTATATAATATTATATTATAATCTTATATATTATATTATAAATATTATAAAAATATATAAATATTAGAATGTTGCTAGGATACGGTTGCTAAGGGGTGTTGCTAAGGAATGATATGTAACGCTTTTCGATTACTTACAAATCATAAGATAGCCGCCACTGTAATCAATTCTTCTTCTACTTCGCCTTCCTCCCAACTATTTGGGGTCGGCCACCCTTGTCCTACACCTCCACTTTACTCGGTCAATCACATCTCCCCTGCACACACCGACAGCCCTCATGTCATTCTCCAAAGTCTCCAACCATCTCTTTTTTGGTCTTCCTCTTCCTCTTTTCCCTTCAACGTCCATCTTCATAACCACTCTTACTGCATTCGTTTCCTCTCGCCTCATCACATGCCCAAACCATCTCAGCCTATTTTCTCTCAACTTGTCCACAATTGGCGCTACACCAACATTGATTACGCCACTGTAATCAATTATTTTCTCTTTTTTATTATTTAAATATATAAATATTAGAATGTTGCTAGGAGACGGTTGCTAAGGGCTGTAGCTAAGGAATGATATGTAACGCTTTTTCGGTAACGCTTTTCGATTCTATGTGCCAAAGAAAAGACATAAAACGACAAAATTACTCTGTACGTAATATGCGGTTAAAACGGCATTATAACATTATAATGAATAGGTGTAACGTTAAAAAATTCACCCTGTGCGTAGCTGGCGCATATATATAATCATAATCGTCGTATCATCTCCATCGCCGCGCGTGTAATAATAAATATTTTTACGTGTAGTCTATATTTAGAACCTCACGCAGGATTTATGTGTACGGTGTCGCCTATATCATGCTACGTGTCCAATGTCTATTACACGCGTAGGCTTACATATTATATTATGTAGGTCCGCGGACACCGTGCGTCTTTATGGTACCACGCGTCACGGTTTCGGCGGCATACGAAACACTGCACCCGGACCACCTTGACGATTGTTATTTTTGTATGCGCGCGCTCGCAAACACCGCTTTATTACGGGGCAATTTAATACTGTTGTAACCTGTATTATTTTTCTGTGTGTAGAAGAAACTTATTTTTTTTTTCCACATAATATTAATGTAATACACGTATACCCAGCATTATTATTATCATTATTATGTCATAACAGCCACGCACGCACCACTGGTGGGACCCATGCAGACTTTTCAAGAATAATACTTATTGGAATAGTAATACAAGTATGTAGGTATATACATTTCAAATGAGCACTCGGATGCCGAAAATAAATTACACTATAGGGTTATACTCTTACATGTGTCCGTGTTTAAAACCGAAAGATCAGGACGCGTTGATCTCGTTTCGTACACATAATTCCATACGTAGTATTCGTGTTCACTGTTCTATTTCACTGAAAATGATTAGCTACTTCAAAGTAAAATTTAAAACGGAAAGTTTTCCTATTTACACACTGTTTAATTTTCTTAACATTTTTACTATCCTATTCATTTCGACGATCACATTGAACATGTATCAAATACTTATTACATTTGTGAGTATCATTTTTGGCCTATTCTAAGTTTGGAAGTATCAGAACTGGTACACTTTAAGCGTACAGTAATTTCATACAGTATTATAAAAAGTAGTTTAAAAGACAAAAAATAAAAATTAGCTCCAAAATACGTATTGAAATTGTTGTTTAAACATTATGAAAATTGAAACAGTCTTTTTTTATATTCCTCAAGTCGCGGGTGTTATACAATCAAACTATTTCCAAATCGAATACCGTTTCGATTATAATATTATTCCGAATGCATATATCTGATACTGCTACACGGTTATACATAAATTATATGTAAATATAATTTTAATACGGGTATGTGGTCTGACGCGCATAGGTGTGGGATGTTTACATTAACATTATAAAATCACTTCGGTTTACATATTTTCGAAAACATTCTCCACGGAGACGAACACTACGAATATTTTATACATTCAAAATTTGTCTACAATAAATAATAATAAGTTTCTTAGTGGCTTTAACGATGGTATATTACAATGGGGTCGAAAAAAAATTACTGATATACTCTACAATATTTATTATAGATGTACTGTATATCATTACGGCTTTCGAACGTTATTTCCATAATATTTATTATAGATATGGAAATAACGTTCGAAAGCCGTAATGGTAGCTGCACTTACGTATACACAAATTATATTACTTGGCCGTGATTTTACTGATTTTCGAATGTTACAATTTCCAATTAAGCCTTTTCAATTCCTCACCATGATATAGTATATTTTAGATATATGTATAATCTATCGCCTGTTACACATTTTCTTTTTGTGTAATACAATCTCACATGTAATGTTAACAATAATAATAATACGGTTTCGTGAGCCACCGCTTGTACCATATATGTAATGCTTATAACACTAGTATACTCATATCTGCACGCTCACGTTCGTATCATGTCCCCTCTATCTATGTTAAAATAGTATAGAACCACTGTAGCTTCCGTTTTAAATTCGTGTAGTAGAATTTTCATTTCCCAGCATTATTATTATTATTATTATTATTATTATTATTATTATTATTATTACTATTACTATTATTATTAATATTACTATTATTATCTAACAAGCGGCCGCACAGTAAATAATTGTACATACACACACACACACACACACACACACACACACACACACACACACACACACACAAACACAACATTGATACACACGAGCGTAACGTAGTCGACATGTGCGTATCCATTGCGGTAACATTGTTATTTGAGCGGGTTACCTTCGTTTTCATATAACATATTATTATTATTATTATATGCACACACATTACTTTATTACGGTGTGTGGTCATTATAAACACGTACGAACACAACAATGCTAAATATGAATATTGTTTAATTGGTTCCCAGTGTATATTGGGTCAAAGCATAACGATGACTAGATTTAAATTAATAGGATTAATTGCACACGATTCATACCTACATTTTATATGGTATAATTGTTATACGCTTATGACTTATGCTTAATGTAAATACGCGTGAAATTTCAAACAAGTATTGTTTACGTATTAATTACTTAAGGTATTTATATACCTTTTAAACGTAACGCCGACACTGTTTAATAATCAATAACTGACATTTTAAAATAATTATTCATTACAATGTATTAATATATAGTATGTAATCATAATAGTTACCGTTTGTATACGAGAAAAAAATATTGGTACAAAAAGAATTAGATCAAAAATGTTTAAAAACTTACCAGTTTATTCGAAAAAATTTATACCTTAATAAGTTTAGTTTGTATTTAAACTTCTTGTAAATAACCTTTAATTATAGAGACTTTTTAATTGAATTGTTACCGAACGTATTCCACATACTCGAATTATTATTTTGAACAGGTTAAGTAATTGACAAAATGTTTATAACTAAACCGCATGTATAGGTAATTATATAGTAACAATCAACACAATATATACATTATTATTTATCATTCTGAAATGCAAACAATTTTTTTATAACTATTATTAACAATGGTGAATATTATAATAGGTTTATTTTTAAATCCAATTTTAATTTATACACGTAGTTATTACTTTTTATTTCAATGTATGCTTTAGTATAGAGAGAATGCTTACACAATACAATATCTGAAATCTGAAAACTGTATAAAACGAATACATATATCTATGTATATATATGTACAATATAAAATTTGTAACAAAACACTACTTAATAATATATTATTATATACTCTTAGATAAAAATGTCAACTTATAAATACCTATTGTGTTTAAAAAATATTAAAAATACAAAATCAATAAGTTTTAAAATTTTTTATGTAACTATTCTAAATATTGTTTTTAAAAAAAAAAAATATACATTTTTAGGGTTCAATTTTATATACACAGTTAAGAATTTTAAATTAAAAATCATATTTAATTGTAATTTAGAGCCAAATAATAATAAATAATATATTATTTATTATTATTATTATTATTATTATTATATTGTGTATTTATATGCCGGGTTGCATGAAAACAATTCAGTAAACTGTTGACAGAATAAAGTTATCGGTTCTGTATAATTCAAGTTATTGAACAAATTGCGTAGCATGAAAATATTCTAAAATTTTATATTAATGAGGTTAAAATTAGTAACTTGGGAAACGGTATAATATTTTAACTAGTTTCCGGTTGCTTATACATATAACTCTTATCAAAGATTATGAATTGTGAATTGTGATGTGATTGTGATTTGATTATAGTTTCATATGCAGGGAATCGTAAAATCGTAAAAATATACCTATTATTTAGATACTTATAAAAATGATTTCATAACAAAATAAAATGTTGTAATTCAAAACTGTTAAGGTATTTTGTGCTCTGTAAGTGTAGATTTGTAAAAAAAAAAAAAAAATTATATAATCAATCAAAAAAAATAAAACACGTTTTATACCACAATATTCTATACATATGAGTAATACAGTGCAGGCAAATTATACGGAAAGAAACAAATTGAACTTGATTTATATAATTATATGGGTACATCAGTAGATTTTTAAATGTCAGTATAGAATCTAACGTTACACTTATACTCGTATTGTATTTGTTATAGATATAGTTGCATGAACGACTCTTATTCGTGTCGACAAATTAACCTATGTGAAAAAATATATTATTTAATCTAATACACTTAACCTTAAGATCCTCCACCCGCTGGGTTTGAATTCTTTTTACTTTCATTAACATTTCTAATATGTTACATATACATAATATTAATACATCAGGATGTATATACTGCATATTGTTTAAGCGGTTGAATTTTACTTATAGTGTATCGATATCATACAAACCAAAAATCCATCACTTTCAAACTCAGAGAAGTGTTTGAGTACTAGCAGATTTTGTACACAATACGAGTACATAACCATGAATAGAAATGGTCTGCTGCTAAAACAATCATATTACTATCTTATTGAACCAAATTAATTTTTAGATATATTTTCATTTATTTGAATAGGTGCCTTTAAACAGATTTTTACAAATATAATAGATACATATCAAGAGGGCATATTGTAAAAGTTTATAGAAGTTCAAATATATAAAAGGATTTGTGCTGTTTAAATTTGTATTAAATTATTAAATTACAAGTAGAATTGCATGTAGAGCAAAGTAGAAATTACATTTTTACATATGATTTTATAGTAAATAATCACTTATAGATCGACCGTTCTGAACGATGACCTAGATAATAAAGTGGAAAATTTAAATAGGCACTTAAAATTAGATTGTGAGCTGCTGATTTTAATTGTTGTTCATCTATCATCAAATTCGGATTAGGAGTGTACTGTTTGAAATAAGTATAATTTAAAATTAATTTTTTCGATTTCATACTTTCTTACATCAAATAGAAATAATAATAACTGCAAAACATATTTCCGCCAATGTAGAACTATGTAGAACAAAACGGCTACCCTCATTCTATCACCATAAAACGGTATAATACTTATCTCGTTGAATACCATTGACTGCAATATATGAGCAATGATAATTTATTTTGTACTAGGACCAACGTCTAGGCAAATCAGACACTTATCCTCCAATCTCATATCTCCATTTATTCACGAGTGAAAAAATGGTGTCAACACATTAATAAATCTATTAACGTCAGTATAAACAGTATTTTACACATTTTTAATGCTCTTCATATAACCATTCACTGCACAATGTTCCATATTTGGAACGTAATATATTTTTAAAATTATCAATTCAAGATTTATCATTATAGTTTTCAGTCATAGTTAATAATATTCTTCATAGATGGTAGCACATATTGAAACAGTATGCGTTTTTCATTATCAAGATGGGTAAAGGCTTAAATTTCATAATAATAATATGGGTAATATTATTATGATTATTATATTTTGATAATTATTTTTGTCTCGATAATGTCGAGCATTATTATTACAACTAAAAATATTTGATCAGTCTTATAAATATAATAATAAGTTTTAAAAATATATGTCAATAAGATTTTTCATTAATCGAGACTAATTATATTTCAACTTCAAACTGTCATAAGTTATACTATAGTATATAGATACGAAAATTAAAGCATGAATAAAAGTGTATGATTCCTACATAGATACCCGTATTGTAGTTTATCATACATACTTTATTATATAATTACTATATAATTTCTATACCTAAGACGTGGGATTTATTAATTATTAATTAGAATAAAAATGATTATTATAACATTAAAATTTTAATACAATTTTATAATTATCACTATAGTTAATAGCTACTATTAAAAATAGTTATACTCTGTTAATTTTATTATTTAAATTTAATACTGGAGACAAATTTTATTTATTTTATACTTTTCACTCTTTAACACTCTAAAATTATACAGATATTTTATATGAATAATCATATCATTAAAATAAATGATTAAATAGCTATATCCAAATTATCAAAAATTAATAAGATAGTATCTAAGAAAACTAAATAACATTATGTATCACACTTCATAGTACTAAATATATTATAAATTTACCACTTAGGTTCACGCTAGGACTTATTTTTTAAATTAAATTATAGTTAGAATTAATATTTTTAAACATAACAATTAATAATGATTAAAAATCAGAAAATGAGATGGAGAGAGAGAGAGAGAGAGAGAGAGAGAGTATTTATAAAGAAAAAAAAATTAATAAAGCTATTGTAAATAATTTAATAAAATATTCCTGCACATATAATGCATATTTGTATGTAGCTTTCTTGTTCTACTCCATATAAAAACCTAAATTACTGAACTATTCCAATCGAAATTCATATATTTTGATTCATTGAATTAATATTTTTGATAGTGGAATTAAAAAATTGGATTACTTTCATATAAAAATAACATTTCGACCATCGAAAACACACCGTGTCTGTGTAAGGCTTACCAAATTTCCAAAAATTCTATTGCTTATAATTATCGTTTATTATATTATATTGTGTCTAACTAATTGTATATGAAGATGAGTATTTGTGCAATCGTATGTCAAATAAAAATTGAGTGTTTTATTTGTTTATCATTTATTATTTCATTATATTATTAGTTGTATTACTTATTGCATTATTAAATATTACAATAAACGGAGGAATAAAACGCATTATTTAATTGTCAGTATCTTAATCATGGACTCCTGGCTATTGTGTCCGTTCTTTATGGTGTGAGTACATTTTTATGTGTTTGAGTATAATAATGTAAAGGTATGTATATTAAGTGTATTATTAATAGCAAACATTTGACCCTGACATACTCCAGATTTAAATTGTTTTCAATTGCATAAACACACTATAACTATTTGTGATACAACTTTTTTAATATTTGAATACATTTTCTTATAACTAAAATGAAATATTTGTAAATATACATATATATAATTCTACGAATTTTGTGTTCTAGTTAAAATTGAACGGCTATCCACAACAACTGGAAAAAAATGCATTCTTTTCTTAACGGTTGCTACTATGGTGTTAGCGATTTACACAAATGGCGAAATTAAGATGAAAATTAAAAAAATAGTATATTTTCGCATACCATTGCATACATCAGCGGGATACTGAGACGTGCACACGATTTTTTCATTTAGAGTACGAGGATTTAATTTATTTTCAACTCGAAATATACTTAAATATAACTTGAATTGATACACCATCCTTTAGATAGACCAATAAAATATTCTCATTTTAAATTATAAAATCATTCAATATTTTTTTTTTTGTTACTACTTTAGTTCGTTGTTTATCGCATAATACTATTACTTCACTTGAAGTGATAGTTGTACTAATACATTTTGCTCTATTAATTGCTAGTTGCTGTTATCTACGTTAAAGTCACTGAGAATATTTAGTATTATTTATATGTAACAAAAAATTAAATAGCTAAACATTCATTACATGCAAAGTAAGTTAATATATTTTAATTGTAAAAGTATATAAATTGATTCTTTATGAACGGTTATTCTTATAATAAAAAAAATGTTAAAATACATATAACTGGTATAACAAAATGTCAAATAATTTATTTCGGACATCACTAAACAAGAAGAATATTGCAATTATGATATCCATAAATATGATAAAACAGATACGATTTCATAGAAGAAAGAGAATACATTTATAATACATTCTTAGTGGAGTAATCCTTCCGTATTTTATGTATCTTTGTTTCTAAAAGTAACTTTTTACTCTCACTAAAATCAATTTGAGATTATTATACCATCGCAAATAAGGAAATTTCACAAGGCAACCACAACTTGGTGACATATACTACTCATTAGTCATGAAACACATGTGTATGTATATAATATAATAGATACTTAATACAGCAACGCGAATTTATTGCACTGATAATAAGAAAATAAATTATATGAACAAGACGCTATACTCATATTGACGTTTTTGTAATAACTTTGCTATCATTATAGGCCATTCAGTTTCGACTTTTTGGCAAGTACGAGTACATTATATTACTAAACACTTATAGCTCAAAATAATGAAATAGCTTGTAGGCAGAGACGTAAAGTATTAATAAACACACACGGGGCATTAATAATTGTAAACGAGGTAATGCTATGACGAGAACCGGTGTCCGGTTGTAGGTGTTTTATAGAAAACACGTTCACGCACTTGAATATCGGAAGTACATGTCTATAATGGTATATTTAAATACGATTTGAGTGTATTTAAATATAAACGATTTTTCATCTTCCATCATATAATAGCACACACTTAATTTTTTTAATAAAATAATGAACACTCTAAACAAGTTGAGACATCGTCTGATATACATACACAATATTTTTTTAACATAAATTATCATTTCAATGCCATCCGTGAAAATGAAACGTACGCGTAAAATCGTTTGAAATAAACAATTTTAAAAATAAGATATTTTCATGTACGAGTGACATCTCAAGTTTTTAATCTTGTAATCAAAAAAATAATTATCAAAATTCCTAATAACTCACGTTTTACCGCAGTGTTCCAATTCTTATACCCAAATAAAAAACATACCAAAATCTATTAAAAATTAAAAATATATCTTTAATAACAAAAATGTTACGTTGTAATAACATGATTTCAAATTGTTTAACTATGACTGAAATTTTCTTAAAAAACAGATAGATTTATAGATAACAAAAATATAAACAAGAAAATTGTATATGAAAATAATTGTTTGATATGTAAGGTCTGAGATGAATAGAATAAAAAAACACTATAGGTAGCCTTTTAAATAAAAACAATATTTATGTCCACTACGGGCGAGAAATATCATAAGCGATGATTTATTTATTCCATAAACACATTATCACATGAAATATTACAATGACTTATTATAACAAATTTATCATTCATCAAACAAACTCTTATTATATTTTATGTTTATATCCGTAAACATACATCATGAACATTAAGTAAGTATTACATTAAACGTGCGTATTTAATCCAATTTATCTATTCAAAGTTAGTGGTGTATAATGTTTACAGTGCGTGTATGCGTGTATGTGTATGTCGTATGTACGTATGTGATACAATATATTATCATATAATACTATGCGTTATGGTATACTTGTATGTCGAAGAAACTATATAATTAAAGATGATATCGACAACAATTTAAACTCATACTTAAATAATAACATTAATAATATTATACTTTCCCTGTCACCATTCATCAATATGACGCATCTATATATAATATTTTATATTACGTATGTATGTATATAAAATACATATAAGATGTGAACGTCTTTTACTTTGTCAGCAGCGAAAGATTTGATATTTATTTTAAGACATTGTTCGTGTATAATCTAAAGGTGTTTCTAAGCTGGTAGGTCTCGGCTATTATTTTAAAGACATTTTACGCTATAGCTTGTTTTTGGCAAGTGTAAATCTCTAATGTGTATCGTATAATTTATTCGTTTTTTCTTTTAATATTTTTTATAGAAGGTGATCATTTTACGTGACGTTTGCTTCATAAATTAATACGAACAATATTCTTATTCGAATGTAGGTAAATCAAATAAACCTATAAGATTCTTCATATGCGTAAGTAATAAACATGTGATTGAAATTAATTTCGTAGATAAATATTTCCGCACAATTTATTTTAATTGGTGCAAACTTAATGAGAATAATTGTATAAAACAATAAATGTATAAAATAAATATTGGATGATTATAAAAAAAAATTATTGGTTTATTAATCCTACGGAAAAATAAATTAACATTTTATTGTTTGTATAAAATCGGACTTGATTATTCATCAATTTATAGTCATATTATTATTTATTGCTTATCGTTTCTTGCGTTTAGAATGTCCTAATAAAAGTATCATAAAATAGGCAATGTCAGAATATGATGTTTAAAACATTTAGTATATACTTATAATAAATTATACACTGAAGTTTTCAAATAAATGATGTGTTTGAAATATTCATAAAAAATTAATTTTTGTTATTATTTAAATGCAAATCGCAGTAAAATACATTAGTGTTTTAGAGTGTTTTGACTTATTAGAGTGTCCTTAAAACAAACAAAAAACTACCTAAGAAATACATAATCAGTATGTAACCTTGTTTTAGCATGAAGCCTGTTGTTTAGTGGACATAGCAAGAATATCAATACATGCCTTTGGTATTGGAATAAATAAAATACATGTATGTATATACTTAATTATTATTTAAGAAATATTTGAAAGAATATTTTCAAAAACGTTTAAAAATAAAAGTAACAAAAATAAAATAAAATGATTAAACATTCGGGTTACGAATGTAATGATTTACTATAAGCACCGAACGAAATCATGAAATAATTAAAACAAAAATAAATGAAGAAATATTATAAAATGACATATATGTGTATATAGTTTCTATATTTTAAGCCTCCAATTGTATTTTAAATTATACAATCGACATGATAGTGTTATGAAACAAACATAATCAGCATTTGTCTAAAAATCAACCATTGATATGCAAACTGAAGTGATGATCGAACGTGTAGTGTGTTACTTAAACCAGCGTTAAAATAAGTACATATATATATATATATATATATATATATATATATATATATATATATATATATATGTATGTGAGTGTATGTAAAGGTACGCGAAATTTGATCAGTTTACATTTTCAGCTTGTCCATCAAATCGAAAAAATCCTTTTCATACTTGGAACTCATATAGAAAGGTACCGTAAATAGGTACTCAAAAAGTACGTATGTTAAATAATCCAATGTGTACACAATATGGCTACTACAATAAATTTTTTTAATTATTATTAACAATATAGGTATTATACGAGTATACAGTAATGGATGGTGAGCGAATAAGTTTTCAATGAAAAATACAAGAAATTACGATGACAAGGACCTCCGATGAATAAGTATGTGCTACGATATGTGTACTATATAAATTGCTGTTCTGTTTTTCATTCGAAAGTGATAACGACACATTATGGGCACACGAATGCGTTTTTATAGACGATTTTGTTATGTTGATAAAAAAAATTCTACGACAATGAAAAGCGGATTCAGAGAAAAATAATGAAATTTTCACGCAAGGAATAAAATATATAAATATAAGATTTCGAGGGTAAAACAAGTAGGTATAGTTTTCTAAAAGTCATTCCTCCTCCTTGTTTTCTCAAAGAAACAATAATACGATAATATCTGTAGAAACGGAGCAAGTGTATTGAAGTCTCACGTGAATACCACTCACTCGTTGAAATCATTAAATATAATTCTCTCACCCTTCGCTCTTTTTCTCTCCCGCCCACTCACCCTTTCACTATCTTTATGCTAGAACTAGTCACTCATATCACAGAATATATGAAATCAGAATGGTCACTTGTAGATGCTAACAAGATTCAGTCACCATATTTATGGAGTCCTAGTTAGTTATAACTTTAAGTGGTAACATTTATTCTGTGGTAATTGTACTGAAAACATTGGACGCATTTCATTGCTTTTATGTATACTATTTATTAAACCATAGAATATATGAAATGCATACACTGTTGGGATTCCTTGAAAATGGCCGAATACTTTTTGAACTTCCCTACGTTACCTGTGTAAAATCTTATCAGTGACCATTCTTATTTCATAAATTCTGTGCTTGTATCTTTTCTTTTTAATTCAATGTATTTCTGCCGAGTCCAAGTGCGATGGATGACAATTACATACAAACCGATTGTAATGTAATAAAAAAAAGTTTAGGTATTACATTTATGCTCGGTTCACCGTCGTCGACATGACACCTGTCTCCCCCTACCTAACTTGGACCATCGGTCAGCGGATGTTATAATATTGTTGTATAGAGTTCGCGACGGTGGCGGCGGCGTGCGCTCCCAAGGCCACAACGTGCTTTGCCATTTTCACATCGCCTCTCTCGTAATTTGGGTCAATTCGACTCACTCCCAAGGCTCGCGCGCGTGTTTCGAAACTCCATATTCGTTTAGGTATTTTTACGCGCAGAAATGCGTTTTATTACGCGCCATGAGGACGCGAGCGCATTATTAAAATATATAAAATTATTGTAATCGGTTACGGTCATTTTTCAACCGTTCTCGTGATCCTCGACTCCAACAACAATCATTTTACCGCGCACCACTAACGAGTGTACTTACCGAAGCGACCACTTGTCGTACGCACGTATTGTCGTCGATAGTGCATGATGACTTGTAGTCGATCTGTGTTTGTATTTCCGGCGCGTGTGGAACCTACCACTCCATACAAGTTTTCGAGACGATTTGTGACGGTTGGTATACGACATAATAAGATCAAGATATAATAATCAAGACATCATAAGTAAACAATTAATATAATCGTATACAGAACTGACTAACGAACTCTGTATACACACGATTTGCTAATAAAAATCTGTCCTCCTCGCATCGGGAAAATGTGTAGGAACCCGCCAGGGACGGTTTGGTTTTGACCATAAGATCCGAATAATCTCGAATACAGTATTCCGTGCGCAAAAACTTATAGGAAAGGTGAACGAAACGGCAAATCGCGCAGAGTTTAGTAGAAAGTACTAGAAAATCGCACCTGTCATCCCCGAGGATAACGCGATGTTAAATATTTTGAAAAACGGTTTTGTGACCACAAACGAATTATGCCGATCATGCGTGCGGTTATTCATTATCTCTTATCGATACCCGATCGCAACACAATGACGAATTATAATAAAAAAAAAAGCATAATCGTTGTGCACGCGAAAAACGTTGTGGGTAACGACGTAGGAATGGATGAATATTATTCGGTTAATCGTGCACCCACTCTACTACGCGTAGTCATGTTTATTTACTCAATTGTTTTCCCATTTTCAAAAAAGGTTGGCGGAAAAAATACGGACATTAAGATGGCGCATCAACGGCTCTCATAAAAAAAAAAAAACAATATCCTAATGGTCAGACCATAGCTCAGTGGCGCCGAAGTCCATGTTGAGGTCGGGCCGTGGCCCGACCTCTTTTTTGAAAAATATGGCTGGTAGTTCAAAATGTGGCTGGTACGTCAAAATGTAGCTAGTAGGCCACATTATACTCACACTATAATTGTGTTATAAGTAAATGTATAGCGTTATGAAAATATTTAAGGTATTGAGGCCGCGAAGTTTTGAAATTTCCCGACCACATTTTACAAACTTCGGCGCCACTGCCATAGCTGATTACTAGGGCCCGGATTTAAATGCATTTAAAACTATATAAATATGCTCTAAAAAATAGCCAAAAATGCTCTTAAAAAATGCATTTTACCACAAAAATGAACTTAAAAATGCCATATATATATTTTTTTTTTACACGATTTGTAAATTTTAAATAAGATATAATTTTTATTTATTATTTTATTAAAAAAAACTGAAAATTTGAAAAATTGACTTGATACTGTCAAGCAAATTTTATGACCGCGATGTAATACGAACAGACTTATTTGAACGTGATTTTTGACCGAATACGGGTGACACTTCACAGTCAATAATAAATTATGATAAAACTGAATCGAAAAATAAAGATTGACAATTAATATGGAAAACCCGTTAAAGCTACTTAAATATCAAGAAAATAATTTATCTTTTGATAATATTTTTGAATAGGCTAAATTTGTATAGTTTATTAAACAAATATGCATTAAAAACGAAAAAATGACCGAAAAATGCTAAAATATGTTCTAAAAATTAAAAAATATTGAAAGATGCAAAAAAAAGCAAAAAATGCAAAATAAAAATGTCACCTTTGAAGTCTCTGTTATATGAATCAAATTATAAACTTGGAAAGCATTGTCTAAGATTAACCATGAAAAGATGCATTTTGCATTGAAATCCGGGCCCTACTGATTACTGATGGGGTCTTTTTCGAAACGTTTTATCGGTGTAATATATTGTATAAAATAAGTGCAAGCATTTTATTATTATTATTATTTGATTTTCAAAACTATACAAGTATGTCGACATAACGTAAATGATTACACTAACTCAGGTAGCACGTGAAACAACTAATAAAAATTAAATTTGACTTGAGACTAGTTTATCAGCGATCGACTACTAACCGGTATTGATTGTACTCAATTCATTCATATATTTATGTATTATACATATACACTATATGCGTTATAAATTACCTGTGTACTGTTGAGATGGAGTTAAGTGTGTTCAATAATTAGTCGTATTCGAATCGTCACTAATTACGAAAACAAAGGAGAATATGTTCCGAAACCACACTTCTTTCTGTACAATACGTTGCTACAATACATACGAGGATATAGACCTTGTGTCTTCGTAGATAAAATCAACATTTTCTAGCCGGTATAAGATAAGTACAATATATACCGGTGCTGTTAATAAAGTCAAATAGTTCGTATTTTATGAGGTTTATTTTTGGGCATTTTTTATTTGTTATTCTCATCTCATATATTTTTATGTCACAGCTAATTTATCTATATATATAAAAATCGATGTACATTTTGAATAAATTTTATAGCTCAATATCCACCGAACAGATTTCGATAAAAATTTTAGGGCAGATTTAAGTAAAAACTTTGAATAATTACAAATAGAGGTGAGTAAAGCACATATAACAAAATTTGAATATAGAATTTAATAGTTCCTCTCCAACCAATGTGTCTATATATAGTATACCGAAGAAAAATTATATTTGAAAGTAAATAGAAAAAAAAATTGAACTTAGGGCTTTGATCACAAACGTACACCAACCAAGTTAATAAATGTTAAAACATGGAACGGACCGAGGAACGTGTAATATCTTACATTTTTGTTGGCCCCTTTTAATTTTAAAATCTGCCCTCTCACCGTTACCTTGGTCTGAATCAATTCTTTGCTTCGAACGAGAATATTGATAACTATAAGGAACATGATTGTGTTCGTGGTCCGGAGAGAGCGCAGTTGGCGCGTGTAATACGATCGCCGCCACGGATTTTCCGCGCGAAAACGCATCTCACGATTTAACATATTAATAATGTATACGCAATATCATCACCGTCGCGTTCGTCGTCGCCATAACGTCCACGTAACCGTCGAGCGCGCACACCACCTTACGCAACGAACGTGAGAAAGAGAGAGAGAGAGAAAGAGAGAGAGAGAGAGAGAGAGAGAGAGAGAGAGAGAGAGAGAGAGAGAGATAGAGATAGACTCTTGACACGGCGTCGGCGACGACGAGCGGTTCGAAAATGCGGTTGGTTTTTTTCCTTCCATCGTATCTTACAGCGTATATCATTATACACGCTCGTTTATCGGATTTCCGAACGTGCGTCGACCGCATGATGTTGCAACCACAATAATACGGTGCATGTTCATCCGCCTAATTGGTCTGTGGGGCATAATACCGCGGTCGAACGCGACAGACCGCAGATAAAACACGCGGTGCACAACGTTAATTGGTACAGGTGTACGCCGCGAGTATACCCAGGTCGCGGTCGACACAAGGGTCGGTCGACGATAGTACCTGTTCTACGTGCACCACCTGACCCGGGTCATTGCACGTACATAGAATATACACGTTCACTCTGCATCACTGTCGTTCCGAAACATTGTTGTCTCTGGCTGACAGAACCACAGAGTCGCGAATTATCTTATTACACGTTACTGAATTAACATTACGCTACTGCAAAGTTGATTCGTCCAGCTTGTGAACGTGTGGTCATTGATTTGTGAGCGATGAAATTCAATGGTGAGAATGAATATGTGAACAAGTTTTATTGGTATTAGCATTGATTATAAAATAGATCTATTCTATAATAGAATATATTATATTTCTTTATATTATATAGAAACATATATATATATATATATATATATATATTCTATTTAGAATATATATTATATTTCTAGAATAGATCTATTCTATAATCAATGGTATTAGTAAATGAAGAGAACGCTCGTGGTATGTGTTGCTACCAGCAGTGACGTAGGAAGATTCGCAAGCGACCCTGGCAAACTTAGGAAAAAAATGCCTTTTCGCCAATTAAAAATTTGATACAATAATATTTTTTTTAACCATCAATTTAACTAATTTTTTTTTAAAAATATTTAAATTTATATTTATTAGTTAGAATAACAGTGTACATTTGAAAAATTTATAATATCGGTCAAAATACGAACTTTTCCTCAATTCAAAATAATTTCTTAAGACATCTATCTTTCAAATGTAATATCAATAAAATTCCCTATTTAGGTTATGATACAATTGGTGATTTTTTTAATATTGTTTCGTTAAAAAACAGGTATCTTACTTTAAATCTAAATTAATTGTATAAATATCATCTATATATTTTTAAATTGTTTTGTTTTGAAATATATATATACTTACAACCTTACATTCACTATATGTTATAAAATATTTGTAATTTTAATTTTATTCCGTAATAAAGAATTATTATTATTATTATTTGCTTTTTCATTTTAATAATGGCGAAATCATCAATAATTTCTTCATATGAATTTTTTTATGTAAATTCTCTTGTGAAATTTTTTAATTTCATCATAAAAATTCATATATAGTGTACATAGTTAAACAAAAATCTATACATTTCAAAAGGTATAACAGAAAAATTTCGTTTTAAAGGTAAAATAATATACGACTTTCGCCCATTTTTGTGCCACATTGCAATTCGCATCCCTAATGTATGCATAGTTCGCTATACCTTTGCTACGCCACTGGGTACCAGTGGTGCACATATGGAAGGTTTAAGGGTAATTGTTGCTACATTTGCCAACCTACCTACATTTGCCAAAAATAGCAACGTTTTATAGAATACTCTATGATATAAGTTTCCAATTGTTTACAAAAGTTTATAACCGAGTTCCTGCGTGCATGAATGTAATTATCAAACCTCACAATAATAATAATTATATTTTTTATCGCATAAATTTTATTTGTAGTAAAGATTTGTATTATACGTAAATAAATATAATTATGTTTGATAATTATCCGAGAACCTATATTTTACTTAAATTAATAGACAATACTTTAATGTTAAATTGATTAAGTTGGACATTAAATAAAATTAAAAAAAAATTGAATATCTTATTTAATATGTTATTGATGGTTATAGTTATAATTATTAACAAGACGGTTGTAAAATTCTATTCAATGAGGTCTGTTTTTGAAAGCGACTTGTCGGTGGGATGGTATTTTTCCGTTCAATATGTTACCCCTATTTATTTTTGAGTGTGCGCCACTGATCGGTACCACCCGTTTAAAAATGTACAAGTTAGGGTAACGTACACGCGGCGGTACGGTTCGTACGTTGTGCGAACCCGTTTCGCTCGTTACCCCGTTGATCTCTTCGCAACAGGAAGGGGGAGGGGAAACAATGTTCGATCGTAATATTTTGTGCACGCTTACCGGCAACACGTCTCCGCCACAACACGTATCACAGGCATTGTAAGGAGGTGACGATGCGTCGTAGTTGCCGTTACGTAACGTTCGCTCGTCCTGCCCGAGCGCACTGCGTTTCATGTGTTCGTGCGCGGCGGGGCCGTTGCAAGTAACCTCATTCAAAACCATCGCTAACCGCATTACGATAACCGCAAGCATATGGTCTGTACGGCACATGTACGACGCGTGTGCCGTACGCGGACTACCATAACATGCGATGCACACGTCTCGTCTTCCGGCCCGCGCGACGATGTTCGTGACGCGATAACCGCAGCGGCACCGTAACAGTGCGCACGTACTCCGGGTACACGCATTCGCATAGCGTACGCGCATAGCCAATGACGGATTATAACATGGTTGGTGGAGGGGAAAGGGACGTGACGATCGCTCTCACCCCTTAGCCTTTTTTCTTCTTCTTTTAATCACAGATTTCCCTTGGGCTTTTTTTTTTCTTTTGATCACAGATTTATTTTTTATATTTTCGACGTAGGTATGCCCAACTTTTCATCCTCAGCGGACCACTTTGGTAGTCAATTATGTTCGAGCAAGCCACCAAACATAAAAGTACGAATAATTTCAAAATAATATTCTTATACTATGATTTTGTTAAAATTAATGTATAAATTAAACGTTATTTTTTTTTTTTATAATAATTTTACTTATTTTTTTTTTAATATTTGTTACGGGCCACATGTGGTCCGTGGGTCGCTGATTAGACACTACTAGTATACAGTTATTCGAGTACAGATATAAATAATGTTTTACACGATAAAAAACATAGTGTAAAATATAATATCTATAATATAATAAAATTAATAATGTTCGTATTCACTCCTCCTCTCCTTTTAATAGGCTTTATACCCACCCCTGTTCATGGTATAAGTCGCATGATCGCGTAATTGGTAATTGGATTTTTGAAATTTAAATAACACGCGGGATTACCAACGACATATTGGTTTTTTTGATTCTTTTTAACCATTCTGTAACGTTCGTTGTCGGCCAGTGCTTCTACATCGGTCACTAAAATGTTTAACCTTCTGATTGTGGAAAAAGATGATTATCGATTTTTCTTAATATTATTTATTTTTTTTTTTACACATATTTTTTAAGTTTAGAACACTACATTTTTATTTTAAACCATTTTTATTTTTATGTATTTTACATAAAAACTTTGTTTACAATAATACATTTATTAGTGAATGTTTGCAATTTGTTATATACATGAAAAGTAACATATATTTATATATATATATATATATATATATATATATATATATATGTACATTCACAGGCACGTATACAGGGGGGGAGGGGGGGTTCAAATCCCCCCCCGAAATTTTATTCTGTGTACGTGCCTGTAAATTCATACCGGACTAATACCAATATTTTTCAATACATAACAACACACGTAAGTTACTAAATCCATTTTATAACTACTGAACAGAGCTGCGTAATGCACTATTGACTTAATACACTCGAATAAGTAGTAATTTGTAGTAATTTGTCGCATCCCTGAAAACGTTCTGTCATAAGACACAGGATTATACATACAGTACGCACAGTAAGAGCTAAATGGAATAGCTAATTTATGTAAGTCTGCAAAGATGAACGATTAGACGATGGAATTATTAAATCGCTTTAAACAAACCTTATGTAATATTTATGTTACAAGAAAATAATAACGATAATAATAGTAAATATTACATTATAAATTTTATTTTTCGAAATAAAATAATTAGATATCAGAGCATATCTAATTCTAGAAGTATAAAAGTAATACGAATTCAGAATGTATAATTTAATTTTAAAACGAGGTTAGCAGAACTCAAATAATTAATTAAATAGTAATATTCCTGATCTCCTCCTCTAGACAGAACGAGATAAAAATACTACGAGTATAGTACTTGCGATTATTGGCTGTTATCATAATGGTGCTTCGCGGTTGTTTATGGAATCGTTTCAGTATGGGACTGGACAATTGTCATTATTAAAACTGCCCGAAGATCCATCGAATTATCATCGACGTTATTTGTAATTGGGAGGTAATGCCGGTATGAAGTTTTACCGTATAATATCTTAAAATTCGTGTGTATAAATACATGATGAAAGGTTATTTTGCCAAAGCTTGGAAACGATTAATATAGGTCTTTATGACCTGGTATTTTACGATTTAATAAAATTATTATGTGAAACGTGTGTACACAATACACATAGTTATTTATCGTATAGCCTATTAAACGTTTCTCGAATATAATTAGGTACCTATGTACAATTATCTGAGTAGATACTTATTATAATGGTCATTGCCCGATGACAACGGTGTCATCCGTGAAGGTCTTCTACTTGGATTTTTTACGTAACATTTACATACGGCGTATAGTATCGTTCATGTTTAGGAAAAAAAAATTTTTTACGGCGAATGGGAAAAAAATTTCACCACATTGTGTGTACTTATATCTGTACTGAGTATAAACTACATAGCTAGTAGACACACACATACATAAACATATGTAATAACTTATATACTGAACCCTCGGGATAAATTACGCTTGCAGTATATATAGGTAGTATAATATACGCCCGACAAAATGTGTATCAAAAATCTAATACCGTATGGTTTTAATTGTCGACTGGTTATGTGAATTAAATCATAATTATTCCATACAGATATATAAAATTACATTTAATATGTTCATTTCAATATTCAGCGTACTTTACATAATTATGACATTGATACCCCTTGGGATCGGTAGTCAATTTGTTTTTACGTTAGAACATTCATTGTTATATGTATATACACATAAATTATAATTATATTTCATAAATCATAAAGATATAATCTTTAAATTTTTTTGAAAAATCAATTAATTACGACCTACCTAATATTACCTACTTGTAAATTTTTTAATGTTCTTAATTGCTTAAATAAACAAATCCACTGCTCGTACTTTTATCAGTATTACTTTATAATAATGGGTCTACGTTTTTGTATTAATACAAAACTTACTCTACGTTGATGTAAGTAATTTATTTTCATTTGTATTATTCTGTTATAAGCAAATATATATAGGCCGTCTATACCTGTTTGTGTAACGTTTAAGTTGTTTACCATCTGACATATAAGTAAATATAAGAATTTAAATTATAGACTACCATTTATTTAGTTATTAAGTAACCATATATTATCAACGGCTGCAAGTCATCATGGCTTTCAAGAAATATAAAAGTACACGTAGGAAATTACATATATTTTAAATTCGGAAAAATATGAATTTGTTAACCAAATAATCCGGCATGATCGATTTTATAACTACAAACGTCGACCTTATAGCTAAAAGAGTATGCAATTTTATTTTTATTATCCGTTTTATGATTTCACCCTGGCTATATACTCAAACCACCAACTTTATTCGAAGCATAACCTTCAACTGTCTAACAAATATGATTTAGAGTAAAAAATTGCTTGATAAATATTCAAATTATGTCTGGTCAAATATGTTATAAATAAAGATAAAATATGTTATTATTATTCTTCTCAGCTAACATATTGATGAAAGTAAATAATAATATAATATAATATTCCAGTTAAATCACGTAACGGTAAAAATATATTTATTTGTATAACGAATTGGCGAATAATATGATCTGATAAAAGAACTTAATGATAAGGTCATTCAATTTTTTAAGCCAAAAATAAAGTCATTGTTACTGAATTAACCAGTAATACAAGTAGTGTCTCCCTATTTGTTATTTGTAACATCGACTTAGAAAACTCGATTTAGATTGAAAAAAATGATATTATTTATATAAAAAAATTTATTAGTTTCTGATTAAAACATTTTTTAGAAACAAAATCATATGTATTTAGTACGTGTGGAATGAATATAGTAGGCTTATAGTTAAAAAAATAAAAAAAAAATTAATTATTATCTTTTGATAAATAAATAATTGTACGACAGCTTTAGATCTCTGAACAAAAAAATTATATAATCTATTTTTAAGTGGATATCTTAAAAGACTTTTAAATATTGCACGTTTTGTTCGAACTTGCAATGTCATCATATTTACTTTTTGTATTATGTGTTAAAATATATAAATATCGTAAGCATATAGTGAAATTAAATTTATGTGAATAGTTAAATAGTTAAATTTTTATACAAATTTTACTGTCCATCCAGCTACCTAGAAAGTTAGTTATATGCCTTCTCACTTATTAAATTATACTCGTACCATTGAATATTCTTATTAATTTTCTGTCATGTGATAAGCATTTAGTAAAATAACTAAATATTTAACTTAACTTAAGTAGATAATAATAAAATTGAGTTAGAATTACATTTTTTCATTATTGATTTAGGTATTTGGTAAACTCTTCATTTGACTATGTGCCTTAGCACAATATTATATAAGCCGATTTTAAATAAAATTAAACGTAATTCAATGATAGCAATAAAAATTGATAATATGTATGAATAAAAAGATGTTTTTTTTAAACTTTTTACCAATTTATAATTTTTTTACATCGTCCAATATGAGTAAATATATTATTATACATGAATATAATGTTGTTCGTCTTGTGGAATCCATGCATATTCAATTCTTCTTCTTCTTTTCCTGTCCGGTCTTTTTTCAGTCATACTTAATAATAGTATATAAATGTAACTACTATCACACGACTATGCATAATTTTTAAACGATAATGGTCAGTTTTTTTAACGTAATATTATCTTACTATATTATAATGCTTTTTAGTTTTACATTTTTTTCGATGTTATGTCATATGTAACGACTAGTGAAGATCTTATGTACGGATTGAAATAACAACAATCAGGGCATAACTAAATAAAATGTCGTCGCATCAATACGTCTAGTGAATCTGTAGTTTTTGATATATTATTTAAACGTCAAGTTAAATTAACAAAAGGCAATATAGTATTGCGTTCTTTATTTTAATATTGTTTACTTTTTCTGTAAGATTATTTTATATAATACGAGTTTTCGATTGCTATTTCTTTGGTTTACTCGTTATTCTATTTTTTATTTGTTTGATGCGATTTTTAATGTAATAATATTAATGGATTTATAGTGCCATCAGATACACGAATATATAACTGAAATATTAACACTGTATAGTATACGAATAATGTAATTATTCGCTAGTTACTAATATTATGCAAGATATAGATAGTAAAATTGTCTCTAGAAAATTCGGTGTATTATTTACATCAAACCTATTTATAACAAATTTAGGTAAAGGCCACCGAAATGCACGAATCGTGAAGTATGTAATATCATTGTAATAATAAATAAATATATTGTTTACGATAAAAACGAAATAAATTTAAGATGAAAAACGGATTCTCGATAACGCGTTCATTGTATACAAGCAATTATACAGTAATGCGTGCGTTTTTCGAATAATACAAAAAAGAAAAAGATTGAAATTTTACTAATTTAACTCTTCGATCTCAGAATAAATTAAAAATTATTTATTAGCTTAATATTGCGTTTTAGTCCACGAAACATGAACTTTCGAGTTTTTTTCCGGATTTGAGTCGGCCGTGAGATCACAAGGTGTGAATATCATCGCCAGACACTATACGTTATGTTATACATATGGCAAATAGATTATTACATACGTACAACGTAATTTTGTAAACACAACAACAATAATAATAATAATAATAATCATTATAATAGTAATAGTGTTAATATAATAATCTGGTCGAGACGGTGGCGACGGTGGTGATAGGAGGTCGGGCAGTATTATTGTTATATCTAGTCTGGACGCCCGTTTACCTTGCAAGGACGGTCACCAACACGTAAACATTAGACTGGTTCGATTACCTATTTAACATAAACACGTACGCATACATACGCATACGCGCATACATTGCAGTAAATAATTTGTATCGGATTGCACTTATCGTAGGTCACGAGCGTAAAACCTTTTTGTTTTTATGTTTGTTTTGCAGTTAGGGTCTGAAGGTATATATATATATATATATATATACATGAAAGTATACGTCAAATACACGTCCGATGAAAGTAATCGACATATGTGTACTGTGTGGTCTCAAGGTTCCCGGGAAGATCAATTATGGTAAAATTCCAAGATAAATACAATTCAGTATCTCAAGTTCACAGAGGAAACTACGCGATATATCGAAAATAAACCGGATCTATATATTATTATTATTATTTTGCTGTATTATACAATATTACATACTACACCTAACACGAGCCACACGAATATCAATGTACCCCCGAAACACGAGCAAAATATGCAAAATCGTAAGTAAGAGACCTTGTCTTGACTATTGATCCCTGAGATTTATGTATAAATATATTATTATTGCGTATTAATAATATAATTAATATTGTGGTGACATGTTCAAAAGTCTATAAAATGTATAGTTTTGTGTTTTATTAACGTTCATAGTCTTGTGTAATATTAACTGAACTACTGCGTTTCAGTGATTTTGAAAACACGGTTTGTTTAAAAGTAGAAATATGAGATTTATTTTTGATTTCTACGCTAAATCGTCTGATTTGTTTATCAAAATACATTTTACAACAGTTTAATTTAATTTCAAAATATTTAAAATGTAGATACCAATCAATTATTAATATTGCAACTTCTGATCTGTCTGATCGTTTTCAATTTAATTATACAAACACAACAGACGAAACATAATGTTAATATGATTAATATTAAGCATATAATAAAATTGTATTTCAGTAATTGAATCAGATCATTTTTAATCTCAAGTGTTACGAAGTATGTTGCCGGAAGTAAAAACTCCGTTTTTATTTTATTAACACAAAACTATGATATTCGTAAGGTAGATAAGTGCTTCAATTTTTAGAACTAAATGATACCTCTAAACATTCGAAACACAACGCATTTATATCACATAAAATACCATTAATGGCTAAACGTAATAACGTTGGTAGTACTTGAAAGGTTAATGGTAAAAATGTATTGTACGATGGAGATTATTACACACTCGAAAACACTAATTGTAAATAATCATCAATAATACTCAGTACACTTTCTCTCTCACTACAGCTTCACTGTCCGTGTTCAATGTGATTATATTAACTTATTAAACTGCGATAAGCCCAAATGAATTAGTGTTTTTGCGAAAAATGCAGTCAACGTTTGATATAGAAAACGTATTTTACATTTTTTAAATATTTGAGTAATTGCAATAATGGTTATGACGTAACCTGTATACATTTTTTTAGTCGGATCAATAATTGATTTCTCTACTACAACAATAAATTATTATTGCAGTAGAGAAACTCTATTGGTGATTGCCATCGAAGACGATCGTCAACAACGGAAATGCATTAAAGAAAAATATATACGATCATCAAGCGGAAATTTTAAACAAATGATATAAAAACGTTCAAATCATGATTAAACAGACGAGTGTAATAATTATTGTTATTGGCTACGACGATGATTATAATATTGCACGAGGGACAACGTGCGTACATGAAACGACCGCAAGAGAAATTATGAGTGTGAAAAAGAAAAATAACTCTGCTTGCGATTTCGTGGAGTTTACAATAGTCACAATAGTCGTTTCGCGATCGTTTTGATTTTACCCGATTTGGACAGATAGTTTAAAACAGTGCCGCCGTACCCCGCGGGCACATCAGGGGAAAGACAAAAAAAAAAACAAAAACAGAAATCGGAGATTCATTGCCAACGGTTAGCAATCAGCTGGTAATCGATATTTCGCCATGGCGGTTGGTCATGACACGCGGTGCTTTTTACGTCATGCAGCAGCAGATTCGAATCTACACACCTATATATATATGCTACGGACTACGACTTGATAGCACAAGTATATGTGTATGTGCTGCGTGTCGCAGCTAAAATAATATTGTTATTGTAACGCAGTCCGAAGGGCAAAATCGAAGGACACGACGCTCAGACGATGACGAAAACTCTAATAAGGAATATATAGTTGCAGGACCGACGACGTTGTAAGACTCTTCGGGGTACACGACCATACGGACAGCAGGAAATCGGTTCTCTCGCCACGCTTCCATAAGATATTAATAAAATAATGTTCCAGAACGGTTGTGGGTACGAGTGTGTGTTTTTTGTTTGTTTTATATAAATATAAACAAATATAGTAAATTTATAATATTATCTAATATAATAAATTAAATACATCACTATATCGAATTGCGTACGGGCATAGAACTAGAATCTGTTCGCGATGGTGTCAGTCGACTGCAGCTCCCGTTCTTTTAAACATGAATATTGCGATTATCGTGATGGAGAAGCAAAATTGCATTTTGATCTCAGCAACCCGAGAACATTATAAAATATGCACGTGCTCGCAAGAACGGATTTGTCGTATCACAGTTGTATATATTATATATACATATATATATAATACCTACTACATGTTCGCGAGCAGCCCAGTGTACCATACAAACGATCGTCCAAACAAGTGTATGTGTATTATTGCACGCGCATAAATCGTGCGTTCATTGTCTTACAATTTCAACGCATCCGACAATGGCATTACAACGGTTTTCTATGCGACACTATACAGGGTGATTATTTTAACATGACGTATTTATATAGGCTTTGTGACCGTAGAAAACTAGGAAAACACCAAACATTTGTATTATACTCGGATTGTAAATATTTTTCTTTTTACGCGTAGAGAAAATTATAAATTTTTTTAATCTAAGATACTCATAAAAATTAAAACATAAATCGCTCATATTTTCTTACAGATGTACAGTTTAGTCTACGTCGAAAGAACCATCTAATACCTCTACATGTGTACCATTTCTTTTTTTACTTAAAATTATAAATTTTACTGAATTCCTTTACTGAAGTCAAAAAATTACATTTTTATGTAATTTTTACTATTCACCTAAACGCGTTTAGCTAACTGCCAAGTCACTACATTACGCGTATACTGCGTGCCAGGTAAATGATAATGAACGGAATATTTTTATAATATTAAGAACTATATTTTCTTATACCTAATTATATTATTGTTAATTTATTGTTTGTTATTCTATATAAATTGGATTGTTAGTTTGTCTGGTGTTTAGTTAAGATAAATGTCTCGATATCGAAACGTGCACTTTTACTTCAAAGGTAAAAACTAATGGATGTTTTATTTTTATATTATTGGATCATAAGCTATTTGCTATTATAGTATTTTTATTTAAATCAGAATAACATAAATAGAAGAAAATATTATTTATTTTGTTATAAAAATGTTTCCATTTTTATTATTTTCTTTGCTCGTATAATATGTGTAGACATTTAATTACATGAATAGGCATTTCGTTAAATAATTGAGTGGATAGTATAATTGTATATAAATGTAATTCTATAAATATTTGCCTCAGAGTTAACTATAAAATGCTGTATTTTACTATACATACACAAGGCTAAGATATAAATACAGTATACAAAATACGTATACGGCGGCGAACGTAAGAATTTCTTACCACAATACAATATGTGACCGAGTTGTCACATCGTATCCTGCACGCATTTGACGTAAGTGTAGATGTAAGCACTATACTAAATATTCCATTCATAAATCTGTAGGGTGTTATTTTGTGTGATTTACTTTCGACACTATATGACGTTGAATAAATAAAAAAACATATTATTGTTATTTATTATTGTTATAATAAATTAACCGTTACGGAATGATATAATATCGTGTTTCTAATTATTGTTTTAAATATTTTATATAAGATAAGAGAAGAATTTCAAACTTCGTTTTTCTGATTTTTTTACGAAACATTTGTGCAGTATACATGTAGAGGAGAAACAAATAAATAATAATTTGTTACAAGGACGGAGCATCGAGTTACTGTCAATACTATAATCATTACGTTTTATTGCTAATATTTAATATAAATTCGCGTGTACGGAGAAAATTAAAGAGTTAAAGACAAGTAATAATCAAAGATGTATTATAGCAATACCCGGTGCACTTGTATCCGTTACATCGGAATGATGAAAAAAAACTCGATAACATACTACGAAGCAAATGTTATTACTACACATGCGTGCGTACATCCGTTCGACGACGAGTCGTCTGAAAACGATAAGTGTAATTACAACACACTTGAAAATATATGTACGTTTGTGTGTTGTTTATACTTATAAATATATTCAATGACTTATCCTCAAAGTATTTGAGCGAGGGGAGGGTTAAAATTTTTTTGAAAATCGGGAACTTCTTCGCTCCTCCTGCGAAATCACGCCACTGAATATATCTATATATAAATTCTGTGCTTGTAACGATTAAAAAATATAACAAAAAAATGTACAACGACAACAATGCATATTAAGAGTCTAAACGATAAAATACCGAATAATAAACCGTTGTACAAAGTGCGTTTAAAAAAAGTAGAAAAAATTGATCGACTTTGTTTTTATCATACTGCCAAGATTCTGTATCAAATTGATTTTGTGCACACAACATTATCCATGATATAATGGCTATATCCACGGACACACTAAGTAAGGCTTTAAGTAACGCCGTGGGGAATTATAAAAAGTCCACTACAAAGGTATTTTAAACAGTGATTCGTTGCGATGACTAATCGCTAGTTGGAAAAACATGATGCCTAACGAAATTGCATTGTTCCACCACAATAAAACGATTTCAGTTATATACCCCGTACAACAGACGAGTAACAGCTTATGCAAATTCATTCGTTTGTTTTGTACACACCACGTGACTGTATAGGTGTCTTAATGCTCGAATGTAATAACTGACCATGATCATAGGTAATCATCTATTCCGTGAACAAATGTAATACAATATATAAATTGTTATAAAAGTGTATTACAATTTAGTGTTACGCACTAAAAGTGCGTAACGATAATTCATACTGGGTGGAAAGAAGCCGCGGAACAAGTTATACGCTATGTTCGTTGTTCTTAAATATTTTGCATGACGATCAATATTGTCAAACCATTGTGCAATAATTTTTAATTTCAATTTTAGATCCTGCACACGGTTTTCGTGTTAGAGAGAAACATCACGGGACCAAGAAACGGAAATGAACATCAAACGAATGCCAAATTGTATGCAATTCGTAAAACTTTAGACTAACGGGATTTTGTAATTCATAAGTCGACCGATATTATAGCACCGGCTATGTACATTTTTAATTATTTTTCACGGCAGATTCGTTAACCCATATGGTCCTTTAACTTCAAAATTAATACCGGGTCAGTATGATTACAGCCTGTATTTAATCAGTCTTACGTTGGATATTACATGATCGTTTTGAAAATCTCAAAAAAACTCATGTGTGAGAACATCATCGGTTATCGGTCATCTCGATAATTACACAACCGAGTGGTCTCGTGCGCCATAACAACGAAATCATTATGTCCTTCGCAATACATACATTACACAGTGTCCAGCGTTTTTTTCGCCAACAAAACTCGTTGATCGCGCGGCAGAAAAGTTTATCGTCCAATCATACAATTATAGTGGGTCGTTGTCCGATATTTCAATTTGCACGTGCGTAATGAGCTGAAATCGCGTATGCGTGAATCGCGAACGGTTTACCTTGTCCGTATAGTTATGGCACGTGTTGAATTTCGATGCAAGGAGTCTGATGTACTCCATGACACATGCGGTTGTAAATCCGGAAGTGAAAAGTTATCGATGATTAAAAATCGCAACTTTAATCAATGATTCAACAACGTCAAACATCGAAAACATATTTTGATTGTTTTTTTATTTTTTTTATTAGACAGGAAAATATGTAAATCACGATACACGTAACGGAAGCGGTCCGCGAACGGTGATATTAACTGCTATTCGTTGTTACGACTATATAGTGCTCTTGATACCCTAGTACTTGGGTAATACCGGTTTTACGGGTATTTCCCGATTTACAAAACTTCGGGTACCCGTTATGGATTGGGTATCCGTTTTGGATCGGATACCCGTTATGCGTTACGTATACTCGTTATTTACTTAGCCAATAGGCTACGGTTATCTCGAACATTTGTACACTAGATGATAAACGGCTGCCTGATAACAATATATTTTCGCACGTGTTTTATTGTATCCACTTAATTGTATGATTGTGATTACTTATTTGCGCAGTCGTATACGAGTACATGAAAGGTAACAGCTATAGCCACTATAACCGTTATCTACAAAGTTTTAATATAGGCTTTAAGATAGCTTTAAACATGGTATTTTAACGTGGTTACCCGTAAAATGGATTAAAACACGCTGCACCGCTGCTACACAGGGTGTCCCACACAGAGTTACACCGACCAGCGTGTTTCCCACCTAGCCTGATCCCCAAAAACGCTAGCGCAAAAACAACAAAATATTGGACGCGGGTTCGTCGCACCGAAACGGAAAATTATCAAAAAAAAAAAAAAAACCGTCACGTTACGATTGTCGCAAAAAAGGACTCGTTTAAAAGACGCTGAACGGTGGTTTTTTTTTTTATTTTTTATTTATTTTTTATTATTAAGAACGTTTCTCGTTCTTCGCGGTTTAAGATTTATGGTCGCGCCCGGGAACGGTACACGCATCCGTAATCAGCTATAAATGCTACGCGATAATTTAATACTGTACTTACATTGTGTAGGTTATCAGTCTTTTGGTTGAGCCTCAGGTCGACGGCCGGGTTCCAGGTGCAGTTGATCAGAGCCTTGTTGTTGAAGTTGCCCGCGGTGCCGATGCCGAAACGCGGCGGCTGCAACGTCAGCGGCGACTGCTTGTTAGAGCTGCTGACGGACCCGATGCCCGACGACGGTTGGTTGGCGTCGTCCGAACAAGAACAGGTGGCACCACCGCCGCCGCCACTAGTGGTTGTGCTGGTGCTGACTGTGCCGCTGCCGGACCCACCGTACGCTGACGAGTACCCGGAATAGCTGCAGACCGCCGCCGCCCGCAGCCCGTTGTCGCCTCTGCTGTCCACGCTGCTGCCACTACCACTACTATTGTTGCTGCTGCTACTGCTGCTGTTGCTGCTGATGTTGCCACCGGTGCCGATGCCGTTGCCGCCGCCGATGCCGTTGCTCAGGCACCGGCACCGGTCGTACGACCTGCAGCATTTCGCCCGCGGTATGCGGCCACGGTCGGTGTACGTGCAATGCGCCGGGTCGCCGTCTCCGTGCCCCGGCCACACAGGTCGCGGCACGAACAGGCGCACGTCGACCACGCCCTCCTCGATGGGCGACAGCCACGACGCCGCGACGGCCCCGAGCTGACCGCCCGACAGCTTACCCGTAGGCGACGGCGGCGGTGACCTCAGGCACTTGGTGCCCGGCGGCGAGTTCTTGTCCAGGCTCGACGAGTGGTCCGAGTGCGGCTGGCTGTCGTACCCGGAACTATCGTTTCTGTTCCACGTCCCATGGTGCTGGTGCAGTTCGTCGTCCACGTAAATCGGATTTATCCTGTAATACGTTGTTAACCGTCGAGTTAATTTACTATAATTAACTTATCATTTCGATCGCGTGACGTTATCATTTTACAGGGTGTACGCGGCGTTGTGTTCAGCCACATCCACGCGACAACAGCCGCTGCCGCGAGATAGGCATCGCAACAGTACTTATAGCGTCGGGAGCTCTTACACAAACATCTAACCTTTGCCATCGATCTGGCGACGGTAAAGTTTCTACTCTCGCAGTACAATGGATGCGGCTTTATCGTGGTTTATACCATTTATCGATGGTTGTAGCGTTTGTTCGTGTTTGGTAGTCGGGTTAATATCGTTATTTCATAAAAAGAATCGAAACGCAAGTTTTGTTCGTTCTAAGCTGTTCGTCAGAGTAATGTCGGACAATTCGAACACCGGGATTGTACATTCATTATTGAACAATTTGTTATTATCGTATTAGTATTGTCGTATAAGTATTATCGTGATAAGAGTATCGTTCATCAGGTTATGTTGTGTTGTTGTCGTTTGTTTATTCATTATCAACTAGCGTCAAAAAATAATTGTTTATCGGATTGATTTTCATAGAAAATTATAAATAACAAGCACTATTAAAGTTGAATAAATATATTTATTTTTAATTATTATTATAATATATTATTTATATTTATATAAAAGTTGAAATCTACTATAAAAATGTTTGTGATTGAGTAATTGCGACGTGAATTGTTCGTAGTAGATGATGTATAAGGATTGCATACATGTATTACTTATTACTAGGAAACTTATTTGAATGCGAAATGCATTTTTTTCTAAATGTCCGAAAACATAGCTTTCCAAGTGCAAAGTTCATGTCATAAGTCAAGGGATTAAAAAATGTAACTTTTGATTTGCAATTTTTTTTTCTAACTTTTTTACTACTCTGATCATTTTATGATATCTTTAGTGCATTCTTATGTTTTTAAGTTCTTTTTATATAAGAATGGATAGCATTTGATAACAATTCAGCTAAAATTAATTTTAAAACAATTAAATTAGAAAAAAATAAATTTAAATTTAAACTTTTGCCTCGTCATACTTATATTTTTATTACTTATTATATTTTTTTATGAATCTATCTAAATTTTATATTAATTTTTTTGGAAATAATTTTCCTGGCAAAAAGATGATAATAAAAAGAAGACGAATAGTAAAATTATATGGATAATTAATAATAACAACTCATATAAAAACAAAACAAATTTCATTGATGTTAATTATGTTAATAAATAAAAAAAAAAACATATATTTAGAGCATTTTTTTTAAAAAGAGTTTATAGAGCATTTAAATTTATTCCCTAATTATCATTTACCTGCATGTAACTAAAAATTAAATTTATTTCACTAATCTCCTTTATGTTTTTTACTTTCGTGTATTGTATTTTTTCTTGATACTGAATTTTTTTATTATATTTCTATTTCATGTTTTTTTATTTTCTATTATAAAATTTTCTATATTACTATATAAAATTATTCTTACATAAGAGTTTCTGTTAGTGATGTTTGTTATAAAAAAAAAAACTTAAGTATAATAGTAAAAGAAAAAATTCTGAATCCACGTTTTATATTTCAAAATCGATTAGAAATTTTATAAGATATATTATTAATAATGTAGTAAAAAAAACATACAACTAATATTTCCGTATATCTTATGCGTGTAAAATGTAGACATTAATCCCATAGAACAAGTGGTGAAGGGAAAATGATTAAACTCTTTTTAATTAAAACGTAATATTATAGATAACACATCTAAAACTATAATATTATTAATTATAAGTAAATTAAGTAAATATCATACATGTATACAGTATATTAAACATAATATACTTTTGAACTTCCTCAAAACACATAGTCAATCACCTATATCCGCATTTTATTCGATGGCTTAATACATATTCTGTACAGTACATTTTTACTCGATACTAATTAACTCCTACAATATTAATCACGGACCATTATAAGATTAAGTTTTTTTTTTTTTTATCAAACCAATTATACTCCCATAAATATACCTACATACCTGTGAACATTTTTGTATTCGCATAACATTATACACACTAAGCATACTTATTAATGTATTATGTGCACAAAAATAATTACTAACAATTTGATTTTATGTCGATTATGAATTATTCTACAATTTGTATTTTCGCTCATAACATATAGCTAATTACTCACGAGGTGATTTCTATAATGGTAAAATATCATTAAAACAATTTGTAGAATAGTAACACATACGAGAATAATAGTTAATTAATTTCAATTTAAAAAAAATAAAAATCATATACATAACATATATTTTGATATTTTCGCATAAAATTATTAAAAATGGAAATTCTGTGAAATCCACAAGAACGTGTGTTCAATGTTTGTCAGTAATATTGTAAACAAATTCAGTAGAATTTAACAGGATGGACAAATTTATAAAGTTCACTTAACATAGCAATAAGCTATTAATTATTGTGAAAAAGTCTATAACAGTTAACAAATTATTTTGATTGATGTTATAAAGTGCTCATAAAATGTACTGATTATAAAAAACTATTAATTAATATGATTTATAAACTTCCATATTTCTTATCGAACTTTTCGATTTATACAGATTTTTTAGTAGATATTCATAATTGTATTATTGACTTGCTTCAACAACCTCAAAGCACACTAATAGTGCGCTGCAATTATTTATACCGTTCTGATCATACATACAAAATACTCTCATAACGTGGTACGGACCACGGGTGACAATAATGAATAAAAACTATATTGATCTGCTATCATGTAATTATGTATGAAAACAATAAATTGTGACATTTTAATTGATGTCTAGTGGCTAGTATACTACGATTGTCATTAAATGCCGTACACATACTCGTATATTCACTTATCAACGACAGCTGTTAAATTAGAAAACCTCGGGTTGTACACATTGATATCTGTAATAGTAATGAATCGGTTAGCGCTGTTTTTCGAAGGTAAAACTACTTATTATTTCAACATTTTATTTGATAATTTATGTAATTTTAAACATATTTACGTAAGCATCTAATATAAAAACAAAAAAATAATGAAATGTAGCATTATTGCTTTTTGTTTTTCAATATGTTTATAAAATTATTCTCCAATCGATATTTAACATTTTAATTACTGTAAATAATTTATATAAATCTTTGTTTTTAACTGATATCATTTTCGATTTAAAAAGTTTAGTAAAACTGCCTTCAGCGTTATTATGTCAACGTTTATACCCCCATTCATGATGACGACCCCAAGAGAAAACTCAAATGATAAACCAAGAAACTTTTTTATGTTAAGCAAAAACGATTAGCTCAATGTTCATAATACCTATGGTATATAAGTAATACTTTATTAAAAATAATAAAGAATTAATTTGAATCTAATTTATATAGATATAGTTTTCAACAGCACGACGCACGATCACACTTGATTATTACGAATCTACTTTTTCAATTAAAAATACATTTTATATTGTAATGAACTATATACAGTTTAGTTCAGAATAATAATTTAACTATTATAAGTCATCACGAGTTTTCATAAGGATGAATGATTCAATCACAATGGTGAATCTAGGGAGAGGAGTTAGCTGACCTAAAGTTAATATTAGATGATGAAATTGGCTTCTTGAGTTTTTATATATTTAAGTTTGTCAACTGTAGGTTAAAATTAATACTAGACTGGGGCAATTGTTTCAGTTGCCACCTCCCCCTCCAAAATATTATATGATAATATTATGTTTTTATTTTTATTACAAGATATACATATACAATCTAGTTTTAACTCTAGTAAGAAGTCTCTTGAAACAGCCAGACTTACAGTTCTCTAACTGTGGATCCACTCTTATTCAACCTTCTATGTGTTTCATGAATATTAACACTTTTAAGTTTTGACACTACTTTGCTTAAAAATAGATCTAAAATAATACAATCCCGCCTTACCCAGAATCTAAATTGATAATATTGTCTCGTCCCTCGGCGACTATTTACTGTTCAAATAGACACAAATGTAAAATTATCTACAGGCTATGAACACAACCATGGACGAGAAATGGAAATGAAAGAATAAAATATTATTACTAAATATTAATATATATATATGTGTGTGTATAGTTATTATATTATATTATTATATGCATTTCTCTTTCTCGTTGGACCGTATAAGGTCGTCCGGAGAAGTTGCAACATGATTTCGGTCTTCTTGTGCTACGGGGAGAACACGCGAACAATGGGACCCGATCACGGGCGGTGCATATCAATCGTCCAACAAATTGTCACAAAAGATAACCGAAGGATAAGTAAGTCATGTGCGCGGCACGGGATCGTAAGACGATTTTTGTTCGTGAAAATTTTTCGCTGTAAATCTCGTATCGGCCCCGTGTCTTCGTGCCGAGGATGAAGGTAAAACGATATATATATTGTTACTTACTTATTATTATTATAAGCGTACTCGTAAAATGCACTGTATACACCTCTGCACACAGCACACGGCGAGCATGGTGCTGCTCACCACCGTGGTAATAGTAACCTTGAAACGTGCGCGCGCTCGTGTGTTTTATTTTATTTTATTTTTTTATTTTTTATCTCAAATATCCAAGTACGTCCTTATTAGGTTTCCCTCGAGTTCGCTGGACCATAACCAGGTGAAATACCACACACCACTGCCTTAATACGCGGATCCCGTGCAGTCGTGGATACGCACACACACTCACACGCCCAGACACACATTTATAATCTCCGCACAATTATCTTTGCGTGTCTGCGAAGTATGTACGCTACACCGACCTGGATTTGCAGGCCAGTTCAGAGTTCATGGCTTGGTTGGTTTGAACTGCGTGCATTATTAAATTTTCCATGTAATATACCGATTTTAAACGAATACAATTTTAGATTCGTGTTCACGATAAACAAAAGAATAACAATAAAATATTTAAACTTTTTAACATCGACTTCATGGATCCGCCACAGTAATAATATTTTAGTACTTATTTATAATATAAACAATCAATAATGTATTATAATATTATATTATACGTTGAAACAGGGTTCGGTTCGTTTAAAATCATTAATAAGTTACACGGGCGCGTTGACCAAACAAACCGGAGAGTACGGGAAGTGCATATAATCGTCCAATGTCTTTCGATATAAATATTACAGTGATAACGTTTTGTAGTATACGTTTCTCGAAGATTTCGGTTAAATAAATAGGTACCTACCGTTGATTTACACTCGTAGAGATGTAAACAAAACAGGTGAACGCGAACGGAAATCTCACTTTTTAATCATTATATATCTCCAACAAACGCCAACCGAATGTCGTCATCGTTAATTTAAGTGATGGGTTGAAACCCGTTTTTTTTTATCTGCTTAATTATTCATGTGGGATTCACCTTCGTCGATTTTACACTGTCGCTCTCTAATTCTCCCGAAACATTTCTGTAACTAATCGGAAGCCGGAAACTGCGATAAATACAACTGTTTGTACATTAATGACTATGTGTCTACGAGAAATAAAAAAGATTTGAATTGAAGTTCGACTAGCGTCAGTCGTCCGTAAACATCAATTTTATTATCTTCTATGAAGATTAAATTGTATATAGCTCATTTTCAATTTGAAAGATTTCGAACATTTTGGTTTTCAATAAGTTTTCAATGAAATTATTTATTGTTTTCTGTTCAGTTAATAACGAGTGAGTATTATTAATTAAATAACGACGAGTACAGTCCGATTTTCAAATATGACGTATAATGACATTTTTCCAGTGCCTAGATTTAGAATGTTGGTTTGTATGCTGTTTAAAGTTTGTTTTTGTATCGTTGTTTTTGCTACATAATCATAGCGGTGTAATTACAATGATTGCAACCTTAGATAAATTATCAGAAATGCAAACATAACGTTAAGTGGCTCTAAATATTTTTATTGGGTTATTTACAAAAAAATTTTCAAGTCCATAAACGATACCGGAAGATAGATACGATTAATGCGTTCGTGGTTGTTTATTGCGATGCTGAAAGGGCTAAAAAATAAGAACATTTAAGTTATTGCAATTATTATGTAAATATGTATAATTATATAAATTAAAAATAGTTATTATTCTGTAATGTACATTAAAGATTATAATCACATTACATTCATATATTCCTATTAATAATTATAAATTTTTGAATTCAATTTTTTTAAGTAGGTAAGCATGACGTAAAAAATTTTTTTTTACATTTCCAATAATCTATCTTAGTTACGTTCCTAATATTAATACATATTTTACATAGACTATTATCTGTTGGATGAATTACCTTGTAACGGCGTAAACGTGTGACTTCTTGTAATGATTAGATGGGTAAACAGAGGCCAACGGATCATCTGTCGGAGTGGCCGGCAATTGCAGCCATTTGTGCATCTCTGAAGACACACATCCATTACACTTCAAATACAGCCTGAAATTATAAGTTGACATTATTTAGATTTATAGATTTTACAATTTTATTTGAAAGAGGAAAATGCAATTGTATTACTTATCCGTTCATATTAAAGTGATTTAATATTATTATTAATGTTTAAAATATCCAACACTTAGAATTATTTAATCATTTATTTAATTTTTATTATATTTGAATACGAAAATGTTCATAAATAATTTATCTTAACTATAGGTAAATACATTTTTTTTGATTTATATTCCTACTTAATATATATATATATATATATATATATATATATATATATATATATATATTTTTTTGTAAAGATTTCCAGTGCTTTTGCATTTATGAAAAAAATATAGGTTGTATAAAGTTGATCATTTCAGACTTAATAACTGTCTACAATTGTTAATAATTGATAATTGTTAACTTCTAATGGAAAATAAATTCCCAATAATTATTAATATTAATTTAGTTTGAAAGAAAGTAGGTAAAAATGAAATATAACATATCTGACGTTAATACATATAGCAATTCGTAACTCAAACAAAATTAGTGCAACCGTGATCTCTGTATTACTATAATTAATTAGTTTCATTAAAATATAATCGTATGTATAAACTATACCATATCAATGTACCTTTTTATTTCATTTAAATTTCAAGCTTTAATATAAAAATTATCAAACTCTTAGAATTAATTCATTATTCAATTAATTTTTATTTCTCGTATTTTAATCAATAAATTATCACAACAAAATAGAACAAAATGCAAGTTATCATTCACATAGAATAATTTTCATATCTATGAACTACACACCTGTCTACTGCGGGTTTTTATAAAATATGATTATTCATATTCGTCAAGTTGAAAAAATTCATAAATTACAAGTTGTTTTCCTCAAGTTACTCAATGGTCTATCAATCTTATACACTTTCAGTATTTTAAAAATAATTAATAAAATTTAACGATTTAATAATATATTTGCATAGTAAAATATTTGATGTTACAATTCGGTAACATATGTAGAACTTTCGATTCCATAGGACGTTTTACGTATATATAAAATATAAATTATATAGTTTCAATTAACGTAAAGTAATATATATGTACGACAACCTTGTCATCGAAGTTCAATCAACCCAATGTCGTTCAGTGTACCTACACGCGTATTGTGTCATCGGACAATGTTGCAAACAGAATAAAAAATATTAATCAATTCTATCATATATAAAGAAAATAGTCCTAAGGCATCATCTATTTTAAGTACACACATTAGACGGCTGTTAAAAGATAGAACGGTATTGTAATACGACTTTCGGGGTTTGGAATCGCGAGCGAATCCAACTGTTGTTGCGTTCCATATGACGGCTCCTCTCGCTCAAAAAATACCCTCAGGTCGATATTTTAAGACCATGTTGTTTCTTTATTATAAATTGTTTTTAATTTTACTATTTATTTTTACGTAACGCACAGTAATTATTATACATTATTATTATTATGTATTATCTAATTTCGATAAATATCGGATGATCAACTGGGCGTTGGTTTGCACTCGACAACTCATGATTTTGAACCATGTATGAAAATATATAATATCCTATTCATTTGCATTGATGTGTATAAGACAATAGTTAATATTTTGGATGAATTCATAAATTTTAAAATTCGTGGAAATTTGTACGTCATGTGATAAATAATGAGGAAACCACAAAATTAATGAAAAATCAGTGCAATTACAGGGCGCATAACAACAGCATACAACAGCCGTTTGTGTGCAGCGTAACAGCCCGTTTAAATAATTCGCAAAAAACGAGTTTAGAAAGTGGTTAAAGTGAATATAGTGAACGTAGGTATATGAATATATATTAATGGATTAAGGCAATTATAGTTAATATTATTTAGTATCAACAATAAAATAGAAGCTTGTCCGTTTCCGTAATAATATGCGATGACAGTGTAAATAAAATATATAACTTTATATTAACATTTATTTTAAGTACTGTAAATTATAACAAAAGGATTAATCGAAACCAAATAAGTACGTGGATATTTAACATTTCTTGAATAATGTATAAAATAAAAACCGATTTTATTAATTTGATTAAAGTATAATTAAAGTTAAATATTATAGTTCAACAAAATCATGACTTAATAAAAAATATTGAATTACTAATTTTTATGCCATAGCTAAAATTTGTTTTTTATGTAAAAGCAGGGCCGTATTTACCATTTTTGCGCCCTGGGTCAACCATATTTTTAAGCCCACCCAACACTAAAAAAATTAATTCTTTCAAAGAAAAAAAATATTAATTGATACAAATAGATACAATATTAGTATATTACACCGGGCAACAGCGGTCCCCAGCCGCCCCACAGTGGGATGAAATACATTCGTAGCTTGCCAAAAGTCAAGTTTTTAAGTGTTTCCTAATTCGTCGATTATCATAAATTATTTTTGCCCACAACATTTGTGATATATATCTAGTCTTGATAATTATTTCGAATTATATATCCACGAATTACATGACTTTGACTGTCTAATATTATATAAATGTGCTTAATATTTAATTCAATAATAAATAACTTTGATGTTTATTTTTAAGATTTTATTCCACTGCAATCAACTTAATGTTACTATATGTTAATTTAGTCATTTATTTACTTTATTTAAACATATTTTTTTGTACAAATTAGGTTTGTATTTTTTTTTTTTAGAATTAAAATATTATTATTATTTATGAAAAAATGTATGCATATTTCATTTTAAATAGGCTGTGAATTAAATTTAACTCATTTTAACACTATTAGACATATGCTAATTTAAAAATAATATTGTCACATTTAAAATGAACCAGAATTTGTTTGCATCTATCTGCCCCTCTTTGGTTGAGAGGCTTTTATAAAAATATTCACAAAGCTCATACCACAGAGGGGCCATTGAACTCATAGCTCCATATCTATGATTCGTTCTTTTATATTAAATATAAAACATTTTATTAATAATAATCGTTATCGCGTCTTTTTCGCTGCGTCTCTGGTACAGGTGATTAAGTATATTCTATTATACAACCATATATTCACTTTAAAGTGGAACCAATCTTTAGTATTATTGTCGCATCTGTACCGTGCTAACCACCAGAGGCGCCCTAGGGCAGTTACATTTGGCGCCCCTATTTACGGGTGGTCATCAGGAGGAGGGGAGGGGACTTTAAGACAATTTTTAAAGCCTCCCAAAAATCAAAACTATTTCAAATTACCGGGTCACTTTACATTGAATTATTTATATAAAAATTAATAAATGAACAAGTAAAACAACTTAAATAATAAAAAATAAAAACATGAATAACAAAATTTATTTTATAATAGTAATGAATAATGGTTATATGATATAATGATTTATAACTACTAACCAACTAGAATACTGCCCTCTTATTTGGATAAATAATACTTCAAAACAAATATCTACATTAGAATCTATCCAAAATAATTGTCTGCGTTTTATTTCTTTTAAATTTCATTTATATAGAAACCCCCATGGTTCTTATGATAATGTATTTCATTACCTTAATCTCTTACCACTCAATGAACTACGAATAATTTTACTTTCAAGATTTCTGCATAATTTATTATTAGGTCGTATTGATTGTCCGGATTTGTTACCATTGATTAATTTAAAAATAAATAATCTCAATACCAGAAATCCGAAACCTTTCTACCCGCTATTTTCAAATAAGAATTATATTTTAAATTCCCCTGCAAACCTTCTGATGGTGGCTGGTAATACACATCCCTTTGATTTTAAATAATTTGTATATTGTCTGTATTGTATACTTATAAGTTATAATACTTTACGACTTTTCTTATTATATTCATTTAAATAGTAATAGTTTATATTATAAAATATTATATTTTGTTTTGTCTATATACTAATAGTTAAGCTCTTTGTACACACATTTTAAAATTGTAATATGACTAACGTCCGTATATTTAAATAAATAAATAACTTTATGTAAATGTTTTTTTTCTAGCTTTAAGTTTTGAGAATTTTTTAACAAGACTTGTCCAACTGATATTCTTTATCATGTCAATTACTCAATGACAATACATTTTCCAAAAAATGGTTAAAAATAGCTTGTTAATTGCGCGTTCAGTCACCCACCTCCCTGTCACCATCCATAGGTTAATAAAGTAGCTAATGTAGGCACACACACCAGACCATAATCGTAAATTATAATCACGGACTAAGATTAACTAGACTGGAAACGAACAATCTTAATCTTAGTCTGTGATTACAATTTAAAACACATTTTTCATGTATAATATTATAGGATATTCCGATATTATAGATTTATAGATAGTTGGTATTTCAATTTTTGTGACTGTGATGAATTTGGAGTATGAACTAATGGGAAAGTACCAATTTTTTTGCCGCCCAATAAAATATTGCAACTTTTGCCGCCCTGGGGCACTTGCCATAATTTCCCCCCCTCTTTGCACGGCTCTATGTCGCATATTTGTACAAAATTAAAATTTGTGTTACTCAGACGTTTTGTGCAATGGATCAAGAATTTGAAGGTTTGTATACATTTAATTATAATTATAACTTGGTTGGTATTTTAAATTTATATTTATTTTAACCGGTACAAGTCTTGGAAGATTTAACGATTATACATATGAAGAGTTCTTTAATTTTTTGCGTCAAAGAGGAAATTTAAATCCACAAAATATTACTTCTAGAACGATTTCAGTGGATATAATTAAAATTAAGTATGAAGATGATAAATGGGATAAAGAACACAAAAAAATTATTAAAGATAATATTTTAAGTTTTTCCGTAGTTTATTAAAAAAATAGGCTGTAAGTAACAGAAATTTAAATAAATTCATTAAAAAAAAATATTGATTGGCTTCAAATAGAATTCAGATTACCTCCATTAACTACCAATATAAAATTAGTACTATTATTAAACCAAGGAAATCGTTTTTCGAAAGTTTTGATAGGACTAAAAAATCAAAAGTGAAGCATAAAGTAGATTCTTTTATGTCTTCTGTAAAATAACTACATTTTTTATAAATTTCAATAAATATTTTATTTTGCTTGCATGAGTTATAATTTTTCTATAAGAGTAGATACTTTTGTTTGAATTTGAATATCGTTGCCTGTATTGTCTTATGTTTTTAAGTAATTATTAACTTAAGGGTTTTTGGAGGGCGTATTGTGCTCAAATTCTGTTTAAGTTTTTTTCCCCCCCTAATCCTATATTAAAAAATTGAAATTAAAATCGAAAATATTAAAACCCGGTATCCACAGTTAAAACCGAAACCATATTTTCCTAAAACCGATATTAAAAAGTAGAAATCGAAATCGGAAAAATGTCAAACCGGTATACAAATTAAAACCGTAACCAAAATGTTAGGACATTTGGTTCCTAGTACCGGTATTGAAAAATTAAAACCAAAATCAAAAAATTCAAAACCGGTATACTAAATCAAAATCAAAACCGAATTTTTTTCAATCGGTATCAAGCCCTGTATAAATGTGAATGTAAAAATAGTAGCCCCCCTACTTCCCCCTTAACTAACGGTCATATTAATAACCTGACGCAAAATTTGAAATTCAGCATCCTTAAAAATGATAGTATTGATGTTTCATACAATGTTATATATATATATATATATATATATATATATATATATATATATAAATGGAAACAAAAAATTCGAAATTGCATCAGTTGAGAACGGCTGGGCCGATTATCTTGATTTTTTTTTTAAATGATAGAGAATGTCGTGGAGCGGGTTTATAGGGTTTATATATGGACCTAACTCCACCCCCGGGAGGTGGTCAAACAGAAATTTTGAGATTTACGATAGAAATTTTTGTTTTTGTTTATAAATGGTTGCTATGGGGATTATAAGATTTGAGAATAATATTTATTTATTAGTGGTTAATATAATGAATTACCCGACGTTGCAAGGTAACCAAAAAAAAAAACATAAATAAGTACTTTGAATATTTTCTATTTGTTTGTGTCATTAAAAATGCCAAGAAGACGCCAGAATGCCAATTTTTGTCGTAGAACAAATGCAGCTACAAACATGAGAAACAGAAGAGCGCAAATAACAGACGAACAATGCCAATCCGATAGTGAGAATGATTCGTAGTTGACTCACGCAGAGCAAATGACCAACTACGCCAACAGGTACATCGAACATTTATATCTGATTCATTCCTGCGTCTAGCATTCTAGTATGAGCCCGATATTGAATATTATGCTCATTCAAAAGTAATAATTTGTGCTATGGACAAGGAATGCCCGCACTGCTATGCTCTCAAATTCAAAAATGAGCCAGTCTGGATGTGTTGTGCGTCAGGAAAGATGCAACTACCTAAAATTGAAACACCACCTGAACCATTGAACGGTTTACTTATCGGTACAGATCCAGATTCTAACGTGTTCCTGAAGTCAATTAGAATATTCAATTCATGTTTTCAAATGACATTTGACGTTCGGAGCAACAGAAATAGTTCGTAATACAAATGCAAATGGTCAACAATACAATTCTATACTACGGATTTTAGTACGTTAAGGTTAGGTTAGGATTATGTATTAATTGATTATATTAATCCACCGTATTATGTCAAACTTGGTATAACTTAGATTTAAATCATACACTAAGGTACGTACAAACAGCACTACGTCCGCGATCTACCGCAGGTAGATTGCCTACCTGATAATATACTGCTGTGAATCAGAATTTTTATTCCGGAGAGAAAACTTAAGATAAATCTAGAACATCATCCACCGAATATTAAATAACGAGTTGAACAAAGTTAGAGTCATATAGAGTTGGTATATTTAACGAGCAATGAAGTGCACGGGATCAGCTAGTGTGATATAGTTTTAGAGTAATTAATTTATGTAAGCTAGGAATGCATTTCATCGCACTGTAAGCCCCCTTAAATAGACCAAAATTTGGTCGCCCGGGGTAAATATCCCCATTCCCCCCCCCTAAATACGGTCCTGTGTGGAAGTAATTCATGTAAACACAAATGCTTACAATTTTTATGATATTTGTATTATAGAATTTATTTTTTGTATTATTATTTTTAAGTTTGCTCTTTAGATCCACTACACTATGAATATACATATAATTATTAATTTACATATTATACTATGATAATACTATATTATATTTTATATATTATAATGTTTTCATACTAATAAAATGAGCTATGTCATCAATTAATATTGGTAGGTACCACAAGTGGCTGTGACTGAAGTTTATTGATCCAGCAATAATATGTTTTAAATAAAACATAAAATAACAAACTTTAATTAAAGAAGTAAATTGTTTTTAAAAATCAATTATTATAGAAAAGTATTGAAATCATTTGTGTTTGATTAAAAGTAACAAGCAACAGCATAAAATATTAAGTGGATATTTAAATGTCTTAGTAAAATATCGTGTATCTTTTTATAAATATATTGATAATATGCTATGCATGTGTGTGTGTGTGTGTGTGTATGAATATTATTACAATGGACCTGTCAAAAAATTACATCACATGTTGATATATTTAATTTTTTCTTCTTCCACCATTCATTATACTTCAGAGGGAGTATAATGAACTGTACGGAATTTGTCACCTTCATCATCGGTGCACGTACATTCGACAAGCTGTTTTATTTTCTTTTTTTGTCGACGCGAGGGGAACAATGGCGTTTTTTGTTCATACCGTACAACCTGTAATTTAGATTTTCATTCAACACGTATTATATGTATCCGTGGCTTTAAAATGTATACAAACACTGCACTCTGCATCCTCGTATAGGCCACTCGATAGGATTCAATTCCATATAAACGCATTATTTTCGATCGAAGTACGTTGAACTTGTATAATAAGACGATGACCGTCCGATATTAATCAATAGGACTATTTAAAAAACCGTTTGGACACGACATCGAGTAAACCTAATAGCACATCAGCATCGCATATGAGACACCCAAACAGATATTCTAATACGATATACGCAAGCAATACTATACGATGTATGTAATAATAATAATAATAATAATAATACAGACGAGTCTCTACTCCTACGCAAACGGTTACAGGCGATACGATAATAAGTCGCGTTTTTTATGTTTGGAAATTCATAGCAATATTGTCTTTAGTGTATACGTATGTTATACGATGAGTTGACGATTGTTTACTTGGTTCAACAAACATAATTAAAGGAAAGCATTCAATTCATTTTAAACAGCACACGTGTTTACGAATAAAGCAGTTATGGGGAATGGTTTTTTTTTTTAACTTAATAACTTAATCATCAGTAACGAACGGAAATCAATCATAATTGGTGAAAAAAAAACATTATTTAATATTGACTCATCTAGAGTTGTATTTCCTGCATATTACATCATAACTGTATACACAAGAAGAGCATTAGGTTAAAATGAAAAAAAAAACGAACAATGAACAAAGAAGAAGAAATAATGTCTTAATACTTGCACCGATATAAAAATAAATCAAATGTTCGCGATACACTTTTCTGTTGCTTATTATTAAAAATACTTTCAAGATCATCCATCGAAAAAAAAACTTTACCACCTACATAATGACGCTGGAAAATGAGTTGGTCTGTGGTCGACGTTCGTAATAGTTTTATCACGTTAACAAAAACAACATTACAAAAAAAACAACTATTACAATAGGTTAGTTGCACATTAGTCTGATAATCGAGGGAGTTCAAAAAATGTTATTGTTTTCGAGTAGCGGTGAAAAAAAAAAGAAAAAACTTTTTCATTGTGTGATAAGATTATAAAATGTCGAAGGAACATATTACGCTATATATTTACGCTGCAAATATTGTATACATGTCGAAGAAGTACTTTATAACATTATATAGGTACCTAACGTTAAACCTCGAATGATATAACTCTAGATATAACGCATTGCACATACACTGCGGTGTAATCGTTAACGTATACGTGTGTATTTTGTTATAATTAATTTTCTGTCCGGACGTGAAGCCAAATCGAGCTATAAACGTACTCTACTGCGAGTCATTGTAATATCCAGAAAGATTATCAAGTCCGTAGTCGTACGTACATGCTGTTTGGTCACACCTTCTTCAAGAGGGTTATTTAATTTTATTCATGCGGAACCTTTCTCTCGCTGCCCAGGCTTGCAGTCCTCACAACTACACACACACAATTGCAAACATTCCACGCACACACTCGTTATACCTACCTTTCAGTAGGTTATAACAGCAACGTCAACGGAAACCATACATTACGTGTAAGTCATCACGTAGTTTTTTGTATTTTGTCCGTTTAAATGTTCATGTTATTCAATAAAAACACAAAATGTTGTCAATAAACGTTGTTAACCATTGCAGTTACTACATGATTCATTTAATTAAAATACAATTCTTATTAAACACGTTAAAATAATACATCAAGCGTACGTAAACTAATTAATTTTTATTCTAAAATCAATGTTTGCATACGTGTATTCAATGATACTCTGAGGATACAATTAATTTCCATTGGAAATGTATTTTCGATTAATATCTGTTGGAAATACTTCCGAAATATTATTTGTACTACTCAAAGTTTACAATAAAAAGATATTACACTCAAATAATATTTTTACCGATTATCTAATAAATTATTATGTGATATACGTAGAAACATAAAAAAAATTCTATAATACAAATATTTAATTTTAACTTAATTTATTATTATAACATTTGTTCCATATAATTTCATAAACTATATAATATAATTTAAATGTCAAAACTATAATTAATTAAATTTAATACTTTTCAATGAACTATATTTTATTATTATTATTAATATGAATACAATAATTTTTATGAATAATACGTTTTCTACGAAATCGTCCTTGTCCTTCGTTTCCTTATAGATAACTTTTACACAGCTACCTAAGACTATAGTATACATAAGTCAGTATTTGTACTTCAAATTCTATTAGTTTTTGAATGAATAATAATTAATCTATTAATAAGATTTAAGGAGAATTTCGAAAATAACATTAATAACTTTTTTTATAATAAAATATTGTGAGGATTTTGATGTAAAAATATTTTAAATTATTGTTACATTATATAATTAATTATGCTAAAAATATAATAAAAATTGATAATAGTTAGATATATGGGATGTTATGATCAATTAAAAATAAATAATGTGTTGAATATGATGTATCATTATTTTAAGACATTTTAATGATTATATTGGTGAAAAAAAATAATAAAAAAAAAATTAGATAACAACTACCAACAATACGTTTACGCATATCGCATCAGCATATGATAACACGCATAACTTTAAATAAAAGGATCGTGACCTAGCATTTTTTAAATTTATTTTAAACAAGCACTTATGGAATAGTGGTCAACTTTTGTTGTTATTAAATAATGTTGGAATATAAGAGTTGGTATCACAAATATGTTATATTTAGATACTTCAAAAAATTATATCTATAGATGTATTCGTTAATCAATATTTATAATTTGATAAATGAAATTACGCATGTATGAATTATTTATTATTTTTCATACTTATAATATTGTAAATACTTAATTAATTACTTGCATTTTTTAGAATATGATGAAATAAATATCATAGGGTGAATAAAATATTTTTATGCAGTAAATTTTAAATTGTTCAAAAATCAGTTTAAAAGTTAAAAATGTACAATTCAGATGTATCATTGAGAACGTTATGTTTATAATTTAAAATACATTTACAAGACATTCAAATTTCATAATATAATTTTTCAACAATGCCTGTATATAAATTTTAAATGTATTCGTTGAATGTTGTAGATTTTAAATATAAAATATAAATAAAATAAATATGGTTTTATTTATTGAAAATATAAATTGTATTAGTTTTATTTAATCTGGTATTAATGATGAATTAAAATTCGTCAGTAACTTTTTTTACAAATAACACAAATTTGAGTTTAAAAAACAAAAAGTAATAAAAAGCCGACAAGTTACCCCTAAAACATTATTTTTTTTTAAAAAAAAAACTATATCCATACATGTTCTATGTAACAACTAAAACTCTATTGCTTACTAAATAAATCAACAATAATAACTATTAATACTTATTTTATAATTTACATAAACGATGAGCTTATTTAAAAGTTGTATGTGCATACATATATTCAGGGCTGTAGTGAAGGGTATACGGAGGTATCCGTCATATACAATCTGATGATTTAAAAAAAAACATCGTATACCTCCTGGTTTTGATTTAATACTTTTTATCACAGATAAAAATTAAAATATAAAATATAATTCACAAATAAACTATTATATGTATAATTTTATTATCATACTTTTTTGTTAAATTAAGAAAACTAACAATAACGATGAAACATTTATTTTATTAATTCATTTAACATATTAATTTATAATATATTCAACTGAAAATCCGGATAATAAGAAGGCGTATTATAAATTAGGCGATAAAGACTATCACTATTGTCTGAATAATCGATTTATAAATGTATTTTGACAATAGAAGAGTATTCACTGTAGTTAACATAAAAATAAAAATTCCACGTATAAAATAAAAGTAAAGCCATCAAGATATAGCTCAACAAATAATCGAATAAACTGAAATCCAAAGAAAATTTTTCAATTAAGTACTAATATTATATATTTGAATAAGTCAAAATAAATGTTTTAATAAAAAAATTTAGGAAAACATCATAAAAAATATGGTTTTTTTCTGTTTCAAAATGTACACATTATGTATATGTGTAACTATAATATATCTTCAACTAAAACCATAGGTTGTACACCTTCTATTTTTTGACAACAAAAGTACTACATGTATTTTAATATGAAATTAAAATTGTGTTACTTGAATATAGTTTTGAAAATTATAACATAACAAAAACTCATTGTCAAATATTTGAATTATTTGAAAGTACAAAAGTTTCGATAACGTTTAGTTGTAAAAGAAATACTTGGTACTTGAAACCAAATATGATTAAATTTTAAAATATATAAATATTATTTGTAATAGTATACAATTTGGAACATTTTTACCATACGAACAACGAAGACTGAGAATATTAATATAGGTTAATGTAACCATTGTATTTTGTTGTCGTATTACATTTAAATAAACATAATTAGAATTATTTAGTGCCTGATTTTAAAATGGAAGTTAAAGTATACAGTCTAGTATTTAATTATTATTGAACTTTCTATGTGAGCAATGAAAATCGCCTTTCGAGTATACATTATTGGAACCCTTATTGTTTAATGCTTTATTAATAAATAAATATTTAAAAGGTAATAATACAATAATACAAAATATTTCACGATTTACGTCAGATATTATACTCATACATAAAATGATCCTGATTTTTGGCTAAGAACATAAATAGGTACAATATACAAATAGGCATGTTTTATAAACATTTTATATTGATAAAATATATACTATATAATACATATAAAAAATGTATTGTATTCGTTTTATCAGTACAAACCAAACAATCAAGAATATTTGATTTTAATATTAAGTAAAAGCGTATTCGTGAAAAAGTGTTTGTAAAGGTATTATTGTTAACAAAATTACATATTGAGAACAAAAACCTGTAATTCGTGATCTAGGGATGGTTAAATTCAAATTGAACCATAGTTTTATTTTCTCACTTACCGTATAAAAACGTTAAGGGTATATTTCGCAAAACAGTTTTGTTCGTAAACACACGCAAATGTCAACTTCAAACCGTTACCAAATGTTGTGCGACGTTAACTGTTGCAGAAAGTTATGTCGATGTAATTTTATTTTTGTTCCAAAGATCCAATCAACCGAAAATTACAATAACTATCGTACTACTTAAGCATAACTATCATCCAACAAATGGTCAATATTTCCCAAAATCGATTTACATTCCAGCTGATATATTGTACACCACCCATAACAGTGCAATATTTCTCATAACTAGGGCCCGGATTTAAATGCATTTAAAACTATACAAATATGCTCTAAAAAATAGCCAAAAATGCTCTTAAAAAATGCATTTTACCACAAAAATGAACTTAAAAATGCCATATATATTTTTTTTTTACACGATTTGTAAATTTTAATAAGATGTAATTTTTATTTATTATTTTATTAAAAAAAACTGAAAATTTGAAAAATTGACTTGATACTGTCAAGCAAATTTTATGACCGCGATGTAATACGAACAGACTTATTTGAACGTGATTTTTGACCGAATACGGGTGACACTTCACAGTCAATAATAAATTAATCAATATTAATTTTAATAATAAAACTGAATCGAAAAATAAAGATTGACAATTAATATGGAAAACCCGTTAAAGCTACTTAAATATCAAGAAAATAATTTATCTTTAGACAATATTTTTGAATAGGCTAAATTTGTATAGTTTATTAAACAAATATGCATTAAAAACGAAAAAATGACCGATAAATGCTAAAATATGTTCTAAAAATGAAAAAATATTGAAATATGCAAAAAAAAGCAAAAAATGCAAAATAAAAATGTCACCTTTGAAGTCTCTGTTATATGAATCAAATTATAAACTTGGAAAGCATTATCTAAGATTAACCAAAAAAAGATGCATTTTGCATTGAAATCCGGGCCCTACTCATAACCATCCGTAGCACGTGTTCGAGCTGTTCTTATCGTTTCGAAACCCGTGCCCGGTATTTTTTTCCTCTCTCAAAAGATTGTGCAGTACCAATGCGGTATGTTTTGAATTTAAAACGATGGGATGGGGGAGGGAAGAAGAAAATATTTCGACATAACTCACCGTAAATGATTCGCTTAGCACTTTGTGTCGAAACCGATGACCGAATTTATAATACTATAATCTGTTTGCGGAGAAAGAAAAAAAAAATAATAATAAACACGAACTGAACCAACTGATACAGTAAACCAGTGGCAAACACGTACGCGGGACAGTACACGTGCGACAAGTCTGTTACGGCAGTAGATGTACACGGGTGGTCACTATACGTCGAGCACGCAACGGCGACTGAACGAACGCTTGACGATTTCGCCGGCGATGGAAGCAGCGGCGGCAGCAGATCGTCGGAAAGTGAAATTTCACAACCGCCGCCGACGCTGCCGCCACACCCTCCACGACACCACCTCTTCTCGGTGCGGTAACGTGTCGCCGCGTAGCCGAGCCGATTCCATCAGCCGCGACAGCATGCGAGATGAACAGGGCTCGAAATATATGCGCTAGAAATCAATGAAATAATAATATGAAATTAACGGTAGTGTTACTGATAAAGGCAATGCACTAAATAAAATAAAAAAATAAACAATACTTACAATAATAATATGAAAATAAAAAATTAAATCTAGTTTTTTTTTCAATTTGAGCGCCATACTTTTACGATTTCTTCGTATACGTAAATATAGTTTACTCATTGTTCAACGTAATTTTTCCAGGAAAATAAGTAGAGCAGGAATTTCGAACAAGGTAAGAAATTGACCATTGAATAAATTAACGAATAAAAAAATAAATACGAAAATGCAAATGTGAAAGGCCGGGATAATACACGCATAAATATCATCTTGTTTCCTGTACAATCAATTTGATTGATCATAATACGTAGGTGGAAAAAAAAATTGTGATATTTTTCCTTTGGAAAAATTCGTAAAAATAATGGTACGAAATACAAATAACTTAAATGACAGTGACAGTGCAAATTGAACAAAAACTCAGAACCTTTGAGAATAGAATACTAAGAACAATATGTGGATCAATTTTCGATATTGAAATACATAAATAGCAAGAAAAATCGCAGAATTAAGGGAAATCATCTATTTAAGTACCTTATATAACAAGCTATGTGAAAGATTAGAGAATTCAGTGGTTAGTACACATAATTAGAAAAAATAAATATAATGAAGTTAGGACATCAATTAAATACAAACCAACAGGTAGAAGACCCATAGGCAGACCTAAGAAACGATGGATGGAGATCTTGAGAGACTAGACGTAACAGGATACAGGATCGTGATTATTGAAAGTTGGTGACAGTAACAACTAAAAAATGTTTTGTAGAATTGTAAAAGCACATAAAAAAGAAATATGTAGATAAGTAAAATGAACAACTGACTGATATAATACATAAAGTAAGTCATATTATACTAAATTAACATACGAGCATAGGTTTTTTACAATAATACCATTTTATCAACAAATATTATTAATAACAAATTATCATTATATTACTCTTGTTAAATTATCAATATACTTATATTTATTATCAATTATTAGCAAAATATATTTTCAACAAAGATTAATAGATGACTGCTACTGAGATTCTGGTGAAATGTACACAGTGACATCATATACAACGTATGCGTACACCATAAATCGTAATATGCATACGAACATATGCACTCGTCAATTCGCAGTATTCAATTGCAGTGTCAAAACTAGAACCTTGAATATTTCGGGGACTTCGCGAAATCGACGCGTAATGTTTTATAACAAAAGTCCATTCGTTTGGTTTCCCAGTCACTTTTTCGCTCATTACAAAATATAGTGATTTCTAATTAAAATATAATTAAGACATAACTTGTAATGTTGATTTTATCATTGTGTCGTAATAATATGTTAATTTTGTTCGTTTTGGCATATTTTATCTTTACAAATAAAACAGCATGTATTACAAAAGATTTTCAAAATTGTATATATGGTTTTTTATTGAAAAAAATATTCAGAAAATGTTACGAAATCATTTTGACACCATGCCAGTTGGTCAATTGATGTATCGAGTTATTAATCAAATCAATCGGATTAATATTTCAAAAACACTTGGTACATTTTACTCGATTATCAAAACATGTTTGAGAATGTGTCTCAATTATTAAAAAATTCTTGTTAACCGACTTAACATCTGATATCGCTTTTTGCAGTTTACCATATTAAGTATGATTTTAGACGTATGTTTTATGTCTCCGAATTATGAGAACTTTGTGCTCATTTTTTTTCTTTCATACTTCCGTGAATGATTCACTTCTAAAAATTTACTATCTCTGTATCACTGTGTCAATATGATGTTTACTATTTTTTACCTGATAGTCTTCTTGAACTGTACAAGTCCTATAATGTACTTATTCATCTTCGCTTTACTACATATTTTTAAAATATTAAAAAAAAGAGATTCATAAACTGAAAAAAAAAAACGCTCACATTTTGTTATTTAAAGCAAAATAATCCGAGTCCCGAGATATGTAAAAGGTGCTTCGGAAAAAGTGTGTGAAAGAGTTAGCTTATTTACGTTTAGATTGTAAATAGGGAGCCCAAGTGAGGCGTTTATCAAGGATGATAACCAAAAATTCCATATTGCATACGAGTCTGCAATGAAGTACCACATTTTATGTCTTTTCCGTCCTTGTCATCATATGTAGCACATAACTATATATAGATTATATTTATAGGGTAATTGATAAAAAATAAAGACACGATTGCTATCAGTAATATAAGTATACAATTATTTTTATTTCATAACTATATATAAATTACATTATAAATATTATAAAAATATATAAATATTAGAATGTTGCTAGGAGACGGTTGCTAAGGGATGTTGCTAAGGAATGATATGTAACGCTTTTTCGGTAACGCTTTTCGATTCTATGTGCCAAAGAAAAGACATAAAATGTCAAAAAGTAGAACTCTATAGGTATATTATGAAATTTAATGTTATCAATCCTATAATGTTTTTATTTTTACAAGGTAGACTTCCATTTCTGTCATAATTCTATGCATATCATTATGTTTAATATTAATATGTATCTCATATAAATCGCTTTTTTTCGTATTATAAAGTAAATTTATACTATTTTCTTCTCCTCTGATAATAATGATTTAAAACTACCTTTTAGTGCATCTATTATTTTAATAAATCTTAATTGAATAAATATTTCTCATTTTTCCGGCAATAGATTTTCATATACGCAATAAATTTATATTTTATTTTCCATTTTGTTAAATATTTAAACAAATTTAAGACATTTAAAATAAAAAATTTCACCCAACTGTATAAAAATAAAAAAAGAGTAACAAAATATTCTCAAACGAGATACAACCTAGTAAAACCTACACAGAGTAGAAACAAAACGTTTTAATGTGCAATTTTTTACATTATCCACTATTGACTGAATAATGTTAACATTATTCTGATAGTATTTATATTTCATGTTTATAAGTGAAGAATTACGTATTAGCTAAAATGCATGGTTAATGTTCAAATAATCCGACTATTGTGGACTTTATCCAAGTATTTACATTACCCGTAAAATATATAGTTTATAAAATATACCCTCTCATTTACTAAAAATTACTAAGATTATAATTTCAATTTAATTTTGAATTTCTAGAAAAATTAGGACTCTTAATAGTTTTTAAATTATGATATTTTTTGTATTTTTGAATTTATTTATTTTTATAATCAGAATGTTCTAAATATTGATGATTGCTACTGAAATAATATAATAACATTTTTATTTTATTTATTCGACACATTAGAGTAAATTGATTTAATTAATTTTTTATGCATAAATACCATCATATGAATGTATTTAATATACATTAAAAAAAAATTAATTTACATTATTTCACTCTATAAAGTCCACGAAAAATACACATCCGAATTATTTTGGAAATATAACGAACAATATCACAGAAATTATGAAACAATAAAAAAACAAGAAGGTCAAAATTACACTTTTCCGTCAATTCACTTAACCACAAAAACATTCTCATGTACGACAGATTAATCTTTCTCTGCGGCTTTTTTAGCTAAAAGTTAAATTTATATTTTCCTCTTGTTATAAAAATATTAAATTTATAATAATACATTATAATTTATAACGAGCATGCACCACACGTACATTCAGTACAATCATAAATCAATTTCGTAATTGTTCAGTTTTATTTTTTTTTTTTGTTTTTATGTAATAATGATAATTAGTGTACGTTATCACAATTAATCTAATCAATCAACCAGTTAATATCCTACGAATATTTTGATAAGTTTAAACCGTGAGGTTAATTCTATACTGCTACCGTGCATACTCAATAAATATACCTACTCACTATAGATCACGTAATTCTAATGTGACAAATTAATTTGAGGATTTTACCAATATTAGACATGATTTTTTAGTATTTCGTATTAATTTTATGTGATTACATAAGTAATAATTTTATATGTAAACACCGTAAGTTCGAACTTATATAATGTCACTTGATTGATTTTAATTAGAAGAGTTTAAATGCTAAATGCATGGTTTAAAAGCCATTATTTTGCGCTTCATAACTAATATTGCACGGGAATCATTTATAATACTAAATATTTACTATATTTTTTTTGTACGCATATACTAGAATCAAAATATATATACTATTATGTATTTACTTTATGTTTATAATCCTATCCATTCTATTTTTCGGAATTTAGACTGGGGGTGAAAAGGAAAAAAACATTTTGATAATACACTATTGTTACACTTTTAGAATATAAATATAATAGTTCAACTATAATCATCTTTAACTACCCTTCCCCCCCTTTCTAATGATCACTATTCATTGATTTTCGGTCTCTCGCAGGTTATTAAACATCCGATTTTAATCTTCTTTTCCACATGATATTTTAATACGAGTATTCAAATCAAAGAATATAATATATTAGAAGAATTATTTTGAATATAATACTTCATATTATGAAATAATTATTTAGCTCTACATTATAATCAGTCATTCTGACAAACTTAAGTTTTATAAATCAATTGTATGCTTCAACAAATACAAATAATAAGGTAAATATGTCTAATTTATATGACCATATCAAATTGTATATTGATCATCTATTAAAAGATTATTTATTCTATGATTAATATTAATTCGTATGAAATATTATATATAAGTAATTAGTAATAATAGATAAAGAAATAAATTATTTTAATAAGCCGAAAATTTTAAAAATTCAATATTTGTAATAATTGATACTTGATAAAAAAGGATAGACATTGGGTATTACCACGGTCTAATCCTTAAACAATAAAAATAAACATAATAAGAATAAATAACTATGAATTACATAGATGCGTAAAATCTTTATTAGTATCCTTTCAGTTTATACAACAAATTAAAAAAAAAAAAATGTTGTATTGATTGAGATATCAACATAATATACTATCTATTTAACGCACTATTTAAATTCTAAATTCAACTTCATAAAGTCGTAATTTACTGTATTAAGTTCGAATATGGATAAAATAAATAAAAGTTTATATCAGGTACACATAACTTATACCAACTTAAGATCAATTTTATAAACGTCAATGTCATGAATTCTAATTTAAATTATAAATAGACTAGAATAAATAAATCTTAATATAATTATAATTCTGTATATTATAACAGACTTAAAAAAATAAAAATAAAATAAATTATCAGATTGGCCTTAAACTCTGCAAAGTTAAAAAATAATAGAACTTTTGCCAAGTAGCCAGAGTCGCACCTACAGTTAAGTACCGCGATTTAAAAATTAATCAACAAATCTATAAGTGTATCACATGAAGGACTATTTGATATAATTCACTTATTGTTTCCTTCGTCCCTGCTCTGTGCTTTCAACAAATATAATTCTATCGTTGGTGAGAAGCCAAACATGCGAAACGTGGGTGCAAAGGTTTCACTGATATAAATTTTTAGTATTACAGTTTTGCAAAATGGAGAAATTTAACGAAGGCCATGAAACCTGTATGGTCAATACTTGCACGATCTCTTTGTTTCAATAGGTTTTTTTTATATATTTTATATACTTGTATACATCTATTTTTTAATGTTGCGTGGTGGAAAATAGAAGCATAGAATTACATGTGGGCGATACAGTTGTGTTTACGATAAGAACGACCTCAAAATTAGTCAGATAAAAAAATATACACACAAACACGCACACACTAATACACACGCACACGCACAATGTGCTTGATTGGTATATAGAAATTAAAGTGTACGTAAAGGTTGCACAGGGTTCAGGGTGACAGGACACAAATGTTTCCATAAATAATGAGAAAAAAAAATTTAAAATACCATCTTCAACTGTAATATATGCGTATAGTTATTAAAATAATGGCTAAACAGTAATCTTGTTTGTTACAAAACACGTACTCTTTTCGATTTGAAATCAAAAATGTCCTCGACAAGGCACACTAACCTTACAGGTTTATAATTTTTATATTTCGTTTGTAACAGTCAACACCGTTGAACGAACCAGTCAGACTGAATGATTGTGATGTGATATTGGGAAATTTGCAGATAATAGGATGAATAATTTTGTGTAGCCCTTTAGATTTTATTAATGTCTATTTATATTTATACTATTGTCACCATTAAAAAATGATGACATCAAACTACTATTTTTAAACTTCAATACCCATCGGAATTCAGTAAAATACAGGTTTTTTAAACCATGCCTTCCTTCCTTTTTTTAGCGAATTTATAATTTTTTTTTTTTTTCATAAACAGGAAATAAAAATCTTTAATCTGCTACGTAGAAAGGAAGTATGTGAACTTGGTAGTGTTTCTTTGTCATGGGCAGCAAGAAATAAATAATTCTTTAGAAATGTATGGTATTCAAACGATTATAAATGTATTTTTAAATATACAACATATTGGTTCAAAATATATATTGTGTATGGCATACAAGCCATCAAGATCGAATATAAAATATATTATTTAAATTTTGGAATAATTATTTATTAAATATAATAAATACCGACGTTTTCTATACATGGTTAAGATTTCAAAGTATTTTGATATATTTTGACTTATTTATAGACAATTTAAATTTTCGATTTTTCTAAATTTTTCGTTTCAAAATAAAATATACTTATTACAATATTTATAAATAACATTGTATTATATTCTAGACAAACATATCATCTCCGTTCAGAATCGTTTTTCGTATACAATGATACCTATCATTGAATTCAAATTTAACAAATCCATTATAATGACCTATCCTATAAACGAGGTGCACTCCACCCCCAAGTGTACAGCAGAGCGAGGCCCATCCGGTTCTTTTTTTTATTTTCTAATGCTTATTTTTGTGTTCTAATTTTATAATTATAGTCTTAAAGTATTTACATTGTAAGTAACTGTAAACTTTATGAATTACTACATAAAGTAAATATTCTGCATTTTAAATCTATACATTGTTGTTAATCAGCAACTATAACTTGTGTTTTTTTTTTACATTTAATATTTTTAATATAGAAAATAATAAAAAATAAAATTTGATAAATTGAAAATTGAATAAAACAATCAAATTAAAACAATTAAAGTCATTATCATAAAATAAAAAAATAAAAATCATTATTTTTTAAGATAAATGTAATACAGTAGGTAATTTAATGTTTTTTAAGCGTTCTAGTTTCCATTATATTAAATTATATTAACAATTACATAACACATGTTACTCTATTATACTAATATTTTTTTTTAATTTGAAAAATTTAATAATTATAATATAAATAAATTACAAAATCTACCAAACTTAATTACTATTGACAATATTTACATTTATTTCCGTGTAGGATTTATAATATTGTAGTTATTATCTGATGACTCATAACAATTCACAAAATATGTAAAATATAAAACAGTAGTTTAGTCTTTTACCCCAAGGTAATACTCAATATTCCACTAACAAATTATTTTGGGCTCTTATGATTCACAATTGAAACATTTTATCCTTGCATTGATTATCTATAATAATTTTTGTTATTCATTTTATGACAATTGCCAATAAAATCAAGTACATTATTTGACTTGAATAAATTGAAAATATTAAATTATGTATCCAGAAATAATAATTGAATAAATAGTTAACTAATATCTGTTAATTTAAAAGATTCTAAATAAATATAGACAACAACATTTTAATAATATATGAAGATAGGAATAATAATTTTATTTTAGGAATATTTTTCACATATATTTACTTAGGAGGTCAAGTCCCCTTTTACATCTAAAGAAAACATATTTAAATTTTTTTAGTTAGAATATAAATATGCAATCACTATTCAAATACGGTAAATAAAATGCAGATATAATGAATAATGATAGATCTTTTAAATTTAATTTAATTGTAATATTTATCCCTCCTTAATAATTCAAAAATAATTATTAAATCGTACTTAAATATCTATTATTCACATGATTAATTATTAATTATTATTTTCTAATCTTATGATTTATTATTAATTAACTAGTTATTTTTAATTATAACTAAAGTTTTTAAATTACAAACAAAATGATACACTGAAATTAACTTTGATGTTTATAACTAAGATTAGAACTTGGTAAATTTTTATAAATAATCAATAATAATTGTTGGATTATACCAATGATATATGATTTTCAGTTGTTAACAATTTTCTTACACCTGATGAACAAATGTTTTTCACGTAACCCAACCAAATTATGTATCTTTCTGGGAGTATTATAATAATATTTATTATATTAAATTTAAACTAACATTTTTAGAAATTTATTTTATACATTTCAGTTGGAATTTCAGTCAAAAACCAAAGATACAAAAATTAATAATGTTTTTATAAGATATACTTCATATACTCTGAAGCTCAAGTAGTTAAAATATGATGTAAAATTGGACACAGATGTTTTAACTTTGGTAATAAATAATAAATTTCCTTTTGAATGATAAGTGCATACCATGACGTAATTGACGACCCATTTAACATTTGTCAATCATAAAAATTGAAACAATATTTATACATGATTGGAATTCAAATATTTAAAATAAAAACTTTATAAACTATTGAATAAATATTTGATTTTCATGTTGAACCTTAAATATGTAATAAGTATTAATTAACATTCAAAAATCAATACTTAAAAGTTAATAAAAATCTAAAATTGTATAAACGTCAAATACTTAATTTAATGTTTAAATATTTACTACCAATGAATATTGAACATTTATCAAATAATTTAATTTTTTTCTAAATATTTATTAAATGTTGAATAAATATATCTATGATCCGTGGAAATAGGCTATTGTATTTTTTTATATAATTATAATTATAAACAATGATTGTTTGGTATATTTGATATTGCTGTCAGCTGTTACAATAATAAGTTGATTTGATATCAACTATAGATACTATTGTAACAGCTGACAGCAATATCAAATATACCAAAAAATCATAAAATTATAGCTGTAGATGCGTTAATAAATTTAAATCAGATGTATTTTAATTGTCAACATATTTAAATAATTTTTATATAGGTATATATATAACTGTAAAGCAATCAATTAATTATATAAACAGGTAATTAAGTTTTTATTACCCTTCTTCACTACTATCACCATATTTGTCATGAAATTTACTATATTCACTCGATATATTCTTCACAACCTTTATGAGAATATCACTGTGTATAATACATTTACATGTATTAGCTATAGAAATAAATACTCAAATAAAATAATGTTATTATACAATTCAACAACTACTAATATATTACATTTGGGATTAATAATTCATTGATAACAAATTACATTTCAGAGATTTCATTCGTTTGCATATTATAATTAATAGGTACCAGAATATTATAATAATTTAAATAATAATAATAATTGTTGTTGTTGTTGTTCAGTGTTGTGTGACATTAAAGAACAAAAATAACATTAATTACCACGAAAATCTCAGTTTCCAAGTATATAACATAATATATTGGAGGACGTATCAACGTGGAATATTTTTGCTTTTTACTGCAAAACGAAATGGTTTATGGAAAAACGTACCGTTCATAAATTAAACCGAAGACGTATAATGCGCGTGTATGCACATAAAAATGTTTCCAGGTTAAGGCTGAACATCCATGATTATTGGACAGATAGATAATAGATAGATAGATTAAATATAAAATAATAATAACTTGGAAATGTTTGTTGTCTTGTACGGCGAAACGCGGTTGTTAAAATATAAAAAATGTGGTGTGCAACCATCATATGATCTTTGACGCGTATCGTTAATGGACATGCAGCCTCCTGTTCGTCGTTCGTGTGTATATTATCGCGGTAAATATTATATATCGCGGTATACATTTTGTGTTTTTTTCTTTTTTTTCCCTATATTTTCTGAAACAATGTTCTCTGCGCGGTGGTGACGTATCGAACACGTACTATCACGATAATTATAATAAAGATAATTACACGCTGCGGACTGTCATCGTCGTTGACATGCCGGAGTAGGCGGCACGCAATATTATAATAATAATTCTGTGATAACGACATAATCGGCAGCGGCCTCCGCCACCACTTCGGACACATCAAAAAATCTATTGGCGCCAATCGTCTTTGCTGCCGGACAATGTTGGTCAAGGCGTCGCATGGACACGGACGCGTCGGGCCAAGGACCTTGTGCACATTTAAAAAATATTTTCCTAATGCCGCCGCATGCCGATTTCATGTAAAAACACACACCCGAATCGTTTTATTATGTGTCACCGCGGCCGACGACCGTCGAGATCGATGGTAGTTGTATTCGAGATGAAACAAATATAATATTATTTAACTAGTAAAAATGTCACTAATTCACATAACATATAAATTGGTGCAATACGAATATGAAGTTATTGGATTGAACAAAACCTAAATTCAATAATCTTAATTTTTCCTGTGGTTAACTTTGTATAATAAGTAATTATGATTATATTTTAAACAACACGGTACTATATATATATATATATATATATATATATATATATTATAAAAAGGCGTAACTAAAATTAGTAATTAATGTAATTTTACAAAGGAGACCAAATAATAGAACTGAAATAATGTTACGATTAGGTCCTTTCCGTGTCCCTAGGCATTCAAATACTTAAGATCCCCTTAATTACTTAAAATAACTGAACTAAAATTATATTATAAAACAAATTTTAAAAGAGTTGGAATAATTGTTTACATGATTTATATAAAAAAAAGCTATAGATAAAATCTAAAATATATTTAAATTTGTATTCAAGTAATTTAATTCTAATATATTTAAATATTCAGATTATTAAAGTTTATTAAATTTTAGCTGTAAGTACTAATCACGTAACATTTGATATTTTTAATTTAAATATTATATTGTATTAATATAATATTATATTAAATAATGTAATATAAATTAAATTTGTATTTCAAAATAATAATTATTATAATGTAATGCCTACTCTACAAACATTTCATATATTTTTTTATTTTAGTATTATTTACAATTTTATAATCTTTTCATACATTTAAACTACAAGAAAAAAATTGCACAAACAATTTAACACAATACCTCAATATTTTAAATTTAAACTAAAATATGTTTTAAATAATTACTAATATTTACTATTCAAATTATAACTATAGTGCAAGTATTTTTTTAAATACTAGTAAATGCATTTTTTTCAATAGATTGTGATGGATGGATGAAATCTAACGCATAATAAAATGATTGTTGTTATTAAATGAGAATAAAATAAAATAAATTTTATTATAATTCAATCGTAAGCATAAATTGTTAAAAATAAGTCTTAAAATGATTAATTTAGAAATTATGAAATTCTTACTTACTTTTAAATATAAGTATATAATACTGTAACAATGATTTGAAAAATATTTATTTTTTTATGAACAAATGACATTAACATTTTTGTTATATAGTATTTTGTAAAAGAAATATTGAAAATTTAAGTTATATTACTAAAACAATTGGTTATCTTATATACATATGTTTAAAATGCAAATACCATAAGTTTTTATAAGAAATTCCCATGTCAAATAATACCTAGGTATTCCTAATAATAAATGAAGTTAATGTATGACTTTTTTCAATACTTCAAAAATAGTATTAACTGTGAAATATTTAATAAGACTTTGGACGAATTTAATGATTAATCTGATTTCGGACTCCACTAATTTGTCACATCACTCTTTGTACAGAATATTTTATTGTAGCAATCGGTCATTATTAAGGAAAGAAACATATTTTAAGCATTGTGTTTGTGATTGGAATTTATGTGTTATGTAAGGTATTTTCGTGGCATTGAGAGTTTCGTGATATTATTTGTAGAACGTTTAATTTAATTCCCTATTATACAATTGACTTGAAAATTACATTGATCCTTAAAACAGAGTAATTTTAAAAATCAATGTAATTTTCAATTCAACCGTGTAATAGGGAATTACATTATACGTTTAACAAATAATATCACAAAATTGCCTATGCCAACAAAATACCTTACTTCATCCTAACTTTGTAAAAATTTGAAAGCAATGATACATCTTAGCATTAAAAAATAATTCCTAGTGAAGGTTAAGTAATTACAACCTCTTTACATATTTACTTTTTTTAAAATAATAAAAATCTTTATTTTCAAAATAATCAGTTACATTCAAACTTTAAATTATTTTAAAAATAAAACTGACTGACTCAAATATTATATTCTTAATTTAAACGGAAAAGCGTGCTTGTTCAAAGAATTATTCTTAATAAATGTAAAGATAAAATTAAAATTATTAAAAATTGTATTAATTATTATCAGAATACGGAACTTATGGTGCTTACAATCATCAAAATAAGCGCCATTAAACTTAATTAACGCCATTAACTTAAATACTTCATAATCACTGAAATAAATGCATATAAATATTAAAAATAACAAAAAAAATAAAATAAACCCTGAAAAAAATTATCAACACTATTTCTTTCCATGTTATCGCTTGATTATTTGATTATTATAATTCTCCTTTATAAAAATCAAAAACTATAAGCTTTTTTAAGTTTCTGAAAACATTTTAACTTTTTTATATTACTACTATATATACTTCTTAAAGATTTAGTGATACTTCTGATTTTCCGAAAAATAAAGGAAAATTGATTAATTTAACAAGAAAAAAAAAATTTTAAATGTTTATTTCTTTCTCTGTTGCATCGAATAATCAAGTGTTTTTTTTTTGTGCTATATTTTCTTCGAAGCCCTTCTATTGTTTATCAATATTGTACTATAAGTCGAAAATGAACACTTTACATTTACGGATGCAAATTGGAGCGTATTACGCATATGATATTATCGCTGGAGTAGTCATCAAGGAATTCGGTAAAGTTGGTTAACTCACGGCCATCATCACCGTCAAGTAATTTTGACATTTTATCAAATTCACTAAGGCCATTATTTCTTTCAAAAGCAAAATTTATCAAAAAAACTATATATAGCACTTTTAAATTTCATATTTGAGATCATAATAATTTGAAATGACTTTCCATAGTACTCTACTAGATTTAATGTAAAATCAAAAAATAAACGAATGTTTGACCCTATTAGCAAAGCTGTACAACTTACACTGTACAATAAATCAAAAATTAGAAAAATTAGAAATAAATATGATTAAACCAAATGATGATATTATCATTCTCGAGAATAAATTAAAGTTATTATTTAGTAAGATAATTAAATATCTTATTTTTGAAATATTGAAAAATCACATAATAATTTGATAGTGAAATAGCAGAATATATGAAATCAGAATGGTCACTGATAAGATTTTACATAAGTAACATAGGGAAGTTCAAAAATCATTAGGTCATCGTTATGGAATCCCAACAGTGTATATATATTTCATATATTATGCGGTTTAAAAATCAATATGCATCAGAACGATGAAGTGCATTCAATGTTTTCAATACAAATACCACAGAAAAAATTTTACCACTTTTAAGTGATAAAAAACAAGGACTCCATAAATATAGTGGTTGAATCTTGTTACATTTACAAATGTCCGTTCTGATTTTGTATATTTCGTGGTGGAACCAAATAATAGATAGGGAAGAAAATTTGACTTATTACGGAAATGAGAAGAAAAATAAATAAACAATAAGAACACATAATATTATGAAAAACCATTAGAATTTTATAAAATGTATAAATAATAAACAATATCCAATATAAAATGATTGAAATAATATATTATAACATGTAGACATGCATACATAACAATGTAATAAAATAGTTTAATATATTTATTATTTTACCAAATAATCTAAATAATCTACGATACAGCAAGGCTAACTTAATTTAAATATACATCACTAACGTATATAGATACGAATAAAGTACAAACAATTCTTTGTAAGCTTTAAATATTTTTCCGTTATAAAGCTTATTACAAAATAATAAAGTTGGACTTGATTTACACTTTTATTGATAAATGAAGTTATATTTGTTTATATTCAGAAAACCGCATGCATTATTTTTTAATGCGATTGTTATTTAATCAAACTGATCAATTTAACAATATATTCAGTTAGAGTTTTCATTGGCTAATAATTATGTAATTTGTCAGAAAATTGAATCAAAGTCTAATCATGTTAAAACACTAATGTCCATCACAAACGTACAACGAATAACGAAATCGACTCGCAATTATTCTATCACATGGCTGTAACTTGGCCTACTCTTTTCAATAGTAGTAGTTTGGCATACTAAACACTTTAGACGACATATATAATCATGTAGTAGTCTATTCTGGCATTATGATCCATCCAATAATAATTGTACTCACGTTTGTTTCGAATTTGATAACACGTCTACGCGCAAATGACCGTGGGATTCGTTTTCCTTTAATCTCTGAGCACGATTATAGCCACTGGGTACGCGTTATATTTGTTTTGCGTAATATCGGCGAACAAGATGCGCGGGTCGACCGACAACGATTTGACGAATATTCGGCTCAAAGGTCATTAATAATTCTACTCGGGTCGCGAGGGTCGACAGTATACACCTATGTGTGTACGTCTATATAAAGACTTCTTACATCATTTCATTATTATTATCATTATTATACGACACCGTGAGTATTTTGTTAAAACGTAATATTTTCTCATCAACTGTATATACATAGGTATATTGATAAAATATTTTCTGCTATAATAATGTGCGTATTTAGTTGATTTGTTTTTTTATCATTATTACTATTATTATTATTATTGTTATTATTATTATTACTCTAGCGTGACATTTTGTCTGTCGCGCGCATACCGTAAATAATATATTGTTCTTTGGTGTCGTCAGTCACCGCCGCGCTGCTACACCACTAGCTGAGAGATGAGCAAACACTACAGGTTCGATAATAGCTATAGCAATCAACCATCGTATATCTATTTCATCGATAGCTGTGTGCCAATGTATCGAGATTTTGCAAAAATTGCTTGAATGACCCAGTGTGCCGAATTACAACAATTGATAGAGTTAATTGGGGTGATAAAAATATTTCATACGAAAACGAAATAATGAAAAAATGTCAAGGCTTCTTAGGCAAAAGGAGTTTAATTATCATACATTGAAATATACAAACAATATAATAATTTAATTACAATTAAAAAAAAAAATATTTTCAATTGAACATTTTATTAATTTCTAAATTGAAATATAAAATATTTAAAGTATGAAATATTATTGATAAAATTAAACATTGTACCAAGATGAGAAAAAAATATTTTTTTTTAATTTTTTTTTTTTGTATATTAATAAAAATATTTAAACATAACGTATATCAAATTTTGAAATCCTAAAGTTATTTATTTTACGAAAATATTATACAAACCACAAAATCATTGTGAATTAATTTCTCATTATAAACATGAACAAAATCAAGATAGGATAGATGCAATTTTCAAACACAAACTTAAAATTGTGCAATAGTTGATTTCAAATTTAATGAAGTAATATAATTATAATTATATGTAAATACAGATAAGATGAAGAACAAAATATACCAAAGTTAGTAACACAATTTAAACGCTTTTAAAATTTCTAAATTATTTTACTAAAATAATTTATAACCTAATTATTTTTAAACTACAAATGTACCGTAGTGTTGAAGATAAATTCAATTGGAATGGAATTTTTTGAGTCATTTATATTCTTTTTAAAAGTATTTTTAGAATTTCTGTATCGTACAGAATTTACATTGATTTACTTTACCACGACATTTCAAGATCACGTTATAACAATGATCGCAATTGGATCAATAATATTCTACGAGTACATCTATGCTACAGTTTGGATTTAGCATGATATGAGTTTTTTTTTTTTTGTTTATCTACAAGGTTTAAGAACAAAATTCAATTACGATGTAAAAGTTAGGACTGGAGTCAAACGATGGTACACTCCACAAACTGAAGAATTTTATTTAGACGGCATTTTAAAACTTGTTAAATGTAAAAAGAAATATCTTGACCTAGGTTCTAAAAAAGAATTATGTTGAACTAATATTAACATCTAAATAATGATCGTACGTACTTTATTTTTGTTTAATCAATATTTATATTTACTTATTCAAAAGTTATGTGTAAATAGGTTATTATTTAGTAGCCTAACTTCCTATATATTACAGACCAATATAAGTTATCAATGAAAGAGTACAATAAAGTGGCAAGAAGTACAAAATGATAAAAAATCATTTTTATATTGGCTATATCTTAAGAGACGGCATATATCATTGCATTATCTATAGCATAGACTCTATACCATAATATGGTTCATAAATAAATAAATATAAATCCGGCTCTATATATGGTTTAATTTGTACCTATAATGAAAAGTTATCTTCACTCACGTATTCTAATGAAGAACAAAAGTGTGAAATAATGTTACAGTTTTTTTTTTATTGAAGCAATTTTAACTGATAGTTCGTTATCCAAATACAGAACCTTCATTTAAATTTATATTAAAATAATAATTTTTTAAATTTTTGAAGGACGTTTTTAAAAAACAGGAATATGTTCACAGATTACTGATTCATAGATACTTTTACAGAATCTAAATTCCTAGTTTATGTATTTACATTAGGTCATATTTTCATAACTCTGCTGTATTTTTTCAAAGATCATGTGCAGTAGTTGGATATCACTAATGAAATTGTACCATATTACTATATATTAATATAGAATTTACACTATGGTTGAACTATAATACTTTCTTTTTATGCATAGTCGTATATATAATTTCCAATCTTTATTTATACTAAACATAGATATATTCATAGTAAACACTAAATCCATATAATTATTAACCTATTGAAAATACGAGTCTGTTATACCTACGAAAGATTTTAGAACCGGTCAAAAATTAAAACTAACCCCTTTTTAAATAAAAATCAACTTCAAATACAACAACACAGCTAAACAAGTAAATGTAATTTGGATATATGTTTACACTTAACTATTAGGATTTGGATTGATAATAATTAATTTTATTATGACGAATTTTCAATACTATATGATACTTAAAATAACCTGAAATATCGCTGTGATAGCCACGGTAATCAACTCTAGTTTAAAACGAATTTCGTAACACATTTTTACAGAAAATGCTCAACAACATTTTTAGTTATTGCAATTTGTCACAACCTTGATAATATAAAAGAATAATTATTATTCAATCTATCATATTTTTATGCATTTGAGCATACGTTGAAATTGAGAAAATAAATCAACCGAAATCAATAACTCAATGAGAACAGAATAGAAGCATATGTAAAATAAATGTGGTGTACCATGAAATAATAAAAAATTACAGTCAAATATTATTCAGTTTGTTTTTTTCAAACACTCAAATATATTTCAAATATTTTTAATAGTTAATATTTATAATAATATAAAATTTAATTTAATTTAATTTTTTAATATTTAATATTATATTTTTAAAATTTTTACTTTAAATTTAATGTAAACGTTTTGTATTCGATAATATCAATTCAAGACGTTTTAAAATAATTTTTTTCAAATCAACTATATTTACATAACATCGAAACATTAAATTAAAAATAAATATGTTAAGCTTGCAGTAGAATTTCACGTGTCCTTAAAAATTATAAGTATACCAAAAATTCTTAGCATAAATTATGTAGATTGTAGTATGTAGCAATACATCATGTAGATATGTAATAATTTAATTAAACTAAGTATTATTATAATATATTAGTACACAGTTATGAATTTATATGTTTCATATGTTTTCATTTGTTCTAAATAGTATTTTCATTAATCATTATATACGTTATTTATTTATATTAAATCATGTAAATTTTTAAATCTATCATTTACAGTAATCAAACAATAATTATTTTATTTTCAAGTCTAGAAAATATTACATAATAGATTATGTATTTATCTCATATGCACTTAGTCGTTTTATTACACGGAGCAATTATTTAAAATATTCCGAAACAAAGGCTGTTTTTAGCTTTAAACCTAAAATAAAATGTTATACTTACATTTGAAAAATCTTCGTTGTTTAATTAATTATAATTTGAAAACATGATTAAGTTGAATGCTATGGGCTTTTAAAATCTATAATGATTAATAAGTTGAAAAAAGTTTGAATGTTTTGTATTTATTTAAGAAAAATAAATAATATATAAACGAGATTAAGAAATATCAAATAAAAAATGAATTACTGTTTATTTAAAATGTATACATCTACCAAAAATAATTGGTAGTATCCCACCAATTAACTGATACATTTCAAATAATTCTCAATTTATCAATTTATGTTTTAGTAAAAATAAGATATAATGTATTACAGATATTTCTATAAGTAAATTTTAAAAATTTATTTATATTTAGTTTTTAATTAGTTTTTTCTACAACCTATTTATTAAATTTAATTTAATACTATTCATAAAATTTTAAAGTATAATGTTACAATAATATTATAAAAATATATACTATTGGGCCATTGGTTAAAACCGTTAAGTTAATCTCATGAGTAATGTTTATATATATATATGTACATTCAAATAAGCATTAAATTAAGTTATACAAGTCTATCTATATATTTTATGAAAATTATTGTGTTATTTTATTTGGTAGAGACTTATGTAGACCATGTATATGATCAGGTGAATTCTATGTTGGCCTATTATCTTGTGTTTCTGCAATCCGTGAAAATGTCAGTAATATAATTTTCAATCACAAACGTTGTTCATAATCTCGAAAATTCCTTTTTCATGAAATTGGTAAAGGTGTAATTTGTTATATTTAATTGAAATGCAAACAGACTTCATAAATTTTAAAAATAACGTTTTTTCATATTAACAGGTTAAGCGCCAAGCCAAAAAATTGAGTTTTGGATATAGCGCCACGTAGGGTCTATTAACCCGTCTATGTGACTTGTAAATAGCGCCACGTAGGGTTTTGAAGCCCGTCATGCAGTACCTGTCTTTATCACCACGTAGGGTCTGCAAAACCTTCATTTTACATGTTTTCTTATGGAATTCAAATAAAGCGTGGCCTGTAAGGCAAGTTTGTAAAATGGTTCATTGAAATACCCCGGCGTTTTAATTATATGGCCTTATGTATAAATAGAAAGTGTTTGGAAAATTTCTATCGTTATCGATTTGTAATCGCACAATTAGTTCGTCAGTTTTAATAATAATAATCTTTATTACTGTGATATAATAAGTGGTAAACCTATTGTAATATTACGATACAACACAGTCGGTCGAGGAACGTGATTTAAATTCTTGTATGTTTTAAAATGGACGAACGGATAGTAAATTGGCTGAACAACAGTGATTTTGAATTTGATACAGATGAGAGTGAGGATGAGGTAAGAAATTAATATAATCATTGTACTGTTTAAAAATATAATAAAATATATATATTTGTAAAATATAGGTCGATGATTCCGATATTGATCCAGATTATTTCCCAAACCAACAGCCTAATGAAGAACAAAATACATGGAATTGTGACAATGATGGTATTGAAAATGATGTCGACGAAAATGTTCAACTCATAGCCGATGAATTCGAAGATAATGTTAATACGCCAAGCAATGAAATTACATGGGGACCAGTAACTGGTAATCTAAATACAATAACTTACAACCCACTTAATTTAGACGTTGGTATTAATCCTGATATCATTGATTGTATGGAAGATTGCGCTCCAATAGATTTTTATGCATTATTTTTTGATGAAAATGTACTAGATTTTCTAGTTTCTGAGACCAATCGTTATGCACACCAAATAATAAATTCACGCAGATTGTCAAAATGTTCTCGTTTGAAAAAATGGACTCCTATTGACCGTACTGAGATGAGAAACTTTTTAGGACTTATCGTGTGGATGGGATTAGTGAATATGCCAAATTTAAGAGATTATTGGAGAACAGATTTCCTTTATAAAACAAGAGTGCCAGAAGTAATGAGTCGTAACAGATTTGAGTTGATTCTAGGAATGTTTCATTGTGGAAATAATGAAATGATTGAGTATGGTAGGCTAAACAAAGTACAACACCTAGTTGATATGTTAGTAGCCAATTTCAATAAATGGTATATTCCTGAAGACAAAGTATGTATAGACGAAAGTGTGGTTCCTTTTATAGGACGATTAGTCTTTAGACAATACCTTAAGAACAAAAAACATCGTTATGGTATTAAGATATTCAAATTATGTTCGAAAGACTTTTATACTTTGCGTTATAACATTTATGCCGGGAAAGAAGTAATAAGAGAAACTGACGTATCTTACAAAATTGTATTGAAGTTGATGGAACCATATCTTAACTTTGGACGAACCTTGTATACTGACAATTGGTATTCGAGTGTTAAGTTAGCTGAAAAACTTAACCAAGAAAATACACATTTGGTGGGAACTCTTAGGGCCAATCGTAAGAATAACCCGGAAAATGTAGTGAAAAAAAAATTAAAAAAAGGAGAGGTAATTGCTTCACAGAGCAACAACAACGTAGTTATTCTTAAATGGCGGGATAAACGTGACATTTTATTAATCACAACCAAACACTCTGACCAAATAATAGAAATACAAAAAAGGGATACGATAATAAAAAAGCCACTCGTTGTCGAAGATTATAATACAGGAAAATCGTACATAGACCGTTCTGATCAAATGTCATCTTACAGTTCACCTTTGAAGAAGACTATTAAATGGTATAAAAAAGTGGCCTTTGATATTCTTCTATCCACAGCAACGGTCAATGCATTATCATTATTTCAGTCTGTAACCAAAAATAAATCTATAACAATAACTACTTTCAAAGAAGAAATTATCAAGCAGCTACTATACAAACCAAATGTTCCTCAGCCTATTTCACCAGGCTTAAAACACTTACTAGTTACAACACAAAAAAAAAGAATGTGTAAGCCGTGTTATGCGCAGAAGTCGGAAAATCTTGGTAGATTAGAAGCTCAAAACAAAACAAGAAAAGTATTTACTCATTGTGAAGGATGTAAACAACAAATGTGTAGAGATTGCTTTATAAAAAAACACAAAAATGTATTGTAGACATTATTAAAAAGTTATAATCATTTATTAATATATAAATTGCAATATATTATATTGCATATGTTATCTTATGTAATTTTTTTTTTTTAATTTCAAAATAAAAGGTATTATTATTCATTATATCTGATGTATTAATGTGTATTTTGTATCATAAGTTAAATATTGTACTTTTACATAACACTAAAAATTGAATAAAGGATCTAATGACCCTACACTTGTCATTAACGCCACGTAGGGTTCTAAGATCCATCACATTTTTTATGTGTGCATTGAATTCAGGTAAGAAAGATTATCAATAGTTAATATGTGAACAAAAGTGATAATTGTCTTTCGTCTCGCTGAAATATAAAAAAATGTTTAGACAAACCTACTGAATTTGATAAGAATCATTTTGAAAAATCGAATGAAAGGTCAATAGATCCTACGTGGCGCTTAACCTGTTAAGTACTAAATAGATAAAGTGAAAACCGTCCATGACGGAGTCACATGAAACACAGAATCGCAAAACAGTCCACTTTAGTCAAATATCCAACTTATTTATAACACTAATCTTAAAACCGTTTTTAGCTTGTCAGGTAAAAGTATCTATATTTCAATATATTAAATTCGAGGTAATAGAATTACCCAATATAACGAATATAGTACGTACAGTAATGCTGAACACGTAATGCAAATTGGGTAAATTTTTTTTAGGTTGTGGGTTTACTAATTGGGTGATTTAAAGAGAGCTAGATATATTATTATTGTTAATGTATGATAAGATATTCTAAAATATTATGTAATTATTAAATAGTAAATACTCGTAGTTCACAGGTATCACAGAATATATGAAATAATAATTCTTATATTCTGTTTATAGATATACAATACTTGCTATAGAATAATATTTTTTTTGGTTGATACCTGTAAGTAGGGTTTACCCCAGTGGTTTAAAATTTTTCACGCAATCATAATTTATATGTGTATAATAATAGAATAATGTAAAAACCATAATTTTTGGTCAACATAAATGTTTATATCTCTTTATTTTCTTTATTTTCTATTTTTTAAATTTTTTTTGTAACTCGGTCACCTCACTACAAGTTAGTTTCCTAGAGATAAATATATCAAACTATTTTTGATATATTTAAATGAAGCATTTTTTTTGTACAATAATCAACAGTTAATAAAGATTAAAATATTAAAATAAATAATCATCGCTTTAATGTAATTCTTAAAACCTTGATTTTGCAATAATTAATTCAAAATTCCAAAATTGCCAGCATATATTTACATAGGTATATTGATTATTTATCATTTTATTATCATATTTATTTATAATAAACAGAAGAATAATTTAAGGAGTTTCAATTTTTATGGAGTTTTACTCAAATAAACCAGCGTTTAATATTGATTGAAGTTTTTAATAAAAATACATCGTTTAAAATATTATTTTTATATTTTTATATAAATCAAATCTTATTAAATAGTATATATATTATTATACATGGTATAGAATACCATTCTTATAGTTTCATTCATATTATGTTTATCCATAACTTAATAAATTTACACACCATGGACTTACATCAAAATCATTTTTAATTATCTGGTTATATTCGAGAAGAAAAAGTATAGAATCGAGAAGAGTAAAAGGAGGTGTCGGTGGCAGAAAACACTTTTGAAGAATTGTGATGCTAGAATGAAAAAGAGAGAGGTTCAATTTAGATATGAACATAATTTTTGTAGATAACTGCATTTTCTCATTAAATTTTATTTAGTACTTAGTCCGCTAGAACGCTTGTAATCGGTATGCACGCCACACTATTAAGTCGTTTTAAACGATTTTTTGGTTATTTCTTCATTATTAACTGAAATCAAAAATATTTATTTAATGGTATTATTATAATTGTATGTAAACATATATATATATATTATATGTAGGAGATATATAAGGACTTATGTTTATTTACACATAAGTAACAAGTAAATTGATGTTTTAGAATACGTAACCTTTACTAACGTAGAAGGGAGGTGCTTGAATTTTGGTAGTTAAGGATGACTCCATGTTAACCGCAGATATATTGGGATGATTTAGTGGCGACACTTAGACGGGTGGAGGACTGAACACCGGAGGGGAATCAGCATCTTCGGAGAAAGAGGCGTATCTGTTTGGTGTAACAAATAGTTTGCTTTTTTTTCACTTTCATTGAAGGACGATGATGATGATAAATTACGCTTTGAAGTATTGCGAGACATATTTAGAATTAGATATAGAACGCCATTAGCGAATGGCGATAACGGACGGAGATACACACGTCTGCTCACGGTGAGGGTTATCGAACAACGGTTGAGCACATTATTACACATTTTTTTAACATTTTTAGATAGGCAAAATGCTGTTTCATGTGTAATTTATGTAGTATTATAACTATTAATGAGGCAAATTTCTAAAATACCCTTTAATGTTTTATATTTAACTTATAAGTTTCGTTAATAAAGTCATAATGTAATTTAATATTAAAAGCAAAGTCATTTTTTATAAAAATCAAATATTTAGTGTAATCTAATATTTACTCAATATTTTCACGTTCAATACATGTTATTTCATTACCCATCTTGGGATATTTGACTATGATACATTAATTATATTTTATCATCCAGTTTGTTGGATTTTAGGTACCTATTTGTAACACATTATATCACAAAAATTATTTATTTAAAATAATTTTTATTAAATTTTCGTTGCATAGTCAAAATTATAAAGAAATTATGTAACGCATTAATATAAAAAAAGAACCGGATGGGCCTCGCTCTGCTGTACAGTTAGGGGTGGAGTGCACCACGCTTATAGGATAGGTCATTATTATAATGGATTTGTTAAATTTGAATGCAATGATAGATATCATTGTATACGAATAACGATTCTGAACGGAGTTCATATGTTTGTCTAGGATATAATACATTGTTATTTATAAACATTGTAAAAAGTATATTTTATTTTGAAACGATAAATATATTTTTCAATTAGGATGGGTTGGCAGTTGCATACAGCGGTATAGTTTGTCAGTCTAGAACATTCAACATTATATTATATTTTACATGTAATTTTATGTCAATATTCGATGTTCAAACGCTTATAAAAAATAATTGTGCATATGGATTTTAATAATTTTTGAATGACATTAAGAACTACTTCTATGGAATCTTCGATTAAATTTTCAAGTATTTTGTACGATCCAAATTTTTTATTTTTTATTTTTTATCACCGATTATAAAAATAAATTGTAAAAAAATCGAATATTTTAAATGCCTGTAAATGGCTTAAAAATCAATATAATATTTTGAAAAAAATATGACATAAAGGAAATACTTATCTTAACAGCTGGTAAAAATTTCAAAAATCTGCGACTTATACTTTTTGAATTATAACAAATATTTAAAATCGTCTGAGAATAAATCGCTATTTTATGCAATTTCGTAAATATTAAAATTTCAAACAGTCATACAATTTTTTCCTCTTAGTCCGGTAGAAATTTTTTTAAAGATTTTTGAAGAGTAGCTCATAGATAACCTAGTGTTAAAATTTTGAACTTTAAGTATGAACAAAAAATATTTTATGAATTTTTATCTACAAAATAACTTGCAAATTATCGTGATTTTTACACATTTTATACAAATTTGAACATTAAGGGCTTATAAAAAAAAATTGAGTTAACCGATCACCGATATTTTTTAGTTACGATAAGTTTAACTTATTATAAACCTAGTATAAAATTTTCAAGAGTTTTCGCTCAACCAATTAAATTTTATAGATGTTTAAAAACAAACATTTTACAAAAATCGAAAATTTAAATTGTCTATAAATAAGTCAAAATATGTCAAAATACATTGAAAACTTAACCATGTATAGAAAACGTCAATATAAAGATTTGGTGATAATTTCAAGTTGTTGCGGTTTTTTGTTTTTGAGTTAGAACATTTTAAAAAAAAACCGATATCTTTGTCAGTTTAGAATATTATACATTATATTATATTTTACATGTAATTTTATGTTAATATTCGCTGTTCAAACGCTTATAAAAAAAAATTGTGCCTATGGATTTTAATAATTTTTGAATGATATTAAGAACTACTTCTGTGGAATCTTCTATTAAAGTTTCAAGTATTTTGTACAAGCCAAAAAGTCATGATTTTTACACATTTTATACAAATTTGAGCATTAAGGGCTTATAAAAAAAAATTGAGTTAACCGATCACCGATATTTTTTAGTTACGATAAATAAGTTTAACTTATTATAAACCTAGTATAAAATTTTCAAGAGTTTTCGCTCAACCAATTAAATTTTAAAAAATTTAAAAAAAAAAAAAAAAAAACAAACATCATTGTAAAATCAATACATTCTTCACTCCGTTCAGAATCTAAAAAATAACGGCGTTACAGTAACGCGTTACTTTCCGTTTCATTACTACCCAACGCTGGTTATTGATTATATGACATTAATCTTTACAAATTAATTAAAGACTTCAGTTATTTGATATACATCAGGGATGCAACTAGCAGCCCGTGGACTTTCTTTATGTGGCACGTGCTATATTTTCAAATCACTTGATTACATTTTAACAGTTATCAGTTAACAAATTTTTCACGTCGATCGTAAAATGTAGATATTATATTTTTCTCTAGCATTGAACTTCAGCTAAACTATTAAATATCTAAATATAATTTATATCCAAATCGACATAGCTAACTTTGTCTTTACTTTAGGTATTAGGCACCTATTTCATTTTTTATTCATATTTACAGAGAAAATATAATACTTAAATAAATAATTTTCCCTAGTGATAAATATTTAGATAATTAGATATTTAAATTAGATATTTATGAAGCATACATATGAACTCTCTAACAATGATTAATATTGAAAATTAAACGACTTCAAATGACGCTAATTTTAATAAAAAAGTGATTGATATGTTTAGCGAAACAAAAGATAGACTTTAAATTTTAAATATACAGTTTTATAAATTTGTTTTTTTTTTTTTTTGTAATTTTGTAATTTTCAAAGTTTGTATTTTTATTTTTCTATAAAATAGTGCTGACAATTAAATTCTACATATTTTATATTTATTAAATGGACTATATTAAATAACTATTATTAATATTATTTGTGTTCGATACTTTCCATAAATAAGCAATTTTATATCGCCATCCCACATTCAATGTACACGAGCCGCCACTGCTGAAAATCATTGTTTTCGTAATAGTAAGCCAATGGACGATGTATAAAAAGTCTATGAGCATAGGCGCAACTAGTGTTTTATTTTTGGTGAGGGGGGGTGATTTTTTTTTTTTTGTTTAAATTTAAATTTGTATCTGTATCTACTATATGGAGGAGAGGTAAATAGTTAGTGGTCAAGACAAATATATAGGGAGGAGTTAAGCCATTCTTAGCCCCTCTATTTGAGCCTATGACTATGAGAGGTGATCAAAATCTAAAAGTTGAAATCTTTGTTTTAGCAAAAAATGAAAATGTATATTATTGTGGCTGGTGATAAACGAACTTTGCAGTAAATGGAATGTTTGAATAGTAGAAACACCTGGTTTCTCACGCAAATTAGTTTCTGTGGCGTTATCTAGGTGATGATGAATACATTGCGCTATAAAATACATTTGTTTAGTATTTAAAGTTGTCATAAATGTACTATAAACACTGTAAAAAAATCACTCGCTAATCTCAATAGTTTTTAAGTTTACGTTATCAATATAACCTTCGGAACATTAAACAATATTACGTAAAACCTTGAACGTTAATAATATGAAGACAATCATTACAAGCTTTATAACTGTTAAACTGGAAAGCATATTTATGTGTTTATTATTATATTTGCTACATATATAACTACAATAATACAAAACTTGAGTCAAACCATTCATTTAATAATCAATAAACTACATCAAACCCAGTGTTTTCTTAATGGGAGTCATCGGGAGGTATTATCCCCTATTGAATAAAATCGTATACCCCAAAAAAAATGTATTTATTATTTATACCTATGACAAACCGCATATCACATAACCCTACTCTTCCCACCGGAAAAGAAGGTCTAAATCATAGATATTAAACATATGGATACGGCATTCCTATATACATTCTACATACACTGATTAGGCCAACATAACGGAGAGAGAAACTCACTCGCACTTAGTTTAATATCAATGGTCTAAATTAAACATTTGATAATCGAATCGATAACAATAAATCCATGTAGGTATTAATTTTGTAAAATCATCGATATAAGTATATAACAATATCATACGAGGTATCTATATCTATATTCATAGATTATAATATATTAGTGAACTTCTGATATCACGTTGCATAATAGCCAATGACAGTGAATAGATATGACTAAACATTTTGCACTCGATAAGAATGAATCATCAGACCAAAAAATTTGTAATTGACAATAACAATGTAGGTATGTACATCTATATTTTTTTATGATGCAGATGTTATTCATAGTTCATATTATTTTAAAGAATATCAGAATAAATGATTTTTCAATGATTTTGATGATTGTTTTTTTCTTGTACCATTAAAAATGAAAAACATATATATACGGATTGGAAATATACTTAAATTTTTATAAACATTGTTTTATTATTTTGCTTGTTATGTAAGTTCGTTCATTTGGAAAAAGACACTAAATAAAAAATTATTTTATTTACATTCTTAGTTTTATACAATTATATAAAGATACGTAGAAATACAAATAGTGGTATTATACACGTGTGTTGTTGAATAGGTAGTAAATTTGTTCTTTAAAAATAAAAATATTGGCAAAACAGCTGACTAAAATATTATTATTATTATACTAAGAAGCGGGCCTAGAAATTATTTTTGAGGAAGGGTTCAATTTATTTCCTACCCTGTATTTCAAATGTATTTATTTCATAAGATAATAATTTTGAAAATAATAATATTGTAAGATTAATTTTATAGTACTAGATAAATCAACAATGAATTATATAAATAATCTTGTCAAATGTTTGTAAATTAAATTAAAATTATTAAATATTAAATTACATAAGAATTTCAAACAATACATTTTTTCTTAATTCGTTAAAATGTCGAGGGGAATTGAACACACAACCCCCCTCCATAGGTACGCCCCTGATTATTCTACTTGATGCGTTATAAACCTAGAGTGCAGTTGTACAGTTAAAATGGTCGAGTGGAAATGATTGAACCCAAGTACTATTTTAATTATTGTAACAAAATATATAAAAATATAAATAATTATTATACGTGTTGTCGTTATTCTTGATGTATGCCGTTTTTTGTTTACTCCTTGGGTCTTTTGGACAATAGCGTCTTTGGTTGTACGTTATCAGTCACACTATTATTTTCGTCGTCAATTGCTGAGTGGGAAAAGCTTAAACATATGAGCAGTGACAACAATAAAAAACTTTATATCTATTATCATCATTCTTTCGAAATTTCATCAATTATAGTTCTACGTAAATTCACTGTTGAATGTCGTTGTTGGTTATCTTAATTTGATTATATTATTTTGGTTGTAGATTTAGTATGTTCATTGTATAAATAAATTGGTTTTTATTTATACAGAAAAATAAATAGATTTCAAAATGAGTTTCCTTGGTAAGCTTTTTGGTGTCAAAAAAGAAGAGAAAGGACCATCGACTGAAGATGCCATTCAGAAGTTACGATCCACAGAAGAGATGTTGATTAAAAAGCAAGAATTTTTAGAAAAAAAAATTGAACAAGAGGTAGCAATAGCGAAAAAAAATGGCACTACCAATAAACGAGGTAAGTCGATGTTAAAATTTATATTTTTTTTTCACTTATTATATTTATGTATTCTGCATATTTTTCATTTGCAGCTGCAATGCAAGCATTGAAACGTAAGAAACGATATGAACAACAGTTAGCACAAATTGATGGTACTATGTTAACTATTGAACAACAGCGAGAGGCATTAGAAGGTGCAAACACTAATACAGCTGTATTAACTACAATGAAAACAGCGGCTGATGCACTTAAATCAGCCCATCAAAATATGTGAGTATTGTATCGTATAACTGTTAATATTAAACCATTACCAAACATTTTAAATGATAATTTTTTCATCATTAGTTAGTCATAGTTGTTAATTACAATTAAAATCTATAAGAATTACATAAAATTATTCTTTTTTATTCTTGGGTATTTATAAAATGAATATATTTGCTGCATTTCTTATTAAGTACCTATGTTAAATAAATGTATTCTTTGTTTATCATAGAATACATGAGAAAGTAAATTATCTTATAATTTTTAATATTATATTTTATCGGAATATTAGCTGCATTAATATTATTTTATATTGTAATTAATGTTATTAAATGATAATTGAGTACTGTTGCATTTGGTATCTTAAAGAATTTTACTACTTGATAGTTAAATTTAATTCAAATCAATCTATAAATTTTAATAAAAACAAAATCTAATAAAATAAATTTCAATATACAAATTATAAATAATAATTTCATCAGAAAAAAATTTACATTTATTTGATGAATAGTCAAATTTAAAATAATATACAATCATACAACTATTATTTAAATAAAATACACTTTTAATTCAAAATCATTAAATCCATTATACTCAACTAATATCATTATAAAAAATTCCCTTGTTTTATGGTAATTAATTGCTTTAGTACATTTTAGTTAAAACATATTACTATTTTTATCAATCATTTTTTTATGTATAATTTCTTAACATTATGTAAATAGTCATATACTTTTTGTACATATGTAACTTTAAATGAATCTGATGTCTTTTAGAGTTAATAATTATAAATTTGTATAGGTTTTTAGTTAATTGTTGCAATTAGTTGAATTTTATAAATTTTTTATAATATATATTGTTTATGATTAATTTTTTTATTTATAATTACTTTATAATTTTTCTTTCAAATTATTTATTTACTTTTGAAATTGAATTAAAATTGCTATTATTATGTAAAATATTAAAATATACATAAGGTAAATATTAAAATTGGCAAAATATAAACATTAACAGAGAAGTAATAACAATAATAAGTTTATAAATTATAATACAAGATTATTATAAAGTGTATAAGGCAGTGAATGTAGCAGTGCATGCAACGAAAAACATATAGTATGGGAGCATGATGTAGATAAATTCATTTATCTAGAATTTATGTATCTAGAATAGGGCTTCAGGTAGAATGACATGGAATTCTATAATATTATTATCTTATAATTATATTTATAAGAAAATTTTAATTATATGAATTATATAAAATTATAATTTGCCTGGTTTTTTTTTTTTTTTTTTTTTTTTTTTATTATAAAAATTGAAGAATTATAGTGAGTTAATTTTGATGAAATTTTTTAATTTAATTCAGTAAGTTATTTTTTGGATGATATTATTATATTAACTTGTTGATTTGTTTGTACTTGCTATTCTTGGGCTTGCCCATTTATATATTTAAAATAAAACAAGATAAAAATATTATTTAATTCAGAATAAAATAGTGTTAAACGTTTTTTTTAAAACTTAAATTATTTTTATCAATAATTCATTAATTATTAATATAGTAGTAGCTGGTTATTTTAAATGTATTTAATGATTTAGTATTAAATACAATTAAATAACTGCTATACATCTAAATGTTTGTGATTTTAAATAGCAGAATGTGCTAGTTTTTTTTTCTTTGTACTATTTTTTTTTTTTTTAGTTAATAATTTTTCTAAAACTTTTAAAAGGTGTAAGTTTACCAATACATGCATTATATATGTATTAAATTTAAAAGTTAAAAGGATAAATAGGTTATTCTTATATCATAAGTAATATTAGTTTACCAATTTTATCAAATAATCATTAAAATTTAATTAAATTATTAATTAAGTAGTATTTTAGATTTCTTTAAAATATTTAATATTATTTATTTTGACCAAAATTATTAATTTTTGTTATAGGAATGTAGATGATGTTCATAATATGATGGATGATATAGCAGAGTCACAAGACTTATCTAAAGAAATATCTGAAGCCATTTCGAATCCTGTCGCTTTTGGAACTGATGTAGACGAGGTCAGTATAATAGTTTTTCTTAAAAGATAACTACTTAAAAATTATTTTAAAAAATCTTATACTTTAATGTTATCCTCTATAAAGCTAAATTTTGTTGATTGGATTTATAAACAATTGAATAGATTTAATTTTTCCTTTTTAATGTATTTTATTATGTTTAAGAGTTATTTTTTATTACGTCATTAATAATCATTCTTTTTACTTATTACATAATAAAATGTAATAAGTTTCATTACTAAAATTGTTAAGAAACTTTCTAAATACAAAAAAAATGAATATATTTAAAACATAGCTAATATATCAAGATTACTAAAAAAATGTATAAATCTTTTTTTTTTTTTGGTCAAACTAAAAAAAATGTTATTATTAAAATAGGATGAACTACAAAAAGAATTGGAAGAACTTGAACAAGAAGAATTGGACAAAGAATTATTGAACACAGGCAAAACACCAGTCACAGATTTACCAACTCCTGCAGTGCCAACAGCTGAGCCCAGTGGTAGGGGCAAAGGTATTTACTATTTCTTATTAAATTATCTCAAAATGTATTGATTTACTAAATATGAGTTTTTTATAATTTTTAGCAAAAACCAAAGTGGAAGAAGATGATGATGACATGAAAGAATTAGCAAACTGGGCTTCATAAGTTCAAAATTAAAAACAACAAATCGTTCAACAATAAACATGATAAAACTTTACTTTAAACATTTTTAAATTATCAGTACATATACTATTATGTTATTGCATAGATACTGTTAAACACAAATTTATTATCAGCATACTTATTTTTGTTTATACCTTTTTTAAAAGCAAAATTAGAATAAAATATTTTGCTGTTAATATTGATACCTAATCTTTATGTTTGATCCATCCGGTGTATTAACTATTGACACAAATTGGTAAGCAGCGTTTATGAAAAAAGAGTAAATTATATTCTCATTTATCCAGCTTCTTGTATATACTTCCTTATTGTTAATTGTGAAGATATTTTTAATAAAATACATAATTACAAGAATACAATTTATATAGAATATTAATCTATTCAATTGATTTATTTTACACTTTTTTTTTTTTTTGTAATTTTAATATTAATTAAATATATTCATTTTATTACTTTATATTAATATTTTTATTTGTCTTAAATAAAAATTAAAAATGTATTTTTTCAATTATACAAGTATATCATAGTATATTATTATTGGGATTGTGACTTACAATACATTTGCATGTATTTTTTTGGTTGCTTTGTTGGTGAAATTAAGTGGAAATTTATTTCCAGTTTATTTGTAAAATTTCAAAGTACATATATATCAATGTAAAATGCCTATTTTCTTTAAATATTGATATTGAAGCATGTTTCTAGTATCTTAGTTTTTTCACCGATCTCGTTATTATAAATTATCTTCAGGTATTTTATTTTTGTTTTATTTTACATTGAATCTAAAAATAATTTAAATTATTTTTTGTCTATACGAATAGAATATTTTTTTAATTAAGTTTAATATTAGGTTGGTTAAATGTAAAGCTTTGATTATATTTCATAAATTGTAAACTTGGTTTTATCTGAAATTGATAATTTTTTATAGCTAAAATAACATGTACATAAATCATTATTTAAGCTAAAGAGTATTTGTTGAGTTCAAAGGTATTTAGCTTAGAATGAATATTAAAATGTATTATTTTTGCTCATAATCATAATTTTTCTATGTACCACATATCAATATCTGATAAACATGCAGTACGACAAATGTGTATTATCTTGTCAGAGCTTTAAGGTTAAAAAATTAGAAGTTTCGGATTATGTCTTACAATTGTTTAAGTGTGATAAATTTAAATACATAAATTATTAACATAGACATGTATAGTTTAACACCAAATGCACCAATAATTTTTACTGATAATTGACTAACAGCCTACAAGTCTAGTTTTTTTTTTTTAATTTAGTGATAGTATACTCATTAACAGTGTATGTAGAATTATTTGAAGGAATTGCTTCAAATCTGAAATGGGTGGGTGGATAGCTGAGTCCTGGTGGGTGTAAGGTTGTATGATCTCATTATAAGTATTAAGACAAATATTATAATTGATATAATAAAATAAAATATGTTAGTATGCTACCAAGTCACGGTGACGACCAGCGTGTGTTCTCGACGTTTTCATTGTTATTTTAGTTATATTTTATGTAATCAAACAATAATAATTATAATAAGAACTAAGGGGAACTAAGTGCTCTAAATATTAAAAATATACAATATGCTTCAAAGATTAAAAAAGTTCGCGCCGCCATTGTTCATTAATAAACATTAATGTAGGTAAACCATTATAGACAGTCCCTGTATGAAAACAGAAACTGAACAAACTAAAATAAATAATTGTGAACATTTCACCTTCAAGACATAATTATGCTTGTAAAAGTATGTTTCTATTGATAACTTAGATTTTGTTTAAGAAAAAACAAATTATTCTTTTACAATTCACAAAACATCACTGGTTTATATATAGTTTAAAAAATATTTTTAGTTAATTAATTGTTTATATTTGAAATACTGTAATTTTACATTTTTTAAAACTATAGTCATAAACATAATTGACAATAGGTATATTCTGACCGATGCATTAAGTAATTATTCAAAAATGTATACCTGTTTTTAAGACTAATGTTGGATTTTGTATTTCAGAGTATTATTAAATTTAAAATGTTTTCCATAAAAAACGAGCAAGCGTAACGGATACCTGATTAATATCACATATTTTATTTACCAATTTACAACAACTCTTAAAACCTTACTAGAGTAGGGAATAGTAAATTCCAACAAGGGAGTAGCAGGTAAACAATTACATACGTTATTTCTTATACGGACATACCTACGTAAGTTCCTACAAGGTAAAAACAAGGTACGTATATTACTTCCTACACGGCGGAAAATATGAAATATGTATATACGAATTATCAAAAATAAAAAAAACTTATAAAAATACCACAGCACCAACTTACGTATCGTTATATTGGGTTATATTTGTTATTGAAACTTTATACGATGGTAAGTATAGCTAACAAATATACATTCAAATACAGTATACTGTATTATATTCTGTATTATTATTATTAAGCTGCGTTTACACATGAGCTCGAGCACAAGTGAGCACTGAGCGGCTCACGTATGTAAACTGTGAGCTGAACGGCTCAGTTTAAATTTTTTCGCTCGCGAGCCACCGATTGTCGGTATTGATGTCATGCTCAAAGGATTTAATTAATATTTGAGCCAAATTCGTTCATCATATTCGAACGACTTTTTTTCACGTATTTGAGCCAAATCCAGTGCTACTGTTTTGACTTGTTATTTTATTTTAAAAAAAAACCTCATCTAGCATGGCAATTACATAGTTATACAGCTTATGTACCTATTTAATTTAAATATGATATGATGATGAAAGTATGAAACCAATTAATGTCTAATTACATTTAATAATAAATAATTAATATTATTAGATACTTAAATTATATTAATTAAATAATAAGTATATGTACATACTAGAGCCCTTACACCTGTGGAAAGGGGTGTCAGAATATTTCCACGGTTTCCACAGCCAGTCGTAAGAGGCGACTAATGTGGTTGCGTCAGGTCGACAGCCGGTGTAAAATTATGTAAAATAGAATGAGGAGTCCTTATCGATACTTAGGCGGTTTGTCCCATATCGAATGTGCGCGGGGACAACAAGTGAGAGGAAATATTATATCTAGAGGAGGAGGAGACCTGGATGTTGAAGTGTGTGATACCACCCGGACAGCCAGTGTGGTAGCTGTTCCACCAGTTATGTGTGCAGGTCTACCCAACACGGGTAATGTCAGCGGTGTTGGGACATCACCATTGCGCCCCGGGTTAAATCTGAGTCTAGGTATGAGGGATAGATTTAAAGTGAGAATAGGCACGTGGAATGTTGGAACGTTGACAGGCAGAAGTAGAGAATTAGCAGAAGTATTGAAGAGAAGGAAAGTTAATATTTGTTGTGTACAGGAAACTAAATGGAAAGAAGAGAAAGCAAAATAAATAGGAGAGGGCTATAAAGTAATATATTCAGGTAGGATTATTACTAGGAATGGCGTTGGAGTAATATTGGATGATGAGATAAAAATTAAGGTAGTCAACGTAGGAAGAAAAAGTGATAGAATTATTACGGTAAAATTGGTATTTGATGAGAAAGTATTAAACGTAGTAAGTGCATATGCACCTCAAGTAGGATGAGAAAAAAGTGAAAAGGAAGAGTTTTGGCGAGAGATGGATGGAGGTGATGCAAGGAATACCAGGAAATGAGGATGCTGTGATTGGTGGTGATATGAATGGTCACGTAGGGAGTGAGAGGGTAGGGTATGAAAGAGTGCATGGAGGGTATGGTTTTGGCGAGAGGAATGAGACTGGAGAAAAAGTTTTGGATTTTGCAGAATCGTATGAGCTTGCAGTAATCAATACATATTTTAGGAAAAGAGAAGAGCATTATATAACATACAAGAGTGGAAGAAATAGGTCGCAGATTGATTATTTTATGTGGAGGAGAGACAATATAAAAGAGTAAAGGATTGTAAAGTAATTCCTGGAGAGAGTGTAATAATACAACATAGGTTGATGATAATGGAAGTATGGTGTAGTGGAAAAAAGATGAACAAAAGAAGGAAAGGAGATCAGAATTAGGTGGTGGAAATTAATAGGAAACAAAGAGAAGGAGTTTATAAAGAAATTAAAAGAAAAAGCTGTGTGGAATGTTGAGGGAGATATAAATGAGATTTGGAGAAGGATGGCCACTTGTGTTCAGAACATAGCAAAAGAGGTTGTTGGTGAAACCAAAAGTAGTTTACCAGAAGACAAGGAAACGTGGTGGTGGGATGAGGAGATTCAGAGAGTAGTAGCGAGTAAGAAAAAGCAATTTAAGGTATGGCAGAAAAGCAGGAAGAGGGAAGATTGGATAGAGTATAAAAATGTATGTAAAATAGTGAAAAGTGCGGTAAGCAAAGCGAAGCTTAATAGGTATGATGAGTTATATGAGCGGCTAGGAACACAGGAAGGAGAAATAGAAATTTATAGACTGGCGAAGGTGAGAGAAAAGCGATCCAAGGATTTCCAAGATATCTGGTGTATAAAAAATGAGGATAAGAGAGTTTTAACAAAAGATGAGGATGTGAAAAAAAGATGGAAAGAATATTTTGAGAAATTACTGAACGAGGAGTATCCAAAAGAAGCTTTAGAGTGTATGTCATGGAATGAAGGATTGATTGGTCTAGTGGGTGAGGAGGAAGTGAGAGATGCGGTGAAGGCGATGAAAAAGAAAAAAGCGGTAGGACCAGATGGAGTACCTGTAGAGGTGTGGAAAAAACTCACGAGCCTTGGTGATGATTGTGCGCCTTTTTACTAGGTTGTTATTGACCATTTTAAATTAAATGTTAAAACTGATTGGTAACCGAGTACAAAAAAACTGGATGTGACGTTTAAGTCGATAATGAACAACTGTCAAATGAATTTAGTTCTTGTGAACATTTTTGAGCCAGTTAAAGCGGCTCCAGCTAGCTCGCTTATAGTGTTTACACAATGTGCACAGTGCTCATGTTTTGCTCGCACTCACTACGGCTCGACCGTGCTTTTGCTCATGTGTAAACGCAGTTTTAAAGTATCTAAAAACGTGTACGAAATTACGGGGAAATACGACAAATAACATACTGATAATAGTATCCCGACTCGACGTAGGATAGATAAAATATCCCTTCCGAAATGAAAATTGAGTTTTCTCGAAAACTAATTGGTTACACATTTTTTGATGACAGTTACAACTAATTAATAAAAGGTTACTACATTTGAGGATAGGTTCGGATTCGATTGGACATGATGGGGGGTAACTTCATAAACATAACCAATACCTATGTCGAAAAAAGAAATTTCATAAATAAAAAAGAACCGGATGGGCCTCGCTCTGCTGTACAGTTAGGGGTGGAGTGCACCTCGCTTATAGGATAGGTCATTATTATAATGGATTTGTTAAATTTGAATGCAATGATAGATATCATTGTATACGAATAACGATTCTGAACGGAGTTCATATGTTAGTCTAGAATAAAATACAATGTTATTTATAAATATTATATAAGTATATTTTATTTTTAAACGAAAAATTTAGAAAAACCGAAAATTTAAATTGTCTATAAATAAGTCAAAATATGTCAAAATACTTTGAAATTTTAACCATGTATAGAAAACGTCAATATAAAGATTTAATTATAATTTCAAGTTGTTGCGGTTTTTCGTTTTTGAGTTAGGGCATTTTAAAAAAACCGATATCATTTGTCAGTCTATAACATTCTACATTATATTATATTTTACATGTAATTTTATGTCAATATTCGATGTTCAAACGCTTATAAAAAAAAATTGTGCCTATGGATTTTAATAATTTTTGAATGACATTAAGAACTACTTCTGTGGAATCTTCGATTAAATTTTCAAGTATTTTGTAGAAGCCAAATTTTTTTTATCACCGATTATAAAAATATAATGTAAAAAAATTGAATATTTTAAATGACTATAAGTGGCTTAAAAATCAATATAATATTTTGAAAAAAATATTGCATAAAAGAAATACCAATCTTAACAGCTGGTAGAAATTTCAAAAATCTGCGACTTATACTTTTTGAATTATAACAAATATTTAAAATCGTCTGAGAATAAATCGCTATTTTATGCAATTTCTTAAATATTTAAATTTCAAACAGTCGTACAATTTTTTCCTCTTAGTCCGGTAGAAATTTTTTTAAAGATTTTTGAAGAGTAGCTCATAGATAACCTAGTGTTAAAATTTTGAACCTTAAGTATGAACAAAAAAAATTTTATGAATGTTTATCTACAAAATAACATGCAAATTATCGTGATTTTTACACATTTTATACAAATTTGAGAATTAAAGGCTTATAAAAAAAAATTGAGTTAACCGATCACCGATATTTTTTAGTTACGATAAGTTTAACTTATTATAAACCTAGTATAAAATTTTCAAGAGTTTTCGCTCAATCAATTAAATTTTATAGATGTTTAAAAACAAAAATTTAACAAAAATCGAAAATATAAATTGTCTATAAATAAGTCAAAATATGTCAAAATACTTTGAAATTTTAACCATGTATAGAAAACGTCAATATAAAGATTTAATGATAATTTCAAGTTGTTGCGGTTTTTCGTTTTTGAGTTAGGGCATTTTAAAAAAATCGATATCATTTGTCAGTCTATAACATTCTACATTATATTATATTTTACATGTAATTTTATGTCAATATTCGATGTTCAAACGCTTATAAAAAAAAATTGTGCCTATGGATTTTAATAATTTTTGAATGACATTAAGAACTACTTCTGTGGAATCTTCGATTAAATTTTCAAGTATTTTGTAGAAGCCAAATTTTTTTATCACCGATTATAAAAAAAAAAATGTAAAAAAATCGAATATTTTAAATGCCTATAAGTGGCTTAAAAATCAATATATTTTGAAAAAAATATGACATAAAGGAAATGCCAATCTCAACAGCTGGTAGAAATTTCAAAAATCTGCGACTTATACTTTTTGAATTATAACAAATATTTAAAATCGTTTGAGAATAAATCGCTATTTTATGCAATTTCGTAAATATTTAAATTTCAAACAGTCATAAAATTTTTTCCTCTAAGTCCGGTAGAAATTTTTTTAAAGAATTTTGAAGAATATCTTATAGATAACCTAGTGTGAAAATTTTGAACTTTAAGTATGAACAGAAAAAATTTTATGAATTTTTATCTACAAAATAACTTGCAAATTTTCGCAATTTTTACTTATTTCGTATAAATTGGAACTTTGAGCACTTATAAAAACAAATTGTGACTTACGATTTTAGATTTTTTTTTATCAGTTAAGGAACAACTTATAAGATACCTTGTATTAAATTTTCAAAATTTCCTGACCGGCCAAAAAAATTTTATCGTTATTTTAAAAAAAAATACTTAAAAAAATTGAAAATTTCAATTGTCTATAAATAGCTCAATAAAAGTCAAAATACTTTGAAAATTTAACGGTGTATAGAGATATCGCTAATCTAAACATTTGGTGAAAATTTCAAGTATTTACATCGATTAGTTTTTGAGTTATACCAAAATAAAAAATGTGATTTTGTCGAAAACTGATTTTACGTAATAACTCCCGTTTTCCCTTATTTTTTTAGGGTTTAAATATTGAAAATTTTTTACTTTTGACCCTCCAAAGTACCAAATAGATTCACTTTCCTTTCAGAAAAGTTGCTACATAAGCAAATCGAAGCATTTTTACTGCCAAAAAAGGTGTCGTCAGACACAAAAAAAAAAATAAAAAAAAAAAACACACATCATTGTAAAACCAATAGATTCTATCACTACGTTCAGAATCTAAAATGCATTATTCCCTTTTCCTTGTAGATATAACAAATTTACTATTTTCATTTTAAAAATTGATGAAATATTTTTAATGTCTGTTAATACAATCAACCGGAGAGGTTGAAAGTATTGTTATAACATAAATGAAAAAATGTCTATGATTAAATAGTTTTTTAATTTAATTATATAAGTATAACTTTGTTTAATATGCAAGGATAAAATTTAAGTTACAAATGTACGTAACTATTTGAGCACTATTAAACTTGAACTTATAAAGATAAGGACTATGACTATAAATTAAATAGTAAATTGATACTACTTAATATTTCTATACACCTAAAAAATGAAATCCAAGATATTAGATAATAATTAATATTGTTTTATTGGGCTTATATATTCAATTACTTAAAATATATTTTATCAACACATTTTTTGTATAAAATACATTAAGATTTACATAATAAAGTAATAATATAAAGCATGTAAAATGATAAAAAAAATGAAATTATTAATCCCTTAAATGTAGGTCTTTAGCAACAGTATGACGACAAACATACATTAAACTCATTTTATTTTTTTCAAAATTCTCAATTGCTCTGATTCGTACTTCTTCCCAAGAATACAGATCTCTGACAAAAATAAAAATAATATAATTAATGGTATTTTGATAATTCATACTTATTTAATTTTAATAAAAAAAAATAGATAAACACCTGTATAAAGGCCGAACATATTTCATTCTTCCAGTTGAATTAATAAATTTAAATATTAATTCTAGTTGTTCGGACCACCTGAATTTTGCACACATCCTTAGCCACCTAACCAAAGTAAGTTAACTTATAATTAAGATGTCAAAACATTATATTTATCATAATTATTAATATTAATTTATTTTAGTACCTAAGTAATATTTCGCAGTTACCATTACCATTGAAATTATAAACTTCTTGCATATTTTTTAATTTTTGCAAAGTGAAACTATTTGACTTCAAAAGTAATGCTAAAAACTGTATTGTCTGTGCAGTCTGAAATTCAACTAAATCTGACTTATTAAAAGGTGAACCTGTACCATCCCATTCTTCCCAGCGATTCAATAAAGAATCACATTTATCTTCATAATATTTATCATACCTATAAGACAAAAAAAAAAAATAATAATAAATAAAAAAAAACAATTAATGATTAGGTACAAAAATATATATAATCCTACGAACAATTTTCTTGGTAGCTTAACAGTAGACACTTACGATGGTATTATTGGGGGCATACCACAAGTATAAAGCCATAAATCCCAATCAATTTGGGAAGTAACATCATTTTCATAAAAATAGGATACCAAATATGATTTAAAATCTTCTGTACTAACAGATTTATATTTGAATTTATCAATATAGGATTTGAAAAATGCTTCAAATTCAGCTATAAAATAAATTTTTTATAACAAGACAACCGATGACAACTTTTTAATACAATTTCCTTACATACGCCAAACAGTTTTTCCAAGTAAAACAAAAATGTATGACCCTTTTCATATGGACAAGTAGAAAATGCATCATCAGGATCAATACCACTTAGATCAACTACTAATTTAGTTAATGGATTATCAGCACCCATTGTAATGACCTATAGTAAATACTAATATTTAGTATAAATATATATATATAATTATTAGAGAATAGTTACAGATTGTTTAAGGTCTTCAAGTCCACCAAGTGCTGCAAACTCTCTCAGGCTCTCGCCATGCATTGAGCCAACTATTTTGCGCTCTACGTAAACAGTAAATCCTTCATTCATCCAAAAATGTTCGAAATTACAATTTGTCACTAAGTTGCCAGTCCAACTATGAGCAATTTCATGAGCTACTACATTTACTAAACTCCTATCTCCTGCCTATTGGGTTGAAAGAAAAAAATTATTGAAATACAAATACTGTTCTGTGGCATTACATTAATTACCAATAATGTTGGGGTTACAAAAGTTAAGCACGGATTTTCCATACCGCCAAAAGGAAATGATGGTGGCATAACAAGTAAGTCATAAATTTTCCAAACATATGGGCCACAAACTTGTTCAGCAGTTTTTAACAACTCCGGTGTCTAAAAAAATTAAATTGTTTAATTTTTATTTTTATTAAATTCTAAAGAAATGAAATATTAGTTACTTGTTCGAACTCATAAGCAGCTTTCTCAATTTCTTCAGGCTCAGACCAAACTTTTGATATTGGACTTAAAGTTCTACTGACTAGATTTCCAATAGCAAGAGCAATTAAATAAGATTGCACAGGAACAGTTTGTTGAAAAGAGAATGTACGTGTTTCACCATTGTCAATTACTTCAATTGGAACAGCACTCATCAACACTGTTAATGGTTTAGGAGCTGTTATCTGTAAATATTTTAAAAAAAATCAACAATTTATACAAATATATAATATATATTTATTAAATCATAATATGTTTAAAATTAAACTTACCTTTGCAGAATAAGTAGATTTTAATGATGGTGTGTCTTGACAAGGAAGCATAGATCGAGCATGAGCAGGCTACATAACAAAAATAATTTATACATAAAAAAGAACTTTTAATATTAAATAATTATTATACTTGACATTGACTAAACAAATATGGATAAACTTTGCCTAAAGTTTGTTCAGGTGTAAGCCATTGTAAAGCTGAAGCAGTTTTAGATGTTTCATAAGTTATTCGTATGACACTCCTAAAATTTAATGATATAATAGTCATGGATATCATATTAAGATGATTAAAGTTTAACCATATAAGATTTTAAATTTTTTTTATACTTTTAGTATAAAATATTATTAAAATATTATAATAACAACTATTATTCATTACTTTTTAGTAAATGGAATTTTTATTTCTATTTTTGATCCAAATACTTTCAAACTATCACCTATAGTAAACTCCAGTGAGGATCCATCATCTTTGTTTAGAACACTAATTATCTTCAAATCCAGATTGTCCAAAGTCTAAAAATTATAAATTTTGGTAAATTATTTTATAGATAAAATTTATTTTCTGTACCATACAATACGATCACAATTTTCATCAATCTTAGTAATATTCAAATCAACGAATCCTTTAAGTTTTTCATTTTTGAAATCGGCAACAAGTTCTATATCAATATGACTGATGGCAACTTTTTCTAAAACATTAATATAATGATCATTTATTTTTAAACATAAAGAATATACACAATGTTTGAGTTTACAAGTAAACAACATAATTAATGTCACTTAAATAATTGTTATTCAATCCTTCTAAATATAGATTATGAACATTATAAATTGTTATGAATAGTATTTATTTAATAGCATTATCATGTATATTGCACCTATTGAATATTCATGTTTTAGCTATTTAATTGAACTTTTCACATTTAAAACAATTTTAAGTTTCCAATGAATTCGTGAAATAACTATAATAATAATTATTCATATGGTTTTAATTTGGATACCTGTTTAATGTAAACAATAAGATTACAATGTAAATGGTTGTATAAAAGTTGATTACCAAAAGAATGAAAGTAATATGTATAATAATTAGGTATAGAATTTAATATCAACTATATTTACTATATTATCACCAATTTAAAAAGGTATATAATTGTAATATACAATTAATGCATCAATTAACTTATACAAGTTTGATTTTTTTTTTTTTTTTAGAGTAATATAACAATTATAATTACATTAAAATACATATCTACCTTTTAAAATATTTTCTAGCAATTTTATATTAAATATTTCTAGAATACTTCTAAAAACTCTTACAATAATAATTTAAAATAATAATAATTAATGTTTATCTTTTGACTCAGTACTTATTGTCAAACAAAAATTAATATTCATTAAAATATGTATTTCCTAAAAAATATTTTATAAATAAGTATCTAGTTTAAAGTACATTTAAAGCAGAAATAATAAAAATGTATTGAATTTACAATTACACAAATTTGATCATGATAAGTAACAAATAAATTGATACTCACCAGGTAATGAATAGGATCCTGGATCGTTAGGACTCAGTCTTTTACCTGAAGTCATTTTTATTTATACTTGTCAATTATACTTCGTGATGTTGAGTATTTATTTCAACTTGTTGTACCTATTGACTATCATTAAAAAAAAAAAACTATAGCACAGAATAATACGTTATTCAACAAATTTAAACAACAATAGACGAGACGAACAATTATTTTCAGGATATCACGATATATCAGACCATATATAAACCTTTAACTATGTATCAGACAATACTAAATAAGCCGTAATAATGAATATTATTGTTATATGATTGGTTAAGTTTTGTGAAGTTTACTCGGCTATATGACCAACAAAATGACAAGCAGTGCTAACTGATAAGGTGTCATCACTTGAAACTTCTTGTTCAAATCTGACGGAAAACCACAATTACTTGTCACCACCAGAAGCGCTATATGTTCACAATTACCGTTAAATACACGTGATACAACATATTGTAATTTAAAATACCTACTCTATATGTTATAAAACCATAAATTCAGTGTACCACCAGAAAATTACGAAAATATGTATACTTACCTATAATATTATTTTCAAAAGATACAAAGTTTATATCCATAGTATATTTATAGTTTATACTTTACTTTGAAAATTAACGTATCACATATTAAATTTAAATTAATTATATCTATCTACCAATGCCGGATCTAATTTTTAACTAGGTTGCAAATACCGACTGGATATCATTTTAAAAAGAAGTTTGCTCAGTATATATAAATACAATCTTCAATTTTAGATTTTAGTTTTAAATATCCTATAGAGTTTGAGATTCTGGTGTATTGCATCTCCTGTATCCCCACTAAGTCCGACACTGATACCTACATTAAATATAATTTATTGTAAATCAGTACATCCTGTCATCATTGTTCAGTGAAGCCGAAGATTACTTTTTTTTTTTAATATAAAAATAGTCGGATAGACAAGATAAAATTGTATAATAATACATAATGTTATGCACTATCCACTAAAGACCTGCAAGGGCCGGACCGGTCCTCAAAAAGTCTTGTTCGTATTGAGACAGGACCGGGCCGGGCCTTAACAAAAATAATGAGGACTAAATCGAACTTTTTTTTTGTAAAACTTTTCAGGCCGGGTTAAGCTGGGCATTTTTTTGGTAGATCTTTTCAGGTCGAGCTGGGACGGACTCTCAAAATAATAAAATCAAGGATGAATCGAGCTTTTTTTTTGTATTATGTATCATCAGGGCCGGATTTAGGGGAGGGCGATAGCCCCGGGACCTCCACAATAGACTTCGGAAAAAAAATCTTTCAAATTACAATTACACTGTCACCCCGCCGTCCAGTCGAAAATGACCAATAGTATAAAAATAAATCTAACTCTAATTGCCGATGTGTAATTCCATGAAATTATGTCACCAGTATGTTTATTTATCAGTAAATCCGACGTGTCTTAAACTCCACAACTACCGCCACAGCCACTGACGATTGTCGTGAACCCGCAAACATCATACGCGTGATAATAATATTATTCGATTTTCCTTTTTCTATGTGCGAGATTATTATTTATTATTATACAATATTCAAATTTAAATTTTTACATATAATATACATATTAATATATGTTTGTTAAATACTAATAAAAGAAAAGAATCTACTTTAAAAAAAAAAATTGTTCATTTTATTTGAGCCCAGGGACCCCCTCCTTTGTTGCTCCGAGGCCTCCACTCTTCTAAATCCGGCCCTGTGTATCATTAATATTATGTAATTTGTAGAACATGGGTATAATAAAATTATTTATATATAATTCAAAAATTTGTCATTAACAAGTAACAATAACAACACAACCAAAATATATGGCATTCTATTAGCGGGGTAGGGGTATTTGTTTATTACTGAGATTATTATTTCTATATTATCATAGTACCAACTTATGGTTTATATGAAATATACAGGCCCGTACTGGCTCATCGGGCAACCGGGCTGATGCACGACGCGCCCCTCATATGTATTGATTTTTTAACATGTAATCTAATGGACCTTCATCTATAGCCTATTCTTATTATTTCGTATGGCGTCTATTATAGGCATCTATAGCCTATAAAAAATACGATTAAATGACAAAAATTAAGGCGCCATTAAATGTTTTTGCAACCACCCCATAAGAGGTGCCAGTACGGGCCTGGAAATATACAATAGATTTTAATAAGTAATAAAAATTGTAATTCAATCAGGAAAAAAGTCAATATATAATTTCCAATTTAAATGTGTTACCTACTACCATTGATTATATAATAGTCTATTATATAATCAATGCTACTACCTATTTCAATATTTAAAAATGTTTGATCATCTTTAGATGTACTTTAAGTAATTACTGATTATTTTTCAAATTGAGCATTTGGTTTTCAATAAGAAATTTTAAGTACCTGATTTAGTTTGATTCAGTTTGTTTTTATTAAATTCCAATGGCATAGTTTGATAATGTTTAGGGAGTGCGTGGATCACATTTTTGTACATGAACAACTATTACTCGCAAATATTTTTATTATATAGTTATTAGTTAAATATGATGTTCTAGAGCTAAAAATATATTTCAGACATAACCAAATTTTTTTAATAGCTTGGAATTATTTTTGGACTGGGCAGACCCGGTTTTAGAAAAAAATGTTGGACCGGACTGAGCCGTAAATGTATGGCCCTTGCAAGTCTTTACTACCCACTACTGAAAAAAAATAAAATTGGACAGGTAACGGCCCGACCTGTACTTACCTCAAATAAGGCATCATTGGTGGCCACCAAATGCTTCGATGAGTATTTGTTAAAAAAAATATGTTTCCCACTTTTAGGTAACTCATAGAGAATAGCAGTTTATATGTATATAATATTTTATAAATATTTTTTTCTAATGGGCTGTTTGTATAAAGAATAATAACAGTTAAGAAGTATTGGAAGGATACAGAAAATGTCAGCAGATCAGGATTTTAAATAAAAACATGCTCTGTTTGCCGTCAGCATTGAACATATTATTTTCTCACGTTATATTTTCTCAAATAGTATGTATCGTTAATATATTTTGAAGGTGCAAGTGATATTTGTTCAAGTGTAATAAAATCTGAAACGGAGAAATTTTGGTTTTATAAAATACGTATTTAACAAATTAAATTATTTGGGTACATTAAACAGAAGGATAATTTAATAATTTAGTATCATCTATAATTATTATGAATTATATAACTTGAAAGTTTTATTTACTTTTAAATTTTAAGATCACTGTACGAGTATGCATTAATGACTTACATACCAAATACCTTCGAGTAATTTGGTGTCCAAACATACATTTATAAACGTTTTTTACAAATGCAATACATATGTAAACTTAATTTATATGTTAACGAGTCTATTTAATTAAGCTATACAATAAATAATTAAAGAACCAATAATTATAGGCTTATAGTAACTAAAACATAATTTAGCGGTCCTTAAATAGATTAATACATTTAAATGTTCCATTAAATTAATAATTTTTACAACCTAACAAAAAAATGAAAGTATAATTTGTATAATTTATAGTATTAAAAAACATGTCATTATATAAACAAATGTATTAAAAACTTTAACTTTTATATTTTGTACTGACTGTTCACAATTTTCCCGTTAATAAAAAAGGAATAAAAGTATAAACAAAATGTTTAAATTATGAAGTCTAAAGAAACAAAGTATTATGTTAGGCTTTTTAATATAGAAAACGTATGAAGTATTGAACCATTAGGAGAGTTGAGAGGTATTTCGGTTAATTGTGTTTTAGAGAAAATTTGAGGTAATGGAACACTACAGATCCTTTTTTAGTTAAAAAGTTTGAACGGTCTATGTCATTTAATTATACAATTCGCTATAATTGTATATCTCTTACATAATTTTCCAATTACTTTTACTTACACTCTTAGTGAAAATATGTTATTTTTAACGTTAAAATGGATTTTTAATTGTTGTAAAACTATTGATTGATTGAATTGATTTCTATTAATATTTAACTGCGCGTTTAATTTCTTCAATATTATTGTCTGGAGTTATTAACATTACGATAGTTGCGATTTTGTTAAATTCCGTTATTTAAATTCTAATACTTATTAGTTAAACACAATTTCAATGTGCCGTCTGATATGTGCCCGGATTATTATTTGCGAAACCAAGAATTACCTAACAGAGCATTTAGAATCATGATTAAAGTATATATATTAATCATGGTGTCAATTGAACTATATAGTTCACTGAATTGATGATTCATTATTATCTAAAATGAAATAAATATTTGATAAGAACTTATTGAATTAAGAGTTAGCTCACTGAATCAAAACATTGGAATGAGCCCGAGTCAAACTTTCCACCTCTAGAACCAAGGCGTATCAATATAGTAATCACATTGGTTCATTATCATAATCATTTAATTGGCAAACAAACTGTCCACGAGAATGCGCTAGAAATCGATTAACTGATAACAGGTTCATTACCAAAGAGTTAGATGTTACTTATGTTAGTATTCCTGTTTCATACGGATTTGTATTTTAAATTGTTCCGTCGAAACAATTCCGCACATATTTTCAAATCGAAAATGTAAGCATAAAGGTAAGTTGAATGCATTTGTTTCCTAAATTACTACATTATATTATGTTAGAACTATTTTAAAATATATATGATCCAACAATGTCGGCACTCGGCACCAATATCAATTGTAATAGCAGACAATGCATGGCAATTAGTCACTAATTTGTTTAATTTGTGTTTCGTAGTGTTCAATATTATAGTCATCAAGAGGACCCGATTAAATTTGGTATGTTTTTTTAGAATGCATTCAATGTTATAAAAGTATATTTTAGAAACCACATTTGACTTCTGTAATTAATGGCTTGGCTTCTGGCTTCTGTTCATTTTTTTTTTATTATTATACATTTTGAGCAAAGCTAATTTTTTCCTATTATTGATTTATATTGGTCAACATTATTAAGGAATTAAAAATATAAAAAAGTTAAATGTAATTTGTATGACCAAGAAGTCTGCTTAAGAAAGTTGATATAGATAATTTTTTAGAAAGGTTTTATTTTTCAAATTACTTTATAGAAAATAATACTACTTTAACATAGGAAAATTATTTTAACAATTATTAGCTAATTTTTGTATATTGTACTTTGTTCAGAATCATATTTATAATAATTCCATTAATATTTGAAATTATACATAATTATCTGATATCAATGTAAGTAAAGCAAATATAAGTTTCAACATACAAATCTATCTATTTATTGTTTTTTTTTTTCAGAACTATTGGCCAACAATGATAGAAACGTTCTATTTCGCATGTTATATCCTTAACAAACAAAGAACTTCTAAGTGTCAGTATGATTTCAAAAATGAACAAATCCAAAAAAGTATGCTATATTTATTTTATCTAAAACTAATAAATAAATATTATAAAAATAATATTTCTATTTTATATATATATATGTGAAATATATATATATATGTATATATATATAATATTCTTGTTTTTATTTTTATTTTAGTTAGCATGTAACATATTTTGCATGTAGGTATTACATTTATTTACATTTACAACTTATCTTATCTGTTATTTACTTATGTATTTTTACATACTTACTTTAAAATATATAATTGTTCATTAGAAAAAATATTCTAATTTTTGATGATGAATTGCTTTTAGTTTTATATAACGTCATTCGAGTTTAGTTGAAATGTATGTTGTATTTAATGACTTCATTTTAACTGAGGCTTTTATTTTGTCTTAATTGTTTCTTCAATTGGTTTTATATTGTTTTATTTATTGATTATAATATTTTTTGAAACCATTTTTTTTGTAATATTACTTAATATATTGATTAATAGGGCTCGGATTTTAAAGCATAATAAATAACAAAAAAAGCACAAAATTGTTTTAAAAAAGCAAAAATGAAGCATATTTATTTTTTAAAAAAGCAAAAAAAAAGCATGACTAAAAATTAACATGAATTAGTTATAATTTTATAAAACTGAATAAAAAAATTGAAAAATTAATTTAAATTAAAAAAAGAATTTACTACCATGTATTTGGCAAGACTTTCAGAAGTGAAACTGACTCTATTGTCTGACAGGATGTTTTTATACATAAAAAATTAACGCTCTACATCCACTGAAGTGATCGGTGCATACTTCATGCAAGAGGTTTCGTTTAAATCAAACCCATGATAATTAATTTTGTCTGATGAAACGCCACACAGTATAGTATTAATGTCCAGTAATTGTTTCCAGCCTTTGTTTTTCAAAAGAACACGATTTAGCTTACCAGAAATAGCAGTTGCAATATCTCCATGAGCTTTATTTAACTTTTTTTCTGCATCTAAGACAATTATTGCGGGTTTTCACATTTCTTATTAAGAAAATAAACATTTTTATTTTATTTTTATAGCATAACAGACATATAAAATTTACAGAATAACTGAAAAAGCAATAAAAAAGCAAAAAAAGCATTTACACAAAAAAAAGCAAAAATAAATTCGTTTATTTGGAATCAGATTGACGTGAAAAGAATTTATGTATAAAAATTAGATTCCTATCTTAAATATATAAAAAGAAGCATTTCCTTTAAAATCTGAGCCCTATTGATTAATTATAATAAGTTTTACATAAATCTTGTTATTTACAGATATCAAATTCATACAAATTCTAAATTAGGAATAAATTTGTGTAATAAAAATTGAATTTTATTATTTTTCTGTTTTAACAGATAATAATCTGTTAACTTAAAAAAAAAAAATCTTCATATAATTTTGCATGCATAAAACTTGATTAATTCTTCCTTTCATTTTTTGTTTTAATGATAAAGTAACTAACATATTTATCCTTTAGAGTCATGTTCGGAGTTGGGTTGAAGCATCATTTCACAAAAGAGTTTGTGTAACATTTATTCCAACTAGTACTGATAAAACTAGGTAATTTTGTCTAACTCAATAAATATCTCTAGTTATATAATAATTTAATTTGATATTAGATGTAGTTGTGGACTTTCTTTAACATACCATTGCGGTGGCGGTAGTGGCTCTGTTCAATTAAATCCCGATAATTCTAATGAAGTATGGTCTTCCCTCAAACATACAGTACTTTCACCTACAGACGCTTATGGAACAATTGAATTTCAAGGTGGACCTCATCCTACCAAAGCACAGGTTAACTATAATAAAGTATGAACTGATAATTTATAATTATTAAAAAATTGTTCCTTAGTATGTTAGATTATCACATGATACACGGCCAGAAATAATATTACATTTATTTACTCGAGAATGGGGCTTAGAATTACCTAAGTTATTGATAACTATTCAAGGAGGAAAAGCCAATTTTGAAATACAACCTAAATTGAAGAAGGTATTACGTAAAGGATTATTGAAAGCTGCAAAAACAACTGGTGCTTGGGTATTTACTGGTGGAACAAATACTGGTAATTTTAGTAACTGGTTATTAAAAAAACTATTGTGTATAACATATTATTAATAAACATTATAAATGTCTGTAGGTGCTACTCGTCAAGTAGGAGATGCACTCTTACTTGATTCACAACGCCCAGGTAGAGTTGTATCCATTGGTATTGCACCATGGGGTATTATTGAAAACAATCATGAGCTTCTTGGTCATAACAAGGATATTCCTTACCATTCTATATCATCACCTAGATCAAAATTAGCTGTACTGAATAATAGGCATACATATTTCCTGTTAGTGGACAATGGAACTTCAGGATTTTATGGAGCAGAAATTGAATTGCGTAAAAAATTGGAAAAATATATTTCGATTCAAAAACTTCATCCAAGTATTATTTATATCATATAATTTTTTTTTGCTTTTATATTTTTATAATTTTACTTTTTAAATTTTTAAACCTTTTGAATTTTCATTTTCATTTTTTATAGGTGCACATTATAGTACTCCTGTTGTCTGTTTAGTGATTGAAGGAGGTACTCATACAATAAGAGCTGTATTAGAATATGTTTCGGATACTCCTCCAGTACCAGTAGTTGTATGTGATGGCTCAGGCAGAGCAGCTGATTTAATAGCTTTCATACACAAGTAAAAATTTAACATCGCTTGAAAATTTATTCATTTGCTTTTTAAGTGTTAGTAATTAGACAAAAATGAAAAGGTGGCCTCTACCTTTTGAATCAGATATGCAGTAGACTCTGGAGAGCAAAGTGTTATTGAAAACATGAAAGAATTTGTGTTGGAAAACATTCAGTGTTCATTTGAAGTTGGACAAGAGAAAGCTGAACTCTTATATGAAGAACTTTTAGAGATAACTAGATATAAACAAATGGTAATTATAAAATGTAATGTAATTTAAGTTGTTAAGGTATTTTTATATCACAATATTATAGATTACTGTTTTTCGAGTGACTGATGGACAAGAAAAAGCACAAGAACTAGATCAAACTATATTAACAGCACTATTTAAAAGTCAACATTTATCTGCATCAGAACAGTTGAGCCTAGCACTTACCTGGAATCGTGTTGATATAGCTAAATCTGAAATATTTGTTTATGGACAGGAATGGCCAGAAGGTAAGTGCTATCACTACACATAAAGTATTAATTAATTTTAATTTCAATCAATTATTTAAATTTTACTTATATTTTTATTTTTTTACAATGTTATGATGTATGCTATGTATCTCATATGCTTCTTATTCATAAAGATTATGCATGTATAAGTAAAAATAATATTGTCTCTTAATTTTGCAAATTAGTTTATTTATTAGTCATTAAAATAAATATTGACTTATTGTTTCATAGGAGCTTTAGAGGAATCAATGATGCAAGCTTTAGAACATGATCGCATTGATTTTGTGAAATTATTATTAGAAAATGGTGTTAGTATGAAGAAATTTTTGAGCATATCTAGGCTAGAAGAATTATACAATACTGTGAGTTACATAATTATATTTTTCAATAACTTTTTTTTTTTTCTTTACTGATTCATGAATATTTTGTTTTATACTTTTGTTAGTATTATCTATTATCAAATAGTTCATTTATAATGGTGATTTTAATGGTTTAAAATCTCATCATCATTTAGCAGGATAAACATAGTTATGTTTAACAGAATGTTATCACAATGACAGTAGACCTCGAAAAGCAATTTGTTATACATCAGTAGTTACCTTATTTATATGAATAAAATGAATTCCAATGTCAAATAATTACAATACCTCAAAAATAATTATTTTGCATTTTGATTTATAACAAAAGAATCACATAATTTAACTATTTTAAAAAAAAAAAAAGAAAAACGTTCTACATAAATTTTATTTTTTTATACATTTTGTGTAGAGGCTTTTATAAACCAATTTAAATATTATGAATAATAATAAAAATAGTTTTTGTTTTGTGTGTATAAATTATAATAATAAAAATATTGATTAAGTTACATAAATTATCAATTTAAATTTTACCTATATTTTACCTAATATTATTGTTTGATTTATTTTCAGAAACAAGGGCCAACAAACACATTAGGATATATATTGCGGGATGTTCGACCTCATATCCCTCAAGGCTATATGTATACATTACATGACATTGGATTAGTAATTAATAAATTAATGGGTGGTGCATATAGGTAAAAATTAATATCATTGTTTTTGAATTTTATTTATTGATTTAAACTTTTAAAATAGAGCTCAGTATACCAGGCGCAAATTCCGTACAATGTATGCTCAAACACGCCGTTTAAATAACATGCATAGAAACAGCGCTTCATTTACACGCTATTATGGAAACAATTTAACATTAGGTGTTTTAGCTGATTCTGAACATTCAGAAGAGGAATCACTTTTTGAATATCCATTTAATGAGTTATTAGTATGTACTTCATTATTTATATAGTTTTATTTATTATTCGAATACTTATCTTGGTATTTTCTGAAAGAATTGATATAATTTAAACCAATTTTCTCAATTTATAGTAATTTTTTTCAAATTGAATCGTATGTATACTTATATTCATGTTTGATTTAGAAGCAGTGGTTACTCAAAAAGGTTGGAAATTACTTCTATATATATTTTTTTAACTAAATTAAAAAAATGATTGTAAATTAAAAATATATGGTGTTCTAATTATATTATATTCTACAGATAATTTGATATAGCATAGTAATAATTAGGGCTTGGGACTTTTAGCATTTCCATATTCATCATAGATGATATAAAACATAGCAGAGTGGTATGCAAATACATTATATCATATGGAGAATTCAAATATAAAATTTTATTTTGTAGATTTTTGCATATTTTAGAGGTTTTCACATATTTTTATTTTTTATTTTTGTTGTTATTGTGACGTATATTCAACGATTTTCATTGATTGATGGATACAGTACAAGGATAACAAATTTGCCATCTGAGGGCAGATTTTAAAATTCCAATCTTTAACCCTCCCCCACAAAAAAAAAATTGTCCTTATAAGGACATTTTGAAAGTTAATCGTGATTTGTAAATCAAACTCGACAACGAGGACAACCATTTTCAAAATATTCAAAACCTAATTTTTAAAGATTTTATTTTATTTTTTAAATTCATTAATTACTAATTATATTTAAATCACTAATATTAATTTTCTTTTTTAATGATTTCTGTGTTTTTTTTTTCATTTTTAGTGCATATTTTTAAGTTTATCAGGTCATATATTAGCACATTTTTTAGTGCTATAAGTCCCAAGCCTTGGTAATAATAGTATTTATTAATTAAATTAACATTTAAATATTTTTTTTTGTTGAATTTTAAAATAATTATTCAACTCTTAAATATCCTTGTAACTTTAAGTAAAATTTTAAGTATTTATTGAAGCAAATTATTTTTATGACAAATTTTGTATTTTACTGTTTCACATTTGAGAAACAATTTATAACTTCTTCTGTAATTACATCAATATTCTTATGTATTAAAGGTCATGGTTGTTAACAGGCATTTGAATACACGTGTATACAGAGCCTAAGCATGCAAGCAAAAAATATATTAAGTCCGTGTATTTAATATCCATGTAGAATACTCATGTATAACTGTATATTTAATACCTACTCACTATGTACTTATTTATAAGTATACTGTTATACCTATTTATTATTACCCATGTATATTGCATATTAATTCAGAATTCATATATACTTTAAATATTAATATTTATAATATTATATATATTCTAATAATTATTAATTTATTATTAGTTAATAATACAAATTATATAGCTTTTAATTATTTACATATTTTTTATTTTTTAAAGATATTAAGAATTAATTATGCTAAAAAATTAATAAGATGCATTAATTGATCATATAATTTTATGAGTATAAAGAATAAGTATAATAATATATAAAAAAGTAATAATTAAATTGATTTAGATGAAAGCATAAGCAATCACCAAGCTATTTTATTGCATTGCATTTACTTGTAATTTTAAAATTATTCTATAACTTATTATTGTATTTAAATATATGATTATTGAAGCTAACAGGTATTCTTATTATACTGACCTATAACACTGGTATCCGTATAATTCAATAAATGCGTAATTTTCGACCTTTATTATGTACACAATTAATGTTTAATATATGCTTTTATATTTTTAATTTTAGATATGGACAGTTTTAACTAAACGTCAAGAGATGGCATTATTGATGTGGCAACATGGTGAAGAAGCGTTAGTTAAATCACTTGGTGCTTGTAAGTTATATAAAGCTATGGCACATGAAGCAGCTGAAGATGATTTAGAAACTGAAATATATGATGAATTACGAAATTATGCCAAAGTATTTGAAGACATCTGTATGTACATAAATAAGTTAGTTTAAAATCTTGAAAAAATTATAATATTAAAGTATGAACTTAAAATTTAATTTTAGCACTTGAGTTATTGGATTATTGTTATCGTCAAGATGATGATCAAGCCCAACAATTACTTACAGTTGAGCTTCAAAACTGGAGTGGTCAAACATGCCTTAGTTTAGCTGTAGCTGCAAATCATAGAGCATTACTCGCTCATCCTTGTAGTCAAATTATTCTTGCTGATCTGTGGATGGGAGGTCTGAGAACAAGGAAAAATACCAATATCAGGGTATAATTGTTAATCATTTAAAAAATCATTACCATGTTAATTTTTATAAATATTTGATTATAGATATTATTAGGATTACTATTTCCACCATATATATCAAGGCTAGAATTTAAATCTCGAAAAGAATTGCAGTCAATGCCACAAACTGAAGAAGAACATTTGTATGGATTAGAATTAGAGGAGGAAACGGAAAGTGTTGAAGAAGGTGGTGTACATCGGTCACACTTAAATCTTGTGGAAACAAATTTAGATGTATGATTCAAAGTATTATATAACTCAAATATGTATTAATTAATACTACAATATTTCAGGGGATAACATCTGCCACAGATGGTGAGACAACAGAGAATGGTACAATGTTACCAAGTGTTTCTATGAGTACTCATAAACATTCTGATTATGAACAAAAATGTGTTACTCCTTCATATGAGTATAGTGTATTTGATATAAAGAGACAACGACCATTGCCGTTACGGCGTAAAATTTTTGAATTTTATACTGCACCAATAACAAAATTCTTAGCGAATTCTGTTAGTGTTATAATTAATATTAAATAATGGTTATTTGTCACATCATTCTGAATAATGTACTTAATTTTATAGGCTGCATATTTTGTGTTTTTGGTTCTGTTCACATATGTGGTATTGGTCCGTATGGAACAAACTCCATCTTGGCAAGAATTGTATGTTATAGCTTATATATGCACATTTGGTTGTGAAAAAATAAGAGAAATTGTTTCTTCTGAACCCACCAGCATAAGGTAAAATGTGAATTATTTTTATTTAATTGGTATATTTATTTAATTTTTGTTTTTAGTGATAAGTTTTCAGTTTGGGCATGGAATATGTGGAATCCATGTGATGCTGCAGCAATAATATTCTTTCTCATTGGCCTTTGTTTAAGATTACAACCATCTTCACAGGCTATTGGGCGAGTTATGTTTTGCACAGATATTATTTATTGGTATTTACGAATTCTAAATATACTTGGTGTTAACAAATATCTTGGTTAGTAAATATTAAATCATTTTAGTAGTATAATATTGCAATAAAGTATAAATATACTTCAACTTTTCAGGGCCACTAGTAACAATGATGGGTAAAATGATAAAAAATATGCTATACTTTGTAGTACTTTTACTTGTAGTACTTATGAGTTTTGGAGTAAGTAGACAGTCGATTTTATTCCCAGATGAGGATCCTGAATGGATTTTAATTCGACAAATATTTTTACAACCCTATTTTATGTTGTATGGAGAGGTAAACATATTATTATTTTTTCGATCTACATAGATACTTAAAATATGATTTTTTAGGTATATGCTGATCAAATTTATCCAGTATGCGATGAATCATCTGGTATGGCTCAATGCCAAACTGGTCGATGGGTTACACCTTTAGTAATGGCCATGTATTTATTAGTTGCCAATATTCTTCTTATTAATCTCTTAATTGCAGTATTCAACAACATTTTTAATGATATAAATGCTATATCTCATCAGGTAACAAATAATCTAATTAATAACCAAATGACAATAATCGTTAAAATCTACTTTACTTGCTTTACACACCTTGTAGGGGGTTTGCAGCTTCTATCAAATCTTTCGAACTTTTTTTATCTTCTGAGTCCTCTATTTTTTCATTTTCTATCCTTATTAAATTATTCATTAACTGATCCATAACTTATGCCTTGGTCTTCCTTATGGTTTCTTTCCAACTGACTTATTTATGAGTATATTATTTGTAAGATCTTAATTGGATTTCCATGTACGTATTATAATACAAATCTGTAGCCATGAGAGGGGGACTAAAGGGGGCATTGCTCCTCCTAGACCTGATCATTACCTTCCTCTATTATTTTTATCAGAAAATTGTGGTTTTCAAATTTATTGATATATTGGAAAAAAAGAGTACATCAATAACTGATAATTCATATGTGAATTGGTTATAGTGGTGATCATTTATTTACAACGTAATTCATTTGTAAAAATAAAATAAAAATAGTTGTATTACTGAGTTTTTCCTATTACTCCCCTACAACTCGTCCCCCCATCCTTAAGAATTGATCTGGTTACAGGTCTAATAAAATATGCATATGCGTGCAGGTATATAAATAAAAATGATTCTACATTATGTTATCTTTCAAAAGATGTTTGTATATAATCAATATAAAAATAAAGTATAATTAGTATTAAAATTCAAATTATATTTGTTTTATAGATATAGAGTGGTATAATTTTAAATGTTTTTATATAATTAATAATTATTTTTTTAGGTATGGATGTTTCAAAGGTTTACTGTTGTTATGGAGTATGAACAAAAACCATCCCTTCCACCTCCTTTAATATTTTTTTGCCATGTATTTTTACTGGCTAAATATCTCTGTCGTAAAATTCGAGGTATTCAAGAAACTTATGATAATGGATTAAAATTATTTTTATGTAACGAAGAATTAGAACAGCTATATGATTTTGAAGAAGAATGTGTTGAAGGATATTTCCGTGAGAAGGATTTTAAAATACAAATGTCTATGGAAGAACGAATTAAGATGTCTTTAGAAAAAATGGAACATATACAGCAAAAAGTAGATGATATTAATCAAAAGGAAAATACACATAGCACTTCAGTACAAGTATTTTTTGTTTTTTATATATAGTTCGTATTTTTTATATGGCTAGACTAATTTAATTTATAAAATCAAATAAATTTCAGGCTTTAGAATTTCGTCTTCACAAAATAGAAGATTTAATGGATCAAACCTTATCTACTTTAGGTGTAATACACCGATTCATGGCAACACAGAATGGTGACCAAGATAGTGGTAGTAGTAGTGACAATGCTCAAAAAAGAAGTAATTCATTTGAACCAGATTTTGATTCTGATCCAAAAATTCTTCCAATAACTGGTAGAACAAGATGTATTAGTGAACGGTCAGACTTGTTATCAGATATATCTGATGCTTTACCAACTGCATATCGTAGAAAAAAAAAGTATTCATTTAATGAGAAACGGCCTTCAAATTTTTCTGATAGTAATTTTTTACTATCACAATTTGATGGTGTTTCTTCATTTAATGATAAATCTGCAATGGAACTGTTCAATTATGAAAATCGTCGGATGTCTCTTAACTCAACTAGAACATTAGATAGAAAGTATGATACTGAAAGCACTTTATCTCCAGATTTTAACAGCAAAGAAGTTGATGATATTGATAGTGGTGAAGCTGATAAAAGGGGCAGTGGTGATCCAGCTAGATCCAGTGTAGATCGTGCAAACTGGGTGGAACCACTCATAAAAGTATTTCCTCCTACACCAAACAGACAAGTTTACTCAAGGTAAATTTTTATGAAACTGTTTGTATTTAATAAGTTTATGTATAGATTTATTTATTTAAAGTTAAATATCATTAGTACTTGAAGATCAATTAAGATAAAAAAAATTGTTGATTCAGCCTAAATATTTTTTAATATTTAATATTTTAATTTTTCTTGCTTTTCTTCTCTTCTCTTGGAATTCAACCCTATGGTTGATTTCGCAGTTTGACACACCTTTACTCTTTCCCATTTCCAGTTAACCTTTTCAGTTCCGTGTAGCTTGACAGTTTAGCATTAGAGATTATTTGCTTGACAAATGAAGTTTTTGAATGTCCTCGGTCTTTCTTACCTTCAATTTTCGTTCTATTTTTCTTTAAACTAGTTAGTTTTTATATCTCAATATGTCACCTATTAGATTAATTATTGGTTAATTGAGCTATCTAGGTATTTAAAATGTTCCTTTCATTTATTCAAGCAGCCGATTTCCTGCTCAGATATTAATTCTACGGATTCAGTCTAATTTTTGGCTCATCATAACCTAAGTTTTTTGCCAGTTGTTAGTTAAATGCTATTTTTGGAAAAATCTTGCTATCTATTCTAGTGCTTTTTCCAAATTATGCTCTTTATTTGCTTAGACTATAATATAGTGGCGTGAATTAATAATCTCAAAAGTTTTATTTTGTAACTCTCGAAATTTGAGTATTTTTTTTAATCAAAAATAAAATAATAAAAATTTAAAACTAGTACCAAGAATGCCAATTGTAATAATTTACAAATATATATGTATGAATTTTTATTTATCTATAAAAAAACTTTTATTTTAGGAAAATTATTTTTATAATAAAAATAATCCAAGTTATTATTAATTGATTGATTATATATTAGTGGTACAATTATATAATATAAAAATACCATAACTCCACAAAATATTTGAAATTATTATAATAATTTTATTCTTATAAAATATGTAAAAACGGTTAGTGGCATTCGGGGACTGCCGCGATAAAGCTATTGCATATTAAGTAAATAAGAAGTTGATATAATTTTAATTTTTTTTATTATTCTAGTTATTCAGGAATTTGTATCATAGCAACTACGATATTCCATTAATTATGGGATTCCACAGGTAGTGGTCATGCTTTTTCGTTACGAAAAATTTTTTTTCAGTCACTACACCAGGCCTGCGATAAAAGCTATGCAATAGCTTAAAATTTGGTTTAATTTTATAAAGCTTTAAATATGTTTTGTTATTTTAAAGAAAAAAATCTTTTCAAATTTTTATGAAAAATTTTTTATTAGAAAATATAAACAGTATTTCAGTCTCATTTTTAACTCATTTTTGTCATAAGCATTAAATTTATTCTTCTGTAGGAACAGATATTTTTTTATTAATGATGTATTGTATTATAATAAATAAGTTAAAAACTATAAGTAACTTGTTTTATTATTTTTACTTAATATTCATTTAGCTTATTATCACCACATTGTGACCTTTCACCCAATCGAGGAAATACACCTGTACCCCGTATTAGACATGCATCAGAGATGTCAAATCCAGAAATTGCTAGGTACTTAGAAAAAGAACATCTTAGAGATGCAGAAGAGAATGATTACCATCTGATGGAAGGTCTGATCAAACAACATAAACGGCTTCCATCAAATACAATTGATATACCAATTTATACACGTAGTGATAATGTAAGAAATATTTTGTTCAATGTTTCTATTTTTAATTGTTATACTTAATTAATATTTTACTTAATTATAGACAATTCGTCTTCAAGCATGTACAGACATTGATCCTAGTGAACCAGTTACTAATACTACTATTAATTCTGCAGAAAGCTCAACGTCCTATAATCAGCTCAATGGTATGTCTTCCAAAAATTGTGATTAAACCAAATATTATGTTTAAAGCATAAGATACCAATTAAATAGTGAGTAGAGTATATTTTATTCTGTTATAAATTATCTTTCATTTGGGCTCAAATTTGAATCCAATAGTGTACTTAAATTGGATTACTCTATTGTATTCTTATTATTGAATTTTTTTGATATTTTTTTTTTTTTTTTTTATAAAAATAGTAATTTGTATACTGAAAAAGTTACCTATTCTAAATATTTTTTACGCATAATGACCATTTAAAATTTTTAAATTTAGTTACATTTTTAATTTGATAATCTATTTTTCTGTGCACATTAAATTTTAAAACATTGAAGTATATATATTTTTTAATGTAGGCTGTTTAACCTAAAAATGTTTGTTCATTAAAATATTGTTTCATAGTTATATGATATCGATCAATAGTTTGTATTTTTGTTTTTTCTTATATTAATTTCTTATTAATGTATATTGAAATCAGTTTCATCTTATTAAGTAACAAGGTGCCTTGTCTGATTTTGGTTTCAATCACTTAAACTCTTCATTCATTTAACCAAATCACTAAGAGATCAAAGAAAATTTGAATTAATTAGCAATGGTAAGATCTATGGTTAACAAGTGTAATATTCTATGATATGCATGTGTTCCAATATAAATACATTCAGTAACTGGAATATTATGGATAATTTAGGAGAACAACTGTCATTCTGCTATATTCTTGCTTGTATGTCAAGAAAATTGAAAATTTTGTTTTGAGTCTAACTATGAATGCCAAGTAAGATTTTAAGAAAAAACCATAGGTGTGTCTACAAATATTTATATAAAATATAATTGAAACATTTTAGTTAAATTATATCAAATACCTATAATTCTTATTAGGGGCATATTTAAAGGAGCCTATTTAAATTATTTATTAATAAAAAATTATACAATCTGTACACATATGGTACAATAAGTATAAGGGAGTATAGATATAAAAAATAGTACAGTGATTAATTATAAGTATTGAGAATTCAAATTTTTAGTTAAGTTTATATCTGCTATTTCATAAAGACCTTGTAAATTTTTCGTAATAAGGAACAATTATTTTAAATTTATAAAAAAAAAATAGATTTATCAGATATCCGTTTAAAGGTACTATTTACTAGCATTTTTTGAGAAAGCAGGAAATATTCTTTAAATTGTTTAAAATTTTTGTTTTCCAAAAATGAATATAACGCAAGTGGTTCTTCTAAAATTCTTCTAAATGTTATTTCGGCGCTCGAAGTATGGGAATGTAAGATGTCTTTTTAAGGAGAATTGTGTAGATAATTTTTAAAATATTTATTTGTGTAAGTTATTGTGTACTGGTAAATGTAAATTACTTATTAGTGTTTATAAGTCTTTATTCTCATATTTGTACCATAGAATAAATTTAACTTAATAATTAAATAAAATTTAATCTATTCTGTGTTTATACTAATCTGCTACTTGAAAGCATCGCATTGTATCAGGTTCTTACATACTTGGAGAGGAAAGTCCTCATTTTAAACTGTTATGGTTGCTTTATGCAAGCCTAAAACTTCTCTGTTTTTTAGCCAAATCGACTCGAATATCTAATATATTATTGCATGACGGGAGAGATAAAGCTCATGACGTCAACGGTTTATGATAACGCATAGAATAACAATTGCATATTTTTTTTTCTTTATTTCAAGTTAATACAATCTGTTACAATTTATTTATAATAAGTAAAATTGATAATAACAAGACAGATTAAAAAATTATATTTACTCTTCTACATCTAAATGACCTTAACTTTACATGGGGTATTAGCAATGAATAACTCCCTTTATCGTGTGATTCATTGTGTATTCTATGTATTATTATGTATATATCTACTCTTAATTGTGCAAATAATTGATTCATACATTTCTAGTCTTGTCAATCACATTATCCATAATATGCTTACCATATCTAACCTAATCTGTCTTAAGATTTACCTCCTAAAGTATCTTATCATGCATCCCTTATACTTAAAACAATATAGTAGTTACCTATAATTTAGGCCAATTATGTATAAATTTAGTGTCTACTGAAACATTTTAAGTCTTTCAATATCACTTAAATGTAATTGAAAATCAGTTTTAAGATTGAAAAAGTAAATTAAGATTAATCCGTACTTGCTTATTTTATTCAATAAATAATACACTACGCCCACTCTCATACAGAGTTGGATCCTGGTGAATGTTGGGAATTTTAAAAAATTCAAAGGGGACACATTTAAGATAATACATAACTCGATTTGTATCATAGTTTAAAATATATTTTAAACTGTGGTATGTGTTTAAAACTAAAACTTCGAATTTTAATGGTTTTTTATAACTGAGGGGGGATTTGGAACATTAGACCTTCAAGAAAATACTAAACCCTAAACTATGCAAGTCAAATATATGTTATGATTTTAGACAAAACTAGGCGCCGCACTTGGATTCCAAAGTATTTTAAATAAATACTAGATTGTACCTATTCCGAAATATTTATAAAAACTTTCGGTCCAGATTAAAATTCTTATTTATAATAAGTCTAGGTTAAGATTACTTTAGGTATGTGTTGTTCAATTATAGAATTATACAAAAATCAACAAATCGACTAAATTAAAAACCATTCAAGATTTTTCTTTGTTTTGAAACTGATAATTTAGAAAGATCCATTTCAAAAACTCGAAATTATTCTACCACTCAAGTCTCAAAACCCACACCAATCGTTTATCTTAATTCTTAGCAACACCGAACACTCATTACGTTTCAAAAGACGTTTGTGTCATAATCATTTTTATCATTGAACCACGAAAATTCACTCAAATAGATCCTTAAACTAATTAGCATTTTGTCTACGTTATTTCTACGTCGGGTCTTTAATTATTTATTGTATGCCAACTTGCCTATTAATATTTTAATTTAAACAGATCGCGAAAAAAAACAATTAATGGGTGTCCAAATATTTTGTAAATATAAAAACTCATTGATTGATTTATCATACTTTTCAATATCCTCAACACTAATCCGGGCTGATGCAATGGCAGTGCAAACCGGTGCACCAGCACAGGGTTCCGCGGGAATTGAGTTCACTACAGAAAAACAAATCACCAAATATTATAATTTATAAAAATATAACATTATCAATAATAATATTATTTTTTTTGAACCGCAGTTAAAATAATAGTTTTGTAATATCTAGGTGAACAGCACCAATATACCGTGTTTTTATAAATACTGGTTATTGAATACGATGGATACAATATTTGTAATATTACTTTTAACAATAGTTGTTACGTATTGTTTTATTTAAGCTATTTTGCACGCAATTTGTAGTGCCAGCTCTAACATACTAAAATAGTGACATTTTTGTGAAATTATATTTTAAATTCAAAATTGAACATTTTTTCGTGGTTATACTCAGGGCTTGAAAGTTCTAACAAATGCATATATTTTTTGGAAAGTCTTAGAACTTTTAGAGCAAGATAAAAATTTGTTTTACTCTACCCCGATGTTGTACACAACATTTATTTTGCTAATTTTTGCATATTTACAATTTTTAGTGCTATATAAAGAAAATAAACAAAATTATATGAAAAAAAAAAGGTTTTGGATTAAACACATATGAATATACCAACGAAAATAAAAATGTATTTTAATTTTCAAATGGTACATATTATTCGGTTGTTAACGCCGATCGCACTGAATAATTTCGTTTGTTTCCAATTGATTATTTTTAAAATCGATTCAGGCATACTTAGGGATGCGCAAATAATATTGATATTGTCGATATGTCGATATTGTGATAAAAAATATTGATATTTATTTTTTGGTATTTTATTAAAAATCGATATTCTATAAATTGATGAAAAATGTTTAGGTTTGAAATTTCGGTATATTTCTTAAAATAATTTGGGTCGATTTATGAATTTTTAAAATCTTGTACATTTCTAGTATCAATATTACATTATCGATATATAGATATTTGAATTATCGATATAATTTTTAAAATATTTTAAATATTCACAACTATCGTTATTTGCGTAATCTATAAATCGATTTATCGATTTTTGAAATATTTTGCACGTATTGCAGCTATCGTATTTATTTTTATATTTTACGTAGGAAGCGTTATGTTGAGTCATAGAATAGATTTAGTTTATGGTTTTATATTTTAAATTTATTTATTTTTTAATGTGACAAACATTAAAGACCTTACCTATTATGAATATAAAAAACGAGAACAACAAATATTATTGAAAAATTGAAAAATGTTATTTAAAATTATTCTCGTAGAATATGTTGTACTAATTTATGTAGAGCCGCAGAAGTAAGAATTTCACGTAATAGATAAAGTTATTTCAAATGCAAAAAAAAATCTTAATAAAAGTCCCAAGTCATTTACTTGTATTCGCAGATATATATATATATATATATATATATATATATATATATGTTTGTACTTAAAACGGAAGCACCAAACCTAACTTTACCTCCTGAGCCAATTATCACTCGTTGGGGAAGTTGGATTAACGCGGTAGTTTATTATTTCGAGAATTTCGAAGTAATACATCATATAATTTTCATATTGTATGGAAACTATGCAGTTTTTATGCAGATGCTCAAGACTACATCATAAAACCAGAATTAAAAAATAACGTACATTAAGTCAAATTTGGCATCTTTACTTTGGTTATTGAAAAATAACATCAGCAACATGTACCATAATCGGATTAAATTAAATTAGGTAGTTGAAGATATTCAAAAATCATTTGAAGTACTATGTGATCTAAATGGGAATGCCGTTTAAAATAAACTCATTGAGAAACGGGAAAAAATCGTGGTATTTCGGCGTTAATAATAATATCTAAAAGTACTATCTGGCGAAGAAATATCCGAAAATTTAGATGATCTTAAAGATTTAAGTTATAACAATCTGGTATATTAAGCACGCACCCGTGACGTTCTTTGATATTGACGGTCGTTCTAAAATTACAAAACTCCACTGTCAAATCTTATAAGAGGAGTAATTATATATTTAGTATGTGCATATAGGCAATAAGTCACGTGCTCATCGCAAAATTCTTGAAAATGTTTACCTTTTATATTATAAAAAAATCTTATTTTGTATTTATAATTATGGAATAATATAATTAATAATTCATCTCATATGTATTTTTTATAATATAAACTTACCTATTTTTTAGACTCCCCCTCCCCACACACACACACACACACAAGAAATTTGAAAACACGCCACTAAAACCTTTCTTGCCAAATTTAAACTTTTGGACTTATAAAAGTCCATATGTTCCAAATTTAAACTTTTGGACTTATAAAAGTCCATATGTTCCAAATTTAAATATTTCAGATGTTAACAAATAAGTCCTTCTCAGCGCGTTAAAAAATGTCTCAAAGTTGTCGCTGGCCTTAATTCCACTATTGTTTGCACAACAAAAATTATATTGCTGTAATTGAACATTTGGAAGTATGGTGAATTTTTATATTATATGTTATACTATAAATGTTGAATATGCATATTGTAATCAAAATAAGAAAGAAAATAATCGATCAAGATATAACCATTATTCTTAATTTACCTATATAAAATTACGTTTATTTGCATTAATATAAATAAATAAACCAACCGTAAATACATTTTACTTAAATAGTTATATACGATGTGGTCTTACAAATATACCGGTAACATTATACATCGATAAAATATAATAACTTAATAAATTAAATGTCTACATCGACAATATATTATATAATAAATAATGTCATAAATAGTTAAATATTGTTTTACTCTCTAGCGATATATAATACAATATCAATAAATAATAAATTAAAATAGCTTGTTTAAATATTATAAACATTACATAAGTACACATGAAATTGCTTGACAGTGTGTTTGTGTGTATGCCAATACAATAAATATTAAATTATTATAAATTAATGCGGGATCGAAGCCGTTGCTAACAATAATGTCCGACGTGAAATCGGTCGACGAGGAGGACCTGCGTTATCGGGTGGTTCGACTCCTATCTATATATTTACGAAACGAAACGATACAAATATGAATAAATACTCGCATACAAATTGTCTGTTACCTTCAACTAATAAAATCGTACAGCCGATAAACTATGGTTGTGCGTACAGCGCTTGCGCGCGCACACGTGGCATATGCGACATAAATGTATATGTAATAGTTATAATTATAATATAGAATAAAAAGGGATCCTCGCGTAACGCTTGGTCCGTATCACTTAAAATTCATTTTCTTATATTACAAGTATCTACTAAATATCCAAACCGCTTAAATATAAAACTATTTGTATTAATATTATATTATAATAAATATATAGATCGATTTAAATTATTTATTTTTTATTTTTTTTTTTTTTTTGTCCGCGTGTTTTCCTAACTAATGTTTGCGCGTGCGTCGTCTTGGTGTTGTGTTTTTATCGTGTTACTCGTAAAGCGTGGAGTCCATCAGCGGCTCTCTCTGGAAACCGCGGCTGCCACAACCGTCCGGTCCCTTGGGCATCCTGACCACGTTATCGGGCGTCACCAGACCCAAGCTAGGGCGCCGGCCCCTGCCCCCGGACGAATCGGAATCCACGGACAGGCGTCTGCCTCCCTCGCCCATGGACGACGAGCTGCTTTTGCGCGACCAGTTGTGGAAGCTGTCACGCGGCGAACCGCAACAGAAGTCCGACGTCGAGTCCTTGCGCATCATCATGTCGCCGCTGTTGCTGCTACTCGTGCTGCACCGCCTCATATCGTAATGATGGCTCTCCTGCGACGAATGCCTGCGCATCGCCATCGATTGCTGCGGCGGCGGCGGCATCGGCGGCGGCTGATTGTGGCCGCAACAACAGCACGATTGCTGCTGCATCTGTTGCTGCTGCTGCTGGTGCTGGTGTTCCGGGCGGTTGGCCAACGAGTAGCGCCGCATGCCAAACGTTTCCGGTATGGAGGCGCCGCTGCTGGATCGCGAACGCCCGGAGTAGTAGCTCTCCGAGCTGGAGTCCCAACCGGACGACATGCGCCTGCCGTGGCCGAAGTCCCCGGGTTGCGCGTGGATCTGCGGTGGTATGTACGAATCGCGGCGCGAGTACACGGACCCCGTGCTGTCCGTGCCCGAGTCTCGGGACCACCGGCGCTGGTTCCACGATGTGTCGGACCGCATCAGCGTGTTGGCCGACACCTTACGCTGCACGCGCATCTTCTGACGCATGTCTTCCGACTCGGAGCCGCTCTGGCACGACGACGTGTTGTATTCGTTGTCGAACAGCCGGTTCATCGGCGACTTCTTCGCGGCCGCGGTGGCCTTTTTCTTGGACGCGGGCGCGTTGAGCTCCAGCACGCACATGCTCTGGCCGTCCTTGGCCTTCTCCGTGGACCAGTCTTTGCTCATCGCGTTGTGCGCCGACTCGGTACGCACGAACTCGATGAGCGCGCTCACGTTGTTGCCCATCTCCGGGTGCTTGTTGACGAAGTGCCGTACATCCGACGGTATCGGGTTGCCGGGCCGGAGCACGCGGATCAGCGCGATCTCGCCGCAGCCGCGGAACAGCTCGGCCACCGTCTCGATGGTGACCGGCTTCTCCTCGGCCAGGTTGATGGCCACCACGGTGCGCGACGGCGTGGTCTGGTCGTACGCGGGTAGCGCCTCCTTGCGCCGCAGCTTCGTGCCCGACTCGTTTAGCTCCAGCTTCTCCGACTTGGATATGGCGTACGCGACGGCTCGCCAGTCCTTGGCTAGGTGCTTGACCCGCTTAAACGATGAAATGAGCTTTAGCGACACGTAGCCCTCTTTGTTTCGGCGCACGTGCTTCAACAGGAACGCGTCCTTGACGATGTTTGCGTCCGAGAAGTAAAACTCCACCTGATCGAGTATGCGCTTGGTGGTCTCCTCGTCGGGCTCCACGAACGGTGTCGACTCGTCGCCCGACTTTACCTGTCCACCACCCTCGTACGCCGAGTCGGACGAGTCCGTGTTGGTGATCGCACCTTCGCCGGCCGAACCGTGGTGCCGGCCACCGTCGTCGGTTCCCGAGCCGCTCGAATTGTTCGCGGATGACGACATGCCGTTCTGTTTCAGGGACCGCGGGTAGAATGGGGCCGCGTCGTACGATAGGGATATGTCGCTGTCCACGGACGACACGCTAGCGCGCTTCAAATCGAACGCTTTGCCTACGATCGGGACGGGCGCGGTGACGGTGGTCTTCGTTGACGGCAGAGGTGCCACTATATCTTCGGTGTGGTTCTGCTGCTCGCCGACTGTCGGACCTTGTTGCTGTTCTTTTCCGCTGGCCGTGATCTCTTCGATCTTCTGCTGCGCTTCTTTTGATGCTATCGTCGCTGCCATAGTACTTCTCTGTTGCTATACTGCGCGCTAACGTTCACCTGCACATCACACGCGAGAGCCAGAGCGCAACACGAACACCACGTGACGACGGTTTACGGATCGCACACACACGCGTACGCGAAACGGTTTTCCCGCACGCGTCTTATGTCGACGTGAAGAAAAAACTAAACAGCGCACACGCACGCCCACTCGTCGCCCCCCCGAACACTGTTTTCATGTACGCGACGTGATTCAGCTGTTACGGCGGCGGCGGCGTTGTCGTCGGATATACGATCCCCCCGGGGGTGGATGCGATTTCGCGCAGGGTTAAATTTATTTACTATTAATATTATATATATTTTTTTATTTTTCCGCGGCTGCGTGACGGGTCGCGTATTTAATCTACGGCTGTACGTATTAAAAAATCAACTAAAACGCTGCCGCGGCGTTCACCTGCTTATATAACATGTGCACCGATCTGTCCAGGGTTATTGGACCGCCGATGGTTCAATGTCGCCGGGCCCCCACCGCGGCCGTTGCAGCAGCCGCCCGCCGCCGGCGAAACGTCGGCCCGTCGCGCCGCCGATATCCCACAACACGGATTCGAGGGCGCGCGTAAACGGAGAGGAGAATATTATCATATTGAATTATGTATTACGTTTATACGGACGCAACGCCGTCGAAAGAGAGAGTTTGCGAGAGTGAGAGAGACAGAGTGAGTGAGACAGATGTCGTGTTTTTTTTATCCCACACGCGAATGTAGGTAACGCTTGCGTGTGTCTGTTGGTTTTTGTGTGTTTGTGTGTTAATAGGGGTATGTGTGTGCGTTTGTGAGCGCGCGTATTTCTGTGTTATTAGGGTTGTGTGTGTTTCGATGCTCGTGTATATGTGTGCTGTTAGATATGTGTACGTGTGTGTGAGTGTATACACATGCGATTCACACGCCTTTTACTCTTGTGGACGGAGACGCGACCGCGATGGCGGTTACGCGCGCTAGTTGTTGTGTAGGTATACACGCTTCACTTCCGATTCGCACTATCCGTACGCTCTTAACGTTGATAATACTCGAGCGTGCGCGCGCGTTCGTTCTCTTCCTTGTTCCGGACACCGCGGCATTGAGACTTTAATATACATGTAAGTGTGTGTGTGTGTGCACGTGGGGGGACCTTGGATGTGAAGGTGGCCGCCCGGATCGAGTAGTCTCTCCTTTATTATAATGTATACATATATATCATTATTATGATTATTAATGCTATTATCATTATTGTACTGTACTCGAACAAACGCTTCATCGTTGTCGTCGACACAAACCATGTGTACATATAAATAATACAGGACGCGTAAACTTATTATAGAGTTGTATACGCGAGCACAATACTAAAAGGATAACAAAAAAAAAAAAAATTATATCAACTTTTTTTATTTCGATTTTATGTATATAACGCGCTCGCTCGTAAAGTCCTTCGGACGAATTCGGTAAATTTTTACGCTTGTCTCTTCCTCCCCCCCTGATTGACGCGTTATTATTACTATTATATCATCGCTCGCTAATCAGTTTGTGCATTCGGAAATGTAAAACAAAAGAAAACGTAACGCATAGTCTCCAGTGTATATATATATATTAAATAAGTATACTTGCTCGAATTCGCCCTTGATTATTAATATTTTTTTTTTATCCTTTTTCGGTGAAAAGAACCACGCCAAATACATTCGGTGTACCCAGTGTACCCATCCTTCGTCATATCAACCAGTGACATTTTATCGAATCCTTAAATAGTTTTCATTACACAATTCCGAACGAAATGTTCGTGTGTAACGTTGTTTGTCACTTTTTTGGTTATTTAAAATTACTTTTACGTGTGGTGTAATTATTTTTTTTTCTTTAAAATCATGCTTTATAGACATTAATTCTTTATAGTATTTGTATAGTACACTATTTAGGTACTAAACAATTTCATGTCTTCGTTTTTTGTTTATGACTTGCACTGCAATTGCTACTACGTGTATAATATAAAGTTACGGTTATTTCATCACGTATAAAAAGATAATACAAATGCTATTGCTTTATTAGATTATTTAGATTATCCTGATTTGTTATCACGGGAAAAATATAGTTACTGTAAATTAATTCGATTAATCGTTATACGATTAAAATATCGATTACGATATTTACCATTAATGAATATTATCTCTGATAGTTTATTGATTACATTATTTAACTTAATTATCAACATAACTATTAGTTTCGAATTTAATGTATTACCCGTGTACCCTTGAAATTGTATTTGAAGTTAATTGAAAACAATTTTGTTATTTATTCTGTGTTAGGTCACCACGTAGTGTTAATTCGTATTTTTTATACCATATTGTATAACCATCTATTTTTATATTTCAAGTGAGGACTACAATTATACTAATAAATGTCTAAACACGTTTAGTAAGTGTATATATGTTTGTATATTTTTGCGTTTCAACAATTTCAAGCCTATCTAAATGAACCTTAATCTTCTTATATTGTGCTCTTTAAATTTAAATCCTTGACTTTTAAGGTTTTTTTTATGTTATCATCGAGAAGCGGCTAACATGTTTTTTTATTCGCTCTACATTTTATGGCCGTCTTTGTAGGCCATTTAACTTTGAACCAATGTTACTCATGTATTTAAAGTGCAATTCGATAACGCACGAATCACCCTCATAATGCAATTAATTGTATACACACAACAATATCTTGTACTTCAAATGTAATTAAACCATATACAAGGTGTTCCTCCAGGATTTTTTCTTAAATTGTACTCTATACATAACTCTATATATAAGCTTAAGGTTTTTATATTTAAAATTTTTGAAATTAACAAATAAGGAAATTACGAAAAAAAAATTGATTCACAATTATTAAATTACTAGTATACATTTTATACAACGTATGTATAATAAAATTTATAATTATTTATTGCTTATTTTTGTACCTAAATAAAACACGAACAGCTGATACATCAATATATATTATGGAATTTGTAGTTTACACTAGTGATGGGCACTATCGAATAGTATTCGAATGTTTTTAACATAACCGATTAGTAGTTTTTAATAAAAACTATCGAATAGTCTGAAAAAACTATCGAATAGTTCGGTGGACTATTAATAGCCTAAGTTTGCGTGAAACAGTTTTTATCATGTTGTACGTTTGTATTATTTGTAATACAAAGATGACAACATGAGTCATGAAGCACCCTCATAAGTTATTTGAATTTACCTTTATCGGCAAATAAGTTGCTGCTCTATTGTATTTTTTAGACTTTAGATTGTCAGCGGCATCGTATTCTTATTTTTTAAGATAATATAATATTATTATTACATTATTGTTATTACTTAGGTATCTTACCATAGGTCTAAAAAGAGACGCAAAAGCCAAAAATAAATTTAAAATGATAATATACCGGTGAAACCTGTAAAGATATTTTTTTTTTTTGATTAACTATTCAATAAACTATTCGAATGAAAACTATTCGAATAGTTATGGAATGACTATCTAATAGTTCGAATAATGAACAACTATCGAGTAGTTCGATAGTGACTAGTGACTAGTCCATCACTAGTTTACACTACACTTATACGTGTAAGTACATAATATGCCAAATTTAAACGTAGCCCGTATTAGATGCGACTACTTCAATATGATTAATAGATGTTAAATATAATTTGAGTATGTCTAGGTCAAATTAATAATTCCAAGAATTTGTGCCTATTTGTTTTTGTTAATCAATTTAAGATTATTAATAATTTTATTTCATCCGTGTCTAATTATTGCCTCGACCTTTGCGAACATAACACGTCCAAACGCGTTCACCATTAAATGTTTTGTTACTGATACGATCGTATTTAATTCAATATAATTAATATACCGATTAAGAGCAAAGGCTATCGGGTCATTGTCATGTATTCATAACTCCAAACACGTATTAAGAGTGGCAATTGCTGATCTCATAATCCGATATCGTCAATTCAATTTCATAACCTGCAAATGGGTATAATAACCAATACATACATATAATCAGGGCCGGCTATAACTTTCAGTGCTCAGTGCAAGAATTATTTTGGCACTCTTCCTTCGACTGAATCATATACATAACAGGTATAATATTACAGGTAAAATTAGGGGATTAAGAGGGGCTAAGCTCCATTCATAATCAAAAGTTCTTAAAATAGATTTTTAAACGTACATAAAGTTACCACATAGGTATTTGTAAACTGTACAGAGAACAAACTTAATAATAATATAATACATTGATAGTTTATATGACTGTAAATATACTTACAAGCGCGTTCACTCCTTGCATGTCGATATTATAATAAATAATAATTATCAAACTTATATTAAATCACATTGTGAAAATTATTTTTTTACCTACCTATTGTTGATAATTTTGATGCCTCTCATGTGCCCTTCTGATTTTGGCGTCCTGTGCCGTCGCATGCTTCGATCGTAACTAAAGCCGGCTCTATGTATGATATATACGTATCATGTGTGGTTTTTCTACAAAAGACCATTCTAGTATATTTAACTATATTTTCAACTGGTCTATCGAAAGCCTCAAAAATTCAAATGCGATTCGAGTTTTTAAAACATTGTTTAGTTCATTACAACCATATACACACTAGTATACATATATGGTACAAAAGTTAAGCAAGTGATGGAAAACTTAAATGCTTGGTAGCGAAAGGAAAAGAAAACAAGTGTTGGCGCCGATAACGACTCATAGCCGATCGACGCACACACACATACACAAACACTCGCACACAATGTCATCATTAGTAATTTAAGCATTTATTTTTGTCTTAATTATATTTTGTGTCTTGTGAGTTATATAATATGATAATGAGTTATCGGCGCGTTATTTGCCGTCACCTGCTCGCCAGTGCGCGTAATTTAACACGGCCGCCGCAATTTTTGTCGCTCTTGGTACGTCGGAGTGAATAGGCCGTATTGTCGTGGCGAACAATTTTTCTTTTATAATTTTTTATTATATTTAGTAGGCGTGAATCGCCGTTTTTATTTATTATATTAAGTAGGCGCGAATTGCCGTTTTTATTTATTATATTTGGTAGGCGCAAAGCGCAGTTATATTTATTATAGTTTGTAGGCGCGAATAGCCATAAGTCTTTTATATTATAATTATATTAACGTACGAAAATCTGAGTCGGTGATTGTTACCATTATCGCGTATGCCAATCGTTGCGATTATTTATTATATTATTGTGTGCGCAAATCGCCACTAAGTTATGTGAATTTTATTATATTTGTAAGGCTGTATATTTCTCGTGTTCTTCTTCTTCTTATCGTGTCCGGTGCTGTGGCTATATACTATTAATAAAATAATAGAATAATCTAACAATAAGTTAATAAGTAGGTTAAAATATAAAATAAATACAAAATATAAAATGAATGAATAGATAAGTGTTTATATATTTTGTTTTAGCCAGTGAGTGGCAATTGATATTGCTTTTTCGTTGGCTAAAGCCAAGTCGTCAGTCGTGCATCCTGGTGGTGCATTGTAGTAAGTGGTCTTCTGATTGGTCTTCACCGCATTCGCATAATATGTCCGATTCCTTCTGGTATCCCCATTTCCTCATGTTTACTTTTGTTTTTGCTACTCCAGTTCTTAACCTATTTAATGTCTTCCATATAATCCAGGGTTGGTTTCCTCCACATGGTAAATGCTCGGCCGGTGGGACAGGTTTTTCGCATTGTAACTCTTCTCTCCATTTTTGAATTCTGTATTGTTCCGGTGTAACATGGATCTTGGTTGAATTAGCAATAAAGCTTCTTCGAGATTTAAGTCTCCTTTGGGGGCCCAAGTAACCATACATGGGGTGTCTTTGGTCCATTGATTGTTTGGTTCTCTCTATGCATGTGGCCGCGTGTCTTTGTATTCCTGGTGGTACTATTCCTGCTAATGGATATATATATTTAAGTGGCGTTGGTATAAGGCAACCAGTTATTATCCTACATGTCTCATTAAGGGCCGTGTCGACATGTTTTGTGTGTTTAGATTGGTTCCATACTGGGCAAGCATATTCACCAGCTGAGAAGCAAAGTGCTAGTCCAGTAGTACGGATCGTGTTTGGAGTTGCACCCCACTTGCTACCTGCTAGTTTTCGTATTAGGTTGTTTCTTGCTTCAACTTTCATTTTAGTCTTCTTGCACTGCTCTTTGAATGTAAGGGTTCTGTCCAGTGTGACCCCTAGGTAGACTGGATGTTCTGTATTTCTCAGTGGTTTTCCAAGCCATTCAACTTTTAGTTCTCTTTTTGCCTCGCGGTTTCTAAGGTGGAAGCTGCATACCTGTGTTTTATCTGGGTTGGGTCTTAGTTGGTTTTTTTTGTAATAATTTGTTAATTCATGAAGTGATCTGGTGAGTTTACGTTCGACAATTTCAAATGTTGTGTCTTGCGCTGCTAGGGCCAGGTCGTCTGCGTATAGGAAATGTTTTGTTTCTTTGTTGATGGGTTGATCGTTGGTGTATATGTTAAATAACATAGGCGCTAATACACTGCCTTGGGGTAAGCCATTTCGTTGGTTTCTCCATCTGCTCCATTTGTTATTTAGTGTGACTGTAAAACGCCGGTTGTGTAGCATAGAGGATATAATTTGGACAAGGTGCCAGTCACTTGTGCATTCATATATTTTTTTAAGTAGCCGATTATGATTTACCGTATCATATGCTGCAGATAGGTCTACAAAAACCACCCCAGTTACTTTTTTGTTCTCGTATCCGTCCTCTATGTGTTGGCATAGGTGTTGGCATTTCTTGTGTGTGTCAATATTATTATATATAGAGCAGGTAGCGGCTGGCCAGCAGTGCACCGTCAATTATTGTGAGTTTTATTTTATTTATTATTATTTTTATGCATTATATTTTACATTTTTAAGTGTTGGGCCAGAAGGGCCGTAATCAATTTATATTTATATTCTCGTGTTGCTATGAATTTTTATTATTGTTATATTTATTGAATTTTAGTAAACAGCAACACAGTACCATGCGTTTTGTTACCATTTATTTTAGTTACCCTTTTTTTTCCAATAGTTTTAAGTACACACAATACACACAATACATATATACACACTCTTACACACAATATCACCACATAGCTCACTAGTATTTGCGAGGCGAACCCAACCACTACTAGTCGAGCTATACACCGCACTACACACCTCACAAGCATAGTCGGTCGGTGGTGTGTAAAACACGCAACATCGGTGTCCGGGAATGCGGCATAACATTTGTTGCACCCGGCCCAAACAACAAGTTTGTTAAACGATGTATTGAGCATTTATTCCTATTCGCAATCACTTGTTAACGCGTTCAAGGCGAATTTTTAGATGAGGATAATGCGAATGGAAATGATCATAACGTATTTACTATAAAAAATGAAGTAGCTTGTGCATATTAAAACCGTAAGAATATCATTTTTAGTTAATAATTTAGTTATTTTTCTTCTCTTGTTAAAATTATCAGCAATGTGCTTTCGAAGCTTTTCTTGTGTATTTACGAATTTTTTCATCTGAACAGGAAAGCTGCAATATTCAGTTCGTTAAGCGTTAACAATGTTTTTTTGAATATTTTTTCTTGTTGTTAAGTGCTTAATATTTTATTCCGTTTATTTATTGGTAAAAATAAAGCGAAAGTTCATGTCTAACATTGTTTATTTTGACGGTAAACAATATAAATACATCTACTTACAAAAAGTAATTACTAAATATAAATGCAATTTTCATTAAAAATCTGAATTTCAAAACATATTTACAGCAAAGTACAAATGATTATCATAAAAATAGAATATTATTAAATCCCGGAAACGAATCTTTGCCGGTCGTCGACAACGAGATTCGAGCGATAGACCGTGTTCTAGAAGCCTTCAGGGCCATCGAGTTCGGAAAAACGACCAACGGTAATCGTTATTTAACACTTACCATCAATAAATTTCTTCGCAAAGTTAATATGTAGATGAAATAAAATATAATATTTTAATAAGCGATCATAGATCACCAACGACGTGTTAATATCCATACTGTCCTAAATAAACTAAAAGAATTATTACTATATTTTTTTCAGTAATAAATTAAAAGACACATAAATATCTATCGCAAAATAAGCTACTACTTCGTCGATTAAATCGTCATTCAAAATATATTGCTAAAGTAAATATAAAAATATTAATTTTATTAATTTTACCGCACAAATACGTATACATTTAAAAAAATATTCTGGTTTATTATCGAAAGGCTTGCGAGAAGTCTGCCGTCTAAATCTGACCGTACATCGAAGTTAATTACTTATAAACTTATTATTTACCAAAAATAAGAAATATATGTATTAAGAATAACAGAAAACTAATAAACCAACTACGTATTTTCGAAGGTTCAAACGTGACGGTAGATGTAATTAATTGCCGTATCGTTCGATACAAATCTATTTTATATATTTTGTATGAATATATTCATCGAGTATATGGATATTGTATTATGGAACGATGGTTAAACAATAATGAAAACAATCAGCACAGCAATTGAGGATGTACGCGTTTTTATGTGCAGAACGAATACAACTCGCGAAAACCATCTTTAAATTATATTTGCACACGAAAAACATTGTTAAAATAACGATCAGTACCGGTATTAGTTTTTATTTTCGCCTCATTAGCCGACCTCGTACAAGGATATAACTAACGCCAACACGTTTTGACGAAATACACGAAGTTACTGCTTTTATAAACTATAATATATTATACCCCCCTGTTTGAGAGTAGAATAAAAATGTATTTTTCAATACCATTGGTCAAGGCGATCGAATATACCAGATGACAATGAAATCCGAGTATTTATGTGTGTAGTATTTATAATATTATATAGTTTGTAACATTAATATTCGTCCTATAGAAATCGAAAAATTATTGCAAATTGGAATATTAAACAACTAATTTTGTAAAAGAAAATATGTTCATTGTAAAATTGAATTATATTAAATTGCTGTTTCGAAAGATATTCAGTCGATACAAACCCATGATTATTCAAATTATATCTATTATAATTGCCGTTTTTATAAAAGACATAATCGTAATCAATCGAATAATCCGATGTTACTACCATGTGACAATTGTTTTAAAGAATTTATTTGGTGGGTGTGGTCGGTAATGTGTATTTAACGGTAAATTTGGTATAGTGAAAATCGTCCTTAAGAGTGTTTTCTGACTTAAATATTTATATTTAGATACTGTGTACAAATTTTGCTAACGAGAAATGAAGCACTTGATCACGGAAAAATTGAAGCATCGGTGTTTCGTTTTTGATAGATATTTCAAATCGTGCTGTTGGAACTGAACGGCGGAAAGTTTGTAGATTATATTTACTATGTAACCATTATTCGTAGGCCATAGTTCAGGATTCGACAGTCGTAAGAATTCTATATGACTTGGTTTGCACAACACTTGTGAGTTTATGTTCACAGATGAAGTTTATTGTGACATGCCCGAGTTAGACTTGATTAATTAATTAATTGATTCAAGCACTTTCGACTGATTATATACTATAACGAATAACTTACATTGATAATTCTTCGTTTTAAAAGTATTGATACGATTTTTATTGGGTATCAATTAATAGTTATATCAAATTCATTACTTGTAGCCATTGGCCTCCAGGAGTTATGTTACAATATTCAAAATTTAATTATAAAGTGAATTATCTGTACTCATATAGTTGAGATTAAAGTGTCTCAATGACCTTATCCTTGATCTACCATCGGGTTAGCGAGCTACGGTTATCCAAAAAGTCGTTTCGTTTGGTCATTTAGGATTGGATTGCAGGGTAAATTACCCTCAGGGGTACAATATCCCCGCCAAATGGCACTACTGGAATAAGTAACAGGTGACCATTCTAACTCTGTTGAAATCAGTTCAAGTATCACTATTTACATTATCGTTAATTCGCTATTCCTTTTTACAAATAATATAAATTTATAGTCATAAACGAGTAACAGATGGGTATGATTATTTTAAATTGTCATATTTGTGAAAGTATTAAATGTAATACATTTTCTTTCTTACAACTTTTTATTTGCCAATAAATATTGTGAAGTCATCTTCTAAATCGCAGCAAACATTGTTGAAAATAGCCAATACGTTTTTAATTTTCGAGAATGTGCATTGCACTTTCATTATGAACACGTGCATTATACATTTTCAGTAACTTGAGTCTTTGACATACGATAAAAATTACACTGAAAGTAAAATTAATTTAAAAACTAAACCACACTCCAAACAAACATAATATTATATGATTCAGGAAGACATCGTTTGATGCGGTATAGGTACTTCCGTGAAGAAGTTATTGTGTAATATATTATCAACACTGTGTGAAATTGCAATAAAAATAGCACATGCAAATTAAGTATCATAATAATGGCTCTCGTTAGTATTATAATACTTACTGGTGTGCATATTGGTGTAGCAAACACGTTTTTGCAACGTAAATAAATTAAATGTTCAAATTCAGATTAATTGATTTATAGTAACGAATATACACAGGAACGTGTCATATTTTTACGAGATCAATAAGTACAAGGATTTTCATAACCATTTTTTTGAAATCATGTGTTAAATGTAAAAAAACTAAAAAGGCAACCGAATACTGAAACCTAGTATTTGTCTTTTGTTCCTTCACTCTTTGTGATACGCATTAGTACTGATATATTAGTTGCATTAGTTACAAGTTGTAAAAAAATTAATTACAATTAAGTTTGTGTAACATTTTCTGTTTTCCGAAATAAAAAATTCATATTTTATTGAAAAAGTACAGGAAAATATTTTAAAAATTTTCATTAATCATACAATTCATTAACTTTTTTTGAATATTGTATACCAATGAAGTAATTACATTCTCTCTGTTAAAGTTAAATTTGAAAATTAAGACACGCTGTTGATAAACCAATATTTCTATCACAATCCAAAATTCGAGCTAATCGTGTTTACTCGAGGTTCTGAAATTCATAATATGTGCCTCCCGCACGTAATGTATGTATTGTACACAGTACAGTGTTATTCCAGTTTCGGCGTGGGACGCGCGCGAATACAATTACGTACGCTCACGTACACAAGAACCGCGCGAATTCGTTAGCGACATCACAGGTACACTTCATAATAATGTTATATTATATAAATTTGTCCTACTCTAGAGGCGGTGTGACGGAAAAAAAATAATAAAAATAATGTTAATAATAATCAAAACGATAATTTGAATACTTTGACCTACAAGCAATTTATGGTCATTGTACGGTAATAAAATATAATATATTTAGGTTTAGATATATTTTTTAACAATAATAGACCGGCAATGCCAAATGAAGGTGCACGCACACACACATACACACACACACACATACACACACACACACATACACACACACGGCCTAAACAAAGGATACCAGTGTTATAAAAAGCGTATATGGACAAAGAATGTAGAAATAATGTAGAATATACTTGTTAAAAATATAATACAGTCGCGTCGATGGAACTGATGGAATACACACGTGTATAATTGATATTAAGTCGTAGTTGTACGTTATTTTACCGTAGGTAATACATTTTATACCGCATTTGTAGATACGAAGATATCGCACTCGTACCCGGAAACGTTGCGGTGAAAAATGTTAAAAAAAAAAAAAAAAAAAACAATGAAACGCACGATATATAAATATGCCTTTACGTCGAGACTCGCGGTTCGTGTGGATTTCCTTGGGGCCGATGACGTGAGTATGCCGTGGACACAGGGAAATGCATTCAAACGTTTGTGTGTTAATATAAATATATGTGTGTATGTATGCAAGTGCTTTACGCTCGTAAATATATAAAACATTATTGTAGTGTAAGTACACGGTGTGCGTTTATACGCGCACGCGGACCGATTAAATGCGAAGGTAGCGGCGCCGGCCAGCAGCTGCGGCGGAGAGGAAGGAAACGCTCGGAGAATGTGCGGCGACATTGGGAAAAATAACGATTGTGTCGTTCGAGTCATATATATTTATTTTCCCCATTCCCAAACGCTTTGAAATCGTGACGATTATTTATTATTAAGCGCAGCTGTGTTCGACGGCGAAACGAACATTTTTAACACGCTGGACGACAACTGAGGATCGCAGTAGGAAATTATAATTGTTGAACGTTTAACGTTTCCGTCATATGCAAACGTACGCGTAGTCGGATTTTTTTATAATCGTATTATTGTCATAACGGCTTCCAACGGCCTACAATAACGTATTCAAGGAATATATAATGTAGAAGTTCTTAGATCACGAGCATGTTTTAAAATCCTACATGAAAACTAATTTTTATTCAATATCCACATAATATATGAAAGGGTATTAAGTTTCATTATTTTATCATCAAAGTGATTAAATTGGATATTCTGGACATAAGTACACGCATCACGTTACTTTACTTGTAACTTACATAAGATACATAGTTATTTACTATGTAGACGGATGGCGCACATTATTACTTACAGGCATCTTAAACATCCATTGTAACTTGTAATCCAATGTAACTTTTCGGTTTATTGTAAAAAGAATACGCGGTCGGTCACTGTCTCTGAGATAATAAAATGTGCCAAAAAAAGAGAACCACTGTGTTTTTGTACATTAAAAAAAAAAAAAATGATTATTATATAGGAAAAAAATCTGTTTTCCTTTAGGTCTTTATTTGTACTACGAAGGGCTTGTGAAGGCTATAGAAAACTTAGGACGCGAAACACATTTTGACGAGCCTTATAGTTTTTATGGCTATGCGACAGACGACAGTTTTCTCAAGATTCTCCGACTCATACCGGTATCCAGTGGCGCATTTTGGGGAGTGTCTTCCATGTCTGGTCACCCCCCGAATTTAAAAAAAATGTCCTAATATATTGGACATTGGTGTTTCATCATAATTGTAAGTTATACCATTTACATGAATTTCAAATGTAAAATTTTTTGTCAATTACTAACATAGTAAATTGTTAAATAGAAAGTTCAATGCTTTTTACATCAGTAAATAATTCTAAAAATGTTGTTTGTGAGGTTTAATTAATGTTGGACACCCCCCGAGAAATCACCCGAAATACGCCACTGCCGGTATCACATAATGCCCTCACAATGCCGACACGTGTTCAGCTTGAGTCTCTGAGACTCTGACGCACCGTTGTCTTCGACGTAAACTGCGAAAATGCACACAGAATCTATAAGTCTAACCTTTAGACGTCGTGTAGTGCAATATCGATGAGTTCGTACTATTTACGCGTCGTAGTACAAAAAGTGCTTGATGCACACCATGAATTCCAAAAACAGTGCGACAAGACCGCAACTGCGACCTTGTCCGAATCGGGAAAACAGTAGATTACATGTACAACAAATGTATACACTAGAGTGTGCGCGCTAGATCGTGTGTGTGTGTGTGTGTGTGCGTGCGTTTATGTACGTGTAGAACAAACATCATCAGTATATCATACGTGTACCGCGTATTTCTCTTCTTTTTACATAATATATATATAATAAAATGTTTATCATATATTATATATCGGGCCAATTATGGCAAAAACTACTAGTGTCTGATGATGTCTGTTACCCGATGCACTTGACCTAGTTTCGAGCCAACAGCAGCATGTACCACCTATAATGCGTGTTGTACACGAATATTATGTATCACCGCCGCTATACAGCACAACCGGTAACCACCGTGTGGACTACCCGCGGTTTGAACGCGCGTTTATGGTTCGTCATCATAATATAATATCGTGTACTGCACGAATATGTGAACAATTTCATCAAAACGCATTTATATTTATAACTCTATACTATGCAGTAATATTTAATGCTGCGAGTACAAAACGTAAGACTTTGCAGGGAAATTAAAATCATAACTACTAAGATCCTCCGTCGAGCACGCTATACGTTTCACATCAATATACTCAGCAATAAGCACGCACTCGCACACAAACACACACACACACACACACACACACACACACACACACACACACACACACACACACATATACATACAAAAACACACAAACGCAGTCACACGATGACGGGGTTTTAATACGCTTAGGTCGAAATGTTGTACAACACTTTGTTACAGCTAATGTTAAGCTAATGTTAATTACTGCTTTAAAATTTATTAATATATGCATTTATAATATAAATGACATATTATGTCCTCAAATTAAACATTAATAAACACGAAATCAGAAGATATGTGACTCTAAAATATTTCATGGAGGTAGTGGTACCTCTTTGATGGAGTTGAGGTGGATGTTAAAATATGAGTTGTACATCATTTTATGTTAAAAATGTTCAGATCACTGCAATTACTTACATACAGCATAAACGAATAATATGTATGACTATATATATATATATATATATGTATGTATGTATGTATTTATGATATATATATATATATATATACATGAATTCTGCAACACTGCAACAAAAGACAAGGGAAACCAGTCACAAGACGATAAACCGAAATGTGAAAATAAAAAACGTTCGCAGAGATCGTACCGCATTCGTTGCAGTTCATTGCATTTACAATTGGGCTGTACGCCTTGTGTAGTACGTACTCAGGTTCCTTCTTCCTTGAACTTATAATATCGTTGGGCCAAGCGTCATCGTACGCAATAGCTACAACTATATTGTCACTCCAGTTCTTATATATATATATATGCATATTTATATTCGAGTATATTACACGAGTATACCGCATCAACGTTCTATTATACAAACTTGACGAATGATTAACACATATAAACTCGCGCACATTATTGTTATTATTAAATTCTATGACTGACTGTTAAAAATAATATTTGTTAATGCCAAACAATTAACATGATTTACGAGGAAAATATGTACGGTTATTGTATAAAATCGATAGTGAAAAATTCGACTTCATTAATTATCTTAAATTCTTTAAATTTTAATTGCGTCTAAAGGTCTCTTTTACGTAATACGAATTTAATATAAATTCAATAAGTTTTTTAATTTAAATACAATTTTAAAGAAATTAACTTTTATACTTTGAAACTGATTACCCACTTAATTTAATAATTATTGACATATTTTAATCAACAATTGTCTACTGTGAAGTACAAGTAAAACATTTAAAAATACTTCTATAAATATGTGTATTATATGAATCTATTAGCAAATAAAATTATACTGACGTATATCAAATTAAAATCAGGATTTGGTTTTTATTTTTTTTTAAAATTGGAGTGTAATTTAATACAGTGTTCAAGGATTAGTATTTTAAGGTCTTTCTAAATGTGTTAAAGTCGTTCGAGAATTGGTTATCCAGAAACATGAATAATGTTAAATAAGTTTCATCAAAATCAATAATATAATACAAACTACAAATAGTGTTTTAAACTAGTTATAGTAAGTATTTGAATCAATAACTTATTAAATATTTTAATTTTTTATTATATGTAATTTACATAGGTTCAATTTTAAAGTTAAACTTACTACATATTTATAAACATTTAACACTTTTATATTTTTGGCTGTTATTGTGAATAATGACAATTGTTATTTTGATATAGATTACACAATAACATTTACTTAAATATACCTGTAAATGTAATAACATTTGTTTACTCGTATACCATTAAAATTTCAGACATGGCTAATATAATAACCAATATTTAAATCTTTATGTACGTCTCTCAAATCATGTATAGTTATTGAACATTTTTTTTTTAAATATTATACTTCAATTATTCTACGCCCGCTAATAGTAACTTACCTTATGAGCAATAACTGTAAGCGACTTAGACAAAGTTCGATTACAGTATCTTACCAAATGTTTAAATTTAATTTAAAACTTGTGTTAATATTTAACTACGTTTTGTTAGTTAATTTCAATTTCCTTATATTACTTATTTATTTATTATTTTTATGATCTTGTCGTTTATCATCGTATTATTTTTAATTTTATTAATAAATATGACAATAAATCAAATTTTTACACCACAAAATGTACACATTTTCTAATAATTAGTATTAATAGATTTATTTTAATATTAATATAAGATAATATTGTGTAGAATAGCTTAAATTCCATCAGGGTTTTAATTTCTACAATTATGAATAATTTTGACAATTTTTTGTTTTACCAATGTTTTTATATTCTGTTCAATTTATGACAACGCGACATGAAAAACCATCACGAGTACCTGATATTTGAGACTTGAGATAATTTTCATAAATATATGTTTACAATAGTATTATAAGCACTAACAAAGAAGGACATAATTTTTAGAGTATAGTTACTTAAATTTGGACAAGTGTCCTTGATTATATAATTTGAATAAAAAAAATGGAAGATCAACGTTTTTATTCTTTTATTTTTATCATTATTTATTATTTATGGATAAATGATACTACTGGTCCATACATGAAAACTTTTTGGGCCACGGGTTGACAAATAATAGACAATAGTATATGCTAAAGAAATGTTAGAAGCTAACTCGATTAATTAAATCGATACTATAACATTTTATTAAAAACTATCCTAAACCTTTTGAACAACATAAGTTTCAAACTATGTATAAATATATATCAGGTATAACGGCATTAATTCGTCACTACAATAGTAAAACACTGCTAAAGCCACACACATGTAAGAAGTAAATAAATCCATACAATAGGACCAGGAAGAGATAACAATTATCTAATTTATACTAATGTATTGCAATAGTCATTACACCTAACAGTTATAAGAAACGGAGTTCCGTATTTTCATAACTCATATTACGGCTATTTAACCATGAAAATTAATTTCGAATTTTTAATTGCGATATTTTAAAATATACATAACAACATGTTTCATAAAATTCATATTTTACAATTATATTGGAATGAAAGATTCGTAAATAATTTTACTAGACCGCTAAATGAATGAAAATATGAACTTTATAACACTTTCTTTATATAATCAACTATAAAATTACATTGAAAAAAAAAATAACTAAGAATAAATAATATTTGTGTAAATACATTCACTGCGACGTGATGGACTACTCAATATATTTACACCGCTAATATAAATGCATAATATAATGTTTTTAAATCTACTTTTTACAAGTGTACAGTACTAGCAACAGTAAATTAAATTAAATTATTTTATTTTACTAAAAGAATAGTAAAATTTCACTTTTAAACAATAAAAAAGTTTTTCTCTAAAAAAAAAATGCAATCTCCTTAGTTATCGGCACATTGCTTGTGTTTAGTATATGGTAATTTTTATCACAAAAGGAAAATAATCGTTATAAGAAAGTGTTGTAACATATGTACGTACACAAAACAAAAGTGTGAAATCCAACTGTGTTGCATGACAAAACTAATTTTTAGCAATATGACAAGTAAAACAATACTTATACCGGATCCATACCATTGTTAAGGTTAAGGTCAATAATTAGTTGAAGAACCTATAGTAAATAAATCAAATAAAAGAAACAAAGGAACAAGGAAGATAAAGATTTACTTATAAAATATTATATAGTTTTCGCTGCTGGAAAACTTTTAATTTAGGTGTTCTTTATGTGATTTTAGACACTATATTACTATTTCTATATTCATTTATAATAAAATTATACATTATGATTAATATAGTGGCTGTTAAGTCAATTTATTACTGATAGCTGGATGTAACGTGCATTGTACATTTATGGATTAGAATTTCTAAATAAGAGCAATGCTCCTGATACCATTATTTATAAAAGTATACGAGTACATCGCGTAATTATGGTATACCAAACACAGAATTGTACTATTATTGCGTTTTATGGTTGATAAATATTTTATTACATTGGTATTTGTGTATAAACCATATTAATACCAATATATATTTTTAAAATTTAAAAAAAAACAATATTTATAAAATTATAAATAACTTATTAATTACTGTAAGCTATAAAGTATTATGATCAAATTAAGACATTTAAATTCATCTTTAAAATTCAAAAAACATATTTGCATATATTTAATAACAAATAATAGTTGTGTAGCTTAAAGAATTACTATCCACACATAAAATTAAAAATAACATTTCAACCAATTCATGATTATGTACAAATGCTAATATGATTTATAAAACACAGATAGAAAATTTATAAATCATATATAATAGCATAATGGGAATTATACAGTTTTCACATTTTACAGACTCTTTTTTTAAATACGAGACAATTTTCAAGGTAATTCATTAAGGATGCTTGTTCACCTTATAAATTAATATAATATTCCAATTTAATTTTATTTAAATTTTTTATATTATAATATATTAAATATATACATTAATACCAAAACTTTATTATAATGTCTACATAGAATTACTGCAACTAAAATCTTACAAAAAATATGATACGAAGGTTTTTATTCATCGTTTTTATCATTTATACAATAAAACATTTTTGATTTTTTTGATTTTATATACAAATAATAATCAGTTTTGAGTGACGTAATGAGAGAGAGAGAGAAATTTCTTACTTCCCATTATTCCACCTCTAAATCAAAATTTCATTAATATTAATAATTATTAATAAAATGATTAAATAAATTATCAAAATTATTGTGAAAAAGTTGAATTATATTAAATTATTGAAAACATTATTTCTATTAAGATTATTACTACATATTTTTATTTTGTTCTAGTAACTTTTAAAGTTGATTTGAATTTGAATAAGAGAATAATAAATATTATTATTTCCCTCCGTTAATTGTATTTTGGAAATACTACTAACCTTGATGACCTTCATGAAATCAATAAACTCTATTGGATTATCATAAAAAAAATTATGATGATTATTTTTTTATTTTTTTTTTTTAAATAATTTAAATTTAAAAAGTTTAACATTTGATTCTTCTCTTTGTTATAATTGTAAGTAAATTTCGACAAATATGGTATTTTATCTAGAGATTTTTTTTAATGAATATTTAATAACAATTGTAATAAAGTGAACTTTCATTAACTATTTAAAAAGTGCAATTATGTAATGGGTTAGTATAGTTTGTTATAAGGCTAATAAGACATCGGTCTATTATACCAATTATATCAATGAATAAACGGATTTGTTTTAAATTTATTTAGTTAAAACCCGTGATTTGGAGAATTATAAAAAATTTAACATTATTAAAACTTGGTTAACTAGTTCCACCAAGGTTGTCATCTTCAAGTAATGCAATTCCCCGACAAGAATAATGTCATTTTATTTTAATTTTTAATTTATTATGATTACTAATTTTTACTACATATTGTTCCATAATTGACTGCTTCAAAAGATTATTTAATTATATCTACAACAGTAGCTAGGTATTTTTTAAATAATATATATACATAATATGTTTAATGAGAGTGAAATAAACATTAATATTAAGATGGCAAGTTATTGATCGCTTATTTTTAATAAAATTACTCGTAAATGAAATAGGACAAAAAATAATATACGTGCAAAACGAGAGAGGGGTAAATAATGTTCGATATCATAGTTTTAATGTTATCTACGAGTATATTTTAATTTGTATCTTATAACGGTGTCAACGAAAAATAAATATAGTTAATTATAATTGCCATATAATTTTCTATAGTTAGGTATCGGCACTTTAATTACGTATTTCGTATGCATTTCGGTTGAGTTCGACGTGTGGGCATCATGCGTCTCATCGAATGTAACCTTTTCGATCGAATATGATTCTAGGCAATCTGGTTTCCATATAAATTATGTGTGTAATGCGTGCACAACAACCGCACTGAAATTGTGCACAACTTTGATATAGGTATATGGTATTTGTATATTTATAGATATATAGAGGTACATTGTATTGAAGATAAATACAATATTCTTATAAAAAACCATAAAGTTTACATATGTTACCAGTATCTCTTAATTTTTTATATTCGTATCTCTCTTTTCAATAACATTGAGTTGTTTATATGTATATATTTACAGTGTGAGTGCGTATGTGTGTGTGAGTGTGTAAGTATATGGGTACTATATATAGCTAATCATATTACAGTGCTAATTTCAAAACTTTTCAATACCGTTTTCTCGACGCAAATATAATATATTTATAATAATACTCATTTATAGGGGCTTTTTGCCCCTTCTCGCCTGCAGTGAATGTTTGACACGGCCGGAAGACCTCGTCCTAGTTCCGGCTTAATAGACAAAACAACAAAAAAATGACAAGTGTGTTCGAACGTAATTAATAATAATCAGCTAACAATACCCCGAGAATAGACGCACACACACACACACACACACAACCACACACATACATACGTATATAAATGGTCTTCGATCTTCGTGACGCACTCGTTCTCGCATAACGATCCAAATCGTCTCCGGACACATTCGAATCCATTCACTTTTTTTATTTCATAGTTCAACATATTGATTTAAGAAAAAAACAAATTGATACTGATTATTAATTTTAATCATAATCAAAAAAAGTTATGAACGTCTTCAGAATCATAATTGATAACTCAGATATTATTCATTACACATGTACAAAATAGTATAATACATGTAACAATTGTAGTGTTTAAATATAATAGGCACAATAAATTATCGTTCAACATGGTATTTCAAGACTATACGGTATAAAAGACATATCGATATAATAAAAATGTATTAGTATTTGTAACAATTTATAATCATGCGCGTTCGGTGAATCTATTAGTCCTGTTTATCGACGAGGATGTCCGATGATATATTACATAGCCGGTATATTATATTGTTGTCAAAAATTATATTACTACCGAAAATAGTTTTTACTATGATGACTGGATACTATGTGAGACCTAAAATTAATTTCAAACCTATATACGTAGATAGTATTGTAGTTATAATAAAGTATACAGTATGTTGGTTTATAGCTACCGGCAATAACAGTTATTTATTGCCAATTCATAGGAAATGTAAAGGACCTCCAACCGTTCACCGATCAAATTTATAAAAGTTAAACTGCTGTGTACATAGATTAATGAAAATAATATTAATAATATAACATAATAACATACTTCATCGTTTTATATATATATTGTATAATCGGTATAGATTTGTTTCACTCGGATATGTTATAGCGTGGTTTGTAGGAATACACTACAAATGAATACATACACACATATTGCATATATTATAATAATATGATTATGATATAATCATACATACGCATATAAACGAAATCGCTATACAAGGACAAACGAATCGGTTCATAGAACAATGTAATATATAATGTGCACCGAAAACAAAACATACATATAAATATAATATTTTATATATATATAAATGTTTTATTAATTAAAAAAATATAACGAAGCATAATATTTCCATACAATATCGATACCAGAGAAGAGATGAAAAAGTTTATTGTATGCGATCACAGAGCCCTTCAATTCCCTAAAAATTCTGTTTCCCCTGCAATTCACGTGGCAACCTTAACGATTTCTGATTTGAATTTTGAAACGCCCTACCGTTTACCTTGGCACACACATGGCCATTCACTAAGTATATTATTATAAATTTTTTCGATTTTAATACGAGTACTATGACGTTCATAAACGTGTGCTTTTTAATTAAATCGATAATATATAGAATTTTATTCGAGAAATACGTATGTGTAATTAGCGAAGGCTCGCGGTACAACAAACAGCATTGCACGCATTGTTTTCCATTTGAAGCTGACTAACTTAATTCATTATTACATTTAACTTAAATAATTATTAGGACTAAAGTGTTGTGCATAAAAAATCGCCTCAATATTATATGCATATATTTTGGTTGAGTGAAACTTTCAACGACGATGAACGTATAAAAAACGTGACCCTTCAGAACTTCCATGACAGAAGATTTTTAATTCTTAAGGATATGTTCTACATATTACAAATCGTAATTAAGAAAATAATGTACCACTCAGTGTTATTAAATGTAATAATTGTCGTTGTTTTTACCAATGTTAATATTATTGTTTTTAATTATAGATTGGTTAACGAATACCAAAAACTTTAAACGATTGCCATTCGTAATATGTCTGCTTAAAAATTTGTCCTTAAGATGTACTACTCAAGGAAGAAAAAAACAATCAATTTCAAGTAGAAGATTTCGTGTTGATATTATTAAACGATACCAAAACGAAAAACGTGTCTCTTATAGTGTAGTATAGTGTAGTCTCGAAGGAAATCAGTATTTCAGAGGAATATGACCTCGTAGATGCCAAGGCAAAAATAATGTTATGCGTACATATTGTATAAAAAAAAAAAATAATAAAAAGCAAAGTACAACGACATTCCGAGTTCGGGAGGTGTTATATTAATGTATATATACGAGGTACAAATGTTTGTTTACATGATACTATACATTATTTAATATGTCATATGCGTCGATCCGATTGTTTTAAGCTTGTGTTCAGTGACGGCAACGCAGAGGCAACACAAAAAGTTGCGTGTTTCAAAAAACAAGTACAAAATGTACACTTGCAAAAACAAAATAATACATTTAAAGGGAATTTTGTTACTGTTTTGAAAGTGATTAGTTTTAATATTTAACCTTACGCGCGCGTGCTTGTGTAACATCTGTGACGGAGTTTTTTTTTTATCGTCATTCGTCATAAAACTGTATCATCGTGTTTTTTGACGGATTTAGTGGTTTTTGTGAACACTTACCACTTGTATGGTATAATACCATGTAATAATATTATTATACGTATATATATATGTGTGGTACTTATGTGTTGAAGCGATTAGTAGAGCTGTAGATATATTAAGAAAAATTAAAAAAATCCCATTGTCGAGAGTGCGCGCACGTTGAACAAACAAAATAATATTTCCTTTCAACCGGTAAGGTCACCGGGTTGACCAGTGAGTTGGGTGGGTGGATGAATCATTTGGTAGAGAGACCTCGACCTACTTAATCCAGTCAACATTAAACCAGCCAGGAAAACCCGTTTGTGTGTATATTGTTTTTTTTTCGCCAACTCTACCGCGCACCAACTTCCTTCGAATTACGCGATCGCCATTTTAAAACAGTCACGTATGATATATTTATAAATATACGTATATATATATATTTATACATTTTATATTTTTTTAGCATAAATAATTTAATCGTTAAGTAATAAAATCTTAAAATGGACGTTATAAGGTCACGCATGATTACTGTTTTTTATTTGCATGTCTAAAAAGTCTATAGAAATGTGTACCAGTAGCTATGCCATATACCTGTGCGTGATGTAGTAGGTACTCATGAAGTACTCCAAAAAACTCTCTATAAACCAACATTATTGTGGTATAATTAATACGGTGTACCACAAAAATACAGATACCAAAACCTCTGAGTTGCGTAGCATCCCAATAAACGTTTTAGGGGATTCACTGCATAAGTTAAGTTATTCTCAATAATTGAGATAATTATTATCTTACAGTTTTTTTTTTTTGCATGGAACTGCTTATCCTAGTTATATAACTTAATAACTAATCAGTCTGATCTATTGCAGTATGTTACCGTTTAATTTTTTTCTATATATAATATTGATCGAGTTTAAACTAATTTTTAATATTTTTCAGTGTAATCCTGACGAAAAAAATACCGTAATACAGCATAATATTATATAAGCACTGGTTACTACGACGGTTTTCGTTTGACTTGCAGTTTCATTTTTAACAAATTGTATACTCGTGAAACACTATCCATTAATGAAACCAGGAATTAAATCCGTTCAGTGTTTACTAAGAAAATCATGGAGTATGGACACGGCGGAGTTAGCTTTATGTACCGAATAGATAGATATCCGAGATATTTAGTTTTTGCCTACTATTTCATTATAAACTCATCGTCACTGCGCGAAAATGTATAACAGTTATTTATGTAAATGTCAAGTTTTCGCAATACATTCCATAATATACAATGTATACCATACTCCAATTATTCGTAAATATATAGTACATTGGCTTTTAGGTGCATCAAATCAGTTTACAACTACGCTATATATTTCAAATAAAAATACCTTGAGCTTAAGCCTTTTTTTATAATAATACAATAATAAACGGAGCAGATATGGTCGGGACAACAGAGCAATACGGAGGAATGTGAACTAATGTAATCAAAAAACGTAAAATTTTTTATGCCTATTAACTGATATGCCGAATATTAAACAAAATTAGTAATCCATGAAAATGCGTTTGAAATAAATTACATACATACTGCAGATGAAATACTCATACTCATACATTAAACAAAATTTAGTTTTAAATATAACAATGAGTAAAAATTGATTAATTTAAAAAAAAAACATTGTATTATATTGTGTTATAAAATTATCATGTAACTTATAAGTAAACCATCATAATTATTCTACAAAATTATAGTAAGACTATTAAATTATATAATCTTATATATTTATTAAATCAAGAATTTTATATTAAATTTCACGAATCAAGGTCAATATTATAATTGGAACTTCTTGATTCTTAAGCTGTTTGACATGATTCAGTTTATGATGTTGTAATCAAATTAATATTTATTAGTAGACAATACTTTCAATGAAACGATAACATTTTAATATATTTACTTCGAAGTAATTTGAAAAGAATTATTCACGCTAAACATTAACATTTGTTCACAAGATAAAATAACATTATTAATTGATCAATTCTATAATAAATTACATTTTAAAATTGTTTTTCATAACATATTATATGTAAACATAAGATATACATTAAGCCAAATTTAATTTTCTTCTATAAAATAAAAATTCCCAGACAAAAAACTGTTATTTTTATAACATACAGAAAATATCTCAATTGAATATAAGTTTTAATGTAGTAACTATATTGATAGTTAGACTATGATTAAAGTATATAACCTGTCATCATATATTTTATCTGTTTTATAAATATTTAACTGATCTTAGTTGTAAAAATATTAACTCTCAATTTCCATAATTTAATGTAAGCAAAATAACCAAACAATCCAAATGTCATAGATGTTCTTTTTTTTTAATAACCAACTAAAAGCCTTTTCAAAAATGATGGTAAAATTTTAACTTCATCCCTCAACCCTTCGCAATGAATTTTCATTATCACTAGCAATTAAAAATAATTTTTTTATTTATTAAAAATACTTATTTATGCTTGTTGAATTCATTTAAATTTGTATAATTTGATAAACAATTATACTCGTAGTTTAGTATTAAAAGCAAACTGGTAAGTATTTGTAATTGAAATCACTTTTAGAACTATATAATATTATTTTACTGATTTGGTTTTGTTCTTTTTTAATTGCTTACATCTAAAACCTATTCATATTTTATAAAGTACCAACATATTTGTCATCGAAGACATTTTACATTTTAATGGAATAAAGGAATTATTCCAATCTGCAAGTTTTACAAATGTTTATACATATATAAATACATAGAAAATAGTATACTATATATGAGAAGTTGGACAACATTTGTTCGAGGGATAACATGTTTGTATAACATCTAACCTATTAACTAGTGCTCTTGATTTGATGTGGGTAACCACTAACCCGGGTACCCGTTTATCCGGGTAATACCCGTTTTTTGTGGGTAATCAACGTTTTCGGGTAGTGGGTATATAGTACTTATTACCCAAATTTTTTCGATAGTTTTTGATATACGTAAACGGTTTAGTTAATTCTTAACTATTAGGAGTTAATCAGTATTAAATTATACATAACACAATTAGTCGAATAAAAAACATTAAAATATTTCCTCTTTTAAATTAAGAAAATTACAACAAGAAAAAACAGTAATCAATCTCTCGTCTTTTTACTGTCAATCTTCCCGACAACCCGGTCCATAAACTAAATCGTAAATGGCGTCGAGATCTTCTCTAAAAAAAAAAAAAAACACAATACTAAGTATACATAATATTATATAAACGTATAAACTTACTCACAGAGGGTTTTATTACTGGATGGCCTCCCTCCTCTACCTTTTTTCATGTGTTTGTAAATATTATCTCATTATCTTATTGTAAACGTAACATAGATTATTAATTTTCCTAGTAATAAAATAAAAATTACGTTTTAAAAATAAAATGTTTAGTATTTTATGTGAGTGCTATTAGTAATAGATATATATTTCAATATTTAGTTTATTCGAGTATAATGTCGAATAACATGTTAAAAGTTATTATTAAGCCTATATTTAATTCAGATAACGGATATAGTGACATTATTCGTTACCTTTTATGTATGTAGTTACACAAATAATAAGTAATCATAATCAGTGGCGTATGTACGGAGGGTGTTTTCAGATTCAAACCCACCTCCAGGGCCAAAAAAAAAAGAAAGAAAATTGTGAAATATATTCGTAGTTTCATTGTTACACTTTGAACTAAAAATATACAAATATTATAACAATTAAATAATTATATTGATAGGTAGTTGTTTGAAAGGTTAGATGATGGACATGACTGCTATAGCATGGCACCACATTTCTGATCTTTTAGCATCACTCTGTATTTCTTGAAGTTTTCATCCGATTTTTATGGAAGTTATATTTTTATAATCAGTGTATTATATTTACAGTGTGATACTGATACTATGGTATACCACCAATGAGGTTGTACAGTTGTACATCACAAAGAGTTTAATTTTTGACCCGAAATCAACATTTACAATAACAAATTCTAAAGCAGTCATGCACCGCATAGGCGGTTCTACGGGTGCAGCCACTGTGCAACACACCTGACATTTCAGCCGCCGCAAAAATTGTACCATGGGGTTATATGATAATTAACAAATAGAAATTAAATATAACATTGTAACATACAAATTACAATTTTCATCGAAAATTCTGCCAATGCCAAATTTGAAAAATTATCAATTTTAACTTTTAAGTGATATTGGCGGTAGGTACTCTCACAGTAAATAAATATATAAGACTTCCCCCCTCTCTTAAATGTTCATATATGGTTTCACCTGACATTCTATCCTAGAGCCGCCTATGATGCACCGGCAAGACCAAAATACATAGAATGCGTAGATGGCGTAAAATACATAGATTAATAATAATGTGTCCATCAACGTGTTAACTATGCTGTTTTTATATTCCTATAGATACTAATTTATTGAATATAAAAGTAAACTGTAAATAATTTACAATTATTATTATTATTATTATTTTTACAATTATTGTAAAGAAAATTTGTATAAAATAATATCTATTTATAGCAGTTATTTATCTATGCAACGAATAAATAAAGAACGAAATTATGGTATCGTTATAATTGTTTACTAATGATATACAAACCATAATAGGTATCCGATCCATAACGGGTAGCGATATAAGAAACCGTAGACGCCACAGAGCGGACATCTAATGCAACATCTTTATTGGTCAGTTGATTATTATCAATTATGCTGTTATAATTAGTGATGGGAAAAAAATTATCGAATGAATTTGTAACTAGAACGATAAAATAATCGAATGGTTTTTCTTATCTTACTAGGAGTTTACTATAGTAAACTGATTAGTGAGTACTTTATAGTCATTAGTATAGTGTATATGAATAATATAATACAATTACGTAACACTTAGTTGAAGTAGTATCAACTATGTTTTTATAATCTTTTGAATATATCATCATTGAGTTATCTATATCATGTATCTAAGTAAAGAATAAAAGTTTAAAAAGAACAAATATTTCTTATGAATATTAAATTATAAAATATAAAATAATTATAATATAAAATAAATATCATAAATATAAAACAGTTCCTAAAAATATATGTAGTGCCAAATATTTTCTTTTTGAAACAACATAAAAATAAATTTCATGATTTTTATTCGCAACAATTTAAATATTTGTGTTCCCGCCACTTCTGTTCCATCAGATTACAAGTTTTTTAATCGATAACTATTAATTAGTCGCTAATCAGTAGTATATAATAAGTAATACAAGTATATATAAGTAGGGAACGGATTTTATTGTAATAAAAAAATCAGTATATGTATATATATATATATATATATGTTCCAATTTTTTCTTAAAATATGGAATAAAAAATTCAAAATATGTAAATATCGAAAAAATAAATTAATATTAAAAATTACAAAAGAAAAAGTTATTTTAAAAATTTTATTCGTATTAGTATAATATTTATAAATATTAAGTAAAAGTAATATAAATTATATAGGTATATAAAACGAGTATTATTCTGGAACAAAGCAATTAGCAACAACTTATTGCTGACAGTTTGCAAATAAAAAATTGCGACGGTTTGGTCGAAGAATATTCTTGTATTGACTATAAGACCGTCACTAATGTGATAAGAGCGTAATTCATATTTGATGAATCAGAAGGAGTGAATTCAATATATAGAGATCCTTGTTGATTTTTTCCTATTAAAATATCCCTAATGATATTAATAGTTTGAAATCCAGAATTATTTTCAATTATATTGGCAAATTTATTTTTGGCTATTTCTCCTACGTGTCCTTGAATTTTTTCTAGTTTGTCAGCAGCTTTTTCTACTATACTACTGCTTTCTATCAAAGATATGTTTTTAGTTTCCAATTGTTTAATTTCCAAAATCAAAAATCAAAAATTACATAAAATATAGATAAAATATGTAATTTTTTACCAAATATGTATGGCCCAATTTCCGTGTACACTTTAAAAATATAGATTTAATGTGTGGCCCAATCTCCGGTAGTAAAATGTAAACAAATATTTTATACGAAACAGGTAGTTAAAATGTGGCCCAATTCCCGGGTGCCCGAAAATTAAATTGTTACTTGATCAGAAACAAATATAATAGGATTAATAAACAATTACTGACAGTTTATAAAACCAATATAAATATTACAATATAATATATTTCTCTATATTATCACAATTTTTTTAGCGTAATTTTACTTGTAATTATAAGAATTTTTGTATTATGATGTTTGGAATAATATAATTGTACGCAGTATCCATGTTTATTTTAAGGCCCTACAACGTGTTTGTGAATTGTATGGATAGATTCACTACTAATAGGTTTTATTCGATTTTAAATTATATTTTTATTTCAAAATACTGAAAACATGAAATAAAAACTAATTCAAAACGATGTGCTTTCGAAAGAAAAAATAAGAACATGGTATTTCTATGAACCGTGCACCTATATCCAATATAAAATAAGATGAACCAAGTCGTATATACGTTGAATAATAAATAAGGTCATGCAGATTTTGGAGGTTAGTAAGTGTATTATTATGTAGCAAAAAATCGTTTGAACGTTATAATAACAACGCGCAAATATTATAAGCGTTTAAAAAATTACAACTATTTGTAATGGATATGTAGTACCAGTAGCGTAACTTTAAAATTTGGCCCCGTGAGCAAAATGTTCAATAGGATCTTACTTATCTAAACTAGTGTTTGGAAGGTCTATTTGGAATGCCTTGTAAATGTTTCTTAAACAATTATTCGGATTTTTTTAGATCTTATATACATACATCCAATAAAATAAATCTTCGTTGCGTTGAGAATTTCACAATGGTGCAACGCGTGGAGGAAATCCTACGTTAAGCCACAATTATGGGTGAATCATTTTGGAACGGCCTGTATACGTTAAGCAAAATAAAATCATAGATAACATACACCACATTAGATTAAAATAAAATATTAATTGATGATGGTTTTAAGTTTCAGTATCATATACGGTTATTGATCATTTTATAGAAACTAAAATAAACTTAATATAAGTCACATATTTTTGACGGTTATTATGAAAATTGCACGTAATGTTGAAAACATATAAATATTCACGTTCTTATTAGGGCCGGTACAACACAAATAACCGTTGACAACAGGTTCGAAATTCGTCATCGTTATAAAATAATAAATATTAATCTAGCGGCTAGTTCTATCTCTACATAATTCAAAATCTAAATCACAGAATAAATTATTAAATTTGAATTTCACTCGTTATTTCATTTATTCTGTACTTCAACGTCCACATGTCGATAGTTATCCTTCGAAATAATATTAATGTAATACATCTTATTATGATTTTTTTTTTCAGAGGGCATATAAGATTATTTAGTGGTAAGCTCCTCTAGCCCCTTCAATTTACGCCTATATAATCCACGCGTTTCGTGAATACAGAGCTATATTCTGAAATTATGAAGTATGGGTACCTACATTATTAAAAAGTTTATCTTTTAAAACCAATAATGTTTTATTATTTAATCGAAATTACTAATTTTACAGCATACAGAATGTTGCCTAAAAATAATTTATATGCTACATAAAAATGCAATAGCTACTTAATATACACTGAATTCAAAATGTTTAATTGTTGTAGTAAAACCATTAAGGATTGTACTGAAATGTATTACAGTAACGTAAAAATACTATAAATATATTCATCAGGTTTAGTTCACCATTTTTACGGAAGTAATTTAACTGTAAACATTACATTTGAACATAATTAATAAACGCGAAAAAGTTTTCAAGGTCAAAATAATTTAAGTACCTATAGAATTAGTGACTAAAAATGTTTATAATTGTATATGAATTTAATATAATGGTAAAGATTTTCAATTCAAAAATGTTTTTTACTTTATATTCACTGTTTGAAACAGAAGCGGCTTGTAAACACCTTGCTAGGCTGGTTCCCAGGTAAAAACATATTTTAGACAAATTTTGTTTTAATAAATTAAAATTAATTTAGTATACAAGTAAATTTATGAACATATATAGTGATAAATGATTAATTTTTTAATGTTAAAGCAGTATAATGTAAATCAAGCGAAGCCAGTACAATTTTTTCGGGGTACGAAGGTGGTTTAAATTAATGTGCTCCGATAAGATGTGAATGTTCAAACCACCTCTGGTTCGAAGTTGAAATTGTAATATTGTCTAACATACATCACTTAATGGCATAATCACATCCAATGTTTGCTGTGTGTAATCGTATTGTATAGTATTAAATTAATAAATAGTAACAATAAAATAACAATATTTAGGTACTTTTATAGATAAATAATTTTTATTTGTTCGTGATATTTTTTGAAATTGCAACTGCAATTTGGATCGTCTTAGAACAAATAGTAACATAGTTTAGTACAGATTAATATCAATAATTAATGACTGTAAATTGATATGAATTGAATGAATGTAAATATTAATTTAAAACAGTATTCCTCACACTTATAAATTATGATACATTTTGAAAAATTTGAAAATTCGATTTAAAGCTTTGAAAATTTAAACATTGCATTATAACACACAACCCGATGCAACAGATATGATGATTCTTTTATTCGTGGCTAAATATAAAATACGAGTATATTCTACCATATATAATTTCTGATATTTTATATATTTTGGATCTTTTCCGTTAATTCACTACCACTAATTTTGTGGCGCTCCTACTAAAGGCTTGATATAACTTTTCAACACATGACCGTAAATCATTCTATTCATTTTGTAAATCCTAATACTTTGGCTCCCACTAATACCATTGATTATAGAATAGAAATTTAATAATCAATGCTAATACCTACTATTGAGAATTCTTGAGACTAAATAAAATCTCGAAATAAAAAAAACAGTGGGATTCCTATCTGTCAATGCTGACAGATTAATGAATTAATTAATATAAATAAAATAAAATGAACAGTTACTTAGTCTAGTACATGTGGTATAAGCGTTACGGTTCTAAAAATTTATTTGAAACAATTATACAACATAATGCACAATTCATGCCCTCAGAATCAAAATAATATAATAATATAATAAAAAAAATAAAAAAAAAAAACAACAGAAAGACCAAAAAAATAAATAGTGATGGTGAATTAACGAAAAAGGTCCTACATTCCTACATTTTATACATACAATGTAAATATACAATTAAATATATATATACAAAAATAATGATTTTTATACACTATTCGAAATAAACTCGTATATCCACAATTAAATTTTTATCAGTACCAAGACCTGTGTCAATATATATGTAATATATGTATACATTGAGTGTATAGCCAGTGGCGCAACTAAGAGGATGCTTAAATACTTCCATTGTCGTAAATTAAAAATATCTAAAGTTAATGACATTATTCCAGATATGACGGAAAGTTTACGTTTGTTGATCAATGTGTATAGAAATACTGTAATGTCACGATCACGTGTTTTTGAGTGGCATAAACAATTTCTTGAAGGTGCTAATGAAGTGTAAAATGAAAAACGTATCGGTCGTCCGGGTTCGTCAAAATCTTACATTTCAAAAATCAATGATTTTATACGACAAGATCGGGAACTAAACATTTGTATGATAACTGAAATAGTTTATAATGACAAAGAGAATTTTAAACAAATTTTTGTTGATGAATTGAATTTGACAAAAGTCCTCAAAAAAACTGTCTCAAAAAAAAAGGCGGTAGATGACAAATTTACACATTGATATTCTCGAATGGATGAGAATTAGGCCAAACTAATTAAAAAAGGTAATAACATGTGATGAAACTAGGATTTTTCAATATGATTCCAAGACTAAGAGGCAGTCCACAGTGGGTATTATAATATTTAAATGATTTAGTATTCAAAAAATTATTATACTTTATTTTTTATTCATTAAACATTTAGAAAACATTAGAAGTTTGTTTTAAAAAATATTTACTTAAAATAAATATAATAATATATTTTGTTCACATTCAGTGCTACCATTTTAGGTTTCACTAACATTGATAGTAGGTCTTTTAGTGACTGATCTAATTTCGTATTTTCGTTTTTACTTTCCGAATACTATTTATTACGATAATAATAAACGATGAAAAATATCTGAATTTGAGTTTTTTCTTGATGTTTTTCATGTATGATTTTTTCTAAAATGTTTGACATCTTTACTTCTAGTGTCTTGTGCTTCTTCACTCAACTGGCCGATTAGTAATATAAATGAAGTAGCTATTGCAGATCCATGACAAAAAATTGTATGGAAACAAGGTGGTATGTTATACCCGGGTATAATGCTACATAAATGTCTGCTGTTTCCCAAAAAAATTTATCAAATTTCTCAAAATCAAGTTTATGATCACTCGATAGGCATTGAAATATTATGTAAAATCGAATTAATACATTTTCATCTATACCAGTTATCTCAGAAAATATTTCATAGTTTTTAAAAAACCATCTTTCCGTGTTTCCATCATTGTTACTTTCAAATCTTGGTGTTTTGGTACATCAAGAAGTAAATATAATCTTTTACGAAAATTATCTTGAATTTTTTTTGTTTTCCTATCTTTTGTTTTTATATAATTTCGTACTTTTTGCTTACCTAGTATAAATATATGTAAATATTTAAAAAAGATTTTATTTTTAAATTAATGATTTAAGGAAATTATAAATAACCATACATTGTTTGAAATCCATTCTACATGATACATGTAGAAGATACTCTAAAATCGAATGTTTGCGTGAAGTGTAGATAAACCAAATCTACAACATGTATATGTTACAGTAAATGACGAAAAATAATAATTTACGTAATTTACCGGTAAATATCGTTAATATCCATTTTTAATTTATATAAGTAGATTTTTACGTCAATTACCGGGAATTTACGATAAAAAATTATACAAAAGGTTATTGTTGTATTTGTATCATATATTACTATTAACTACTTATTTTCACATGGTAATGATCCATGGCATTTTGAATTACAAAGTTTGCCTAAAGAACGACAAGCACATTTATTATGTTTACATTTAGTATTGCAGTGATATCATTGGTACCCTTGAGTGCCTGAAATATTGCTCAAACCAGCTACCTCTTGAAGAGTAAGCTAATTTTCTTTGATGAACTTAGGTATGTTGAGAAGTTTTTCTTTACAAGGTACTAGCTCAGATCTTGTGTATTTATGTTTTAGGCGTGCATGTTCAGTACCTATATTAAAAGTATAACATTCATTTTTTGTAAATATTTGAATAATTTATATAAGGGTACTCACCTAATTTGTAAAGATCATTTTCATATCTTGCTCATAAACATATTTATAGATATTAAAAATCTACCTAATGGAAAACTGTGCAGCAGAAAAACATAAAAGTTGTTTTATAATCGAATTTTAGTATCATACATAACATTTACCAATTAGTTTGGTGAATATCGCAAATAACCGGCGAATATCGAAAATTTCCATTATGTATATATATTTACGATAATTACCGGTTAGTTACGTAATTTTCATGTTTTACATCATTTACCGTAACATATACACATAATATTATTTTGATCACTGGAATATATTCATTTCGATAAAATATACATTATAAATTTAAACTTAAATGTAGATTCTATTTCTTTTGTTTCTTTGATTTAAGTAAAATTATTCATATCTGAAGTATTTATTCTCCACACATAACATTTCATAGATGACGTTTGGGTTAATGCATTGTACAACAATTAAATAATTGTAATACTATTAACATACAGATGAAAAAAAAAATTATAATAGTTATACCTTTCCATCGATCATCGTTGTTTCCATGTTAAAATTAACAATTCCAAATTAAGTTTTAAATTAAGAAAAATTACTAATTCGTTCACTTATATATTTTTCTTCATATTCTTCATTTGTTATTTTAATACATTGAATTCTAATTTGCCTACAATATCAAAGTGATGAACACGTAGGATTCTGCCATATTATGTTGTCCGTCAGTATTAATATATATATATATATATATACTAGCTGATCCCGTGCACTTCGTTGCTCGTTAAATATACCAACTTTATATGATTCAAACTTTGTTCAATTCGTTATTTAATAATCGGTGGATGATGTTATAGATTTATCCTAAGTTTTATATATAGATTATATATTTTATATTTTATATATATAGTACCTATATGTTATATAATATATATTAACATATAGGTACCATTGACGTAACAAAATATTTTCCTCAGATCCTTCAGTTGTGACTTGATGGTACACTGAAAATCCTGAAGTACCATCAAAACCCCATTTGTAACTTAGATTAACATTAGTTCCTATTTTTTCAGAAATGTTTTGCAAAAGTCTTTTCGCAGTGTGCTTTAAAAAAGTGATTGTAATGGTTCCTGATAAATAAAAATGTATTTATACATATTAAATGAAAATAGTATGACGTTTTTATGTAATTCGTTACCTCGCATTTTTCCTCAGTGACAATTATATTATCAGGATACGAATTAATTATAACACCAAGAACTTGAGAATAGGGAGGATATAATGCGTCGTTAAGTTTTATATGCATTAATTCTTAAAATATTGTACTGAAACTTTAATAGAAAAGCAGTTATAATGATTGAAAGTGCTTCATCTGTTGACATCAAAGATGGATTTATGTTTTTTTTGTCTCTCCCACAGTACTGGAATATTTTTATCTCTATTAGGCGTAGTGCCCGTAATATCATTAATAAGCTTAGCAGCGTTTTTATTGCCATATTTTCTAAAATACTCCAGATAGATATAATATAAATTAATTTACTTGAAATCTGTAATTGGGGTAACTCCAATGACTTTCATCTTTTGGATCTATCACTGCAATCTTTAAATCGTATTTTTGGACGACCTAGGCCATAAAGAACATGTTAAACAGTAACAAATATTTTTCGAAGAAATATTTTAGTTCAATATTTAAATAAATCATTATTCTGTTGAGAAAAATATACCGGGTTTGATAATTAATATATTCTATGTAAATGGAGAGAAATTTAATTTTGCATTTTACCAATCACAATTTTCTATTATAACCCGACGACTATTTCTATAACTATAATTCCACTTAGAAATATACATAAATACAATTTAAATATTAGTTATTACATTAAATGTAGATTTTATTATTAAAACCTTAATTTACTGGTTGAAAATTTGTAAATCCAACCATATTTTTGTGTCTGTGACAACTTCCTGAAATTCAACTTTAAGCTCGTTAATATTAAAGTATTTATGACCAATTTCAATGCTCAATATTTTTTTTATCTTATAATGAAGCGGAAACTTTGTTATTTATAATATATTCATGGACATCTTTCCGATTAATTATTGGTATTAAAGCCATATTAAATACATAAAAAATAAAATAAAACACATCAAACGCGTAACAAAACTTAACAAGTACACCTTGTACATGATTGTACATAATGCTATGAAGATATTTGATTAAATGACATTTTATCGACAGCATAGCAGGTTTGAGCAACTAATAAACTAAACATAATCTTTTTTAGTATATCATCTAGTTTTATTGTATGTGTAAATGATTAATCGGTGAGTAAATTAATTAAAATCGTAAATTTCTAAAATATTTATAGATATCTTTTCAGTATTCAATTAAATTAAATGACCTACACAGTCTTACACATAACTTAATGTCATAAAAATAAAGATAAATCTCTAACTGCATTTACGAGTACATACAAAAATTATATTAATATTAACAATATGTGTGTTGGCGCAGCAAGTGCCTACAATAATAGCAGGCAGGCTTGTTCGCCAGTTACAAATAAATAATTAAATAAAAAAAAAAATAAAAATAAAAACCAATTTGTAAATAAATAAATAAATATATTATAATAATAAACTAATTAATTAAAATGCTGCCCACACGGCACAGCCAATAATAATAAATAAATTAATAAATAATAAATAAATGCTGCCCAACACGGCACAGCCAATTATAATAAATATATGAATAAATAATAAATTAGCCTTTGGCGGCTAGGCCCGTCGGCCTTTACACAAGAACAAATATGGTCGACCAATACTCACATGTGACTGTGATTGATGGCGGATTTCATCCCAACGCGACCGCACCAGATACTGTGACTTGACAAATGCCTACGACGGCACACCGCAGTGTATAATAAAAATAAGTCACAGCGACTAGTGCGTGCGACCAACCAAGCACAGTCACCAACGAAGAACAATTCTGCAGCCCGAAAATATGACACAAATGACAAAACCACGCTATTCACAGGACGACCGCTGGTAACACTAAAAACAATAACAATTAGCACGCTAGACAATATTCTAATGCCTCGAACGATACTATACCAGACGGTCGATTCACAAAACGAAAAGGTGACGACAACGTGGTTTCACAAAGAAAATGGCTGCAGACACAGGAACACGAAAACTGAGAAGGTGTGCACACCACGAAAACGAAAAGACAAGCCCGAGTTGGTGCCGACGACATTCACCACGAAGGCTCAGGCCGCCGGACACCAGAAAGAAGATTAAATGCCTCAGTGCCACCACACAAAACTGGAAAACACACGAACTTAATGAAACTTGTGGCACTGAGAGCATGACTTTAACTTTTACCGAAAACATAACCGACAATATTTGAAAAACATGGAATAACGAATACATTTTCGTACGACGATAACAATACGATTACGTACCCCGACCGGTCGCACACGGAGGCTTATCACCGCCGCCAACGACAGCCGCGGATACGCAACGCACCGCTATACATCGCACGAAAATGATAATATAAATGACAATTAAACACAACAATGTGGTTAAAAAATTGTAATTATCAATAAAAATTAATTATAAAAAAAAACAATTTTTGGTGTATATGAAAAAGAATATTTTTAAAGGATTTATAACTTGTATGCTGCTATAAGTAGTAGTTTATGAATTATCAAAAATGTATGTAAAAATATGTAGCGCTTCCAATATTTGAACTTTTGTTGCACCATTGTATGTAGCCTAGGCGAATTTCAATCTCCCGGCACTCCTTTCCTTGTAATGATGTAATTAACACTAACAATTTAACGCAGTAAATATTTTTAGACCAATGCATTTAAATCAAACTATAATTTCTTACAATGCATTGAGGTTTACAAAATATTTATGCATACCTCTGCTTTAAATTGCTACTAAAAATTAAAGAGAACGTCACAGACTCATTTTTAAGGGGATTTATATAGGCAATATTAGCATTACTTCTAAATAAATATGTATACATACATTAAAATAGAATGACCTATAATACAATTTTCAAACTTTTAAAATTAATTATTTTACTAATCATAGGCTGATAATCAAATTTATTAGTAAAAATATTTTTATTAAAATAAATATTTTGTTCATTAGAAATACAGTAGAACCCGTTTAAGACGCTCTCGCTTAAGACGATTTCCCGGCTAATACGCTCATTTTTACGAGTCCCTTGATTTTGACAACGTTTAACATAGAATTAACTCTGGATAATACGCTCTATGTTCCCGGATAAGACGCTCGCCTTGTCAGTTATATTAATATAAAAATACATCGTATATACGTATCACTAATAATAACTAAATAATAACGATAACGAATAGTGTGTACGTGTTAGTAGTACTGGTTTTCGGACGATAAATATTGACGATTAGATACGACACACTACACAGTACACATGGCTATTCACGTAATCGGAATATAATCGGATATGGCCCCAGAAGTTAGTAACAAAAGTTAGTGGTTATATAAAGACGTATAGTAAAGTGTAATTTATTTTATCCTCTTTAAGTGTAAATTGTTCGAGTTAAATTTTTAATTATGGCTGAATTATGAAATAAGTAATATGTATAAAATAATATGCAATATAAATGTAATAACTCACTCAGCAAAGTAAAAAAAACATAATAGGTACATGTTTAATATGTACAATATGTAAAAAAATTTTTTGTAAAAAATATGTAAAAAAAAAATTTAGTTCCCGCGTAATACGATTTCCTGCTTAAGACGCTATTTTTAACTGGTCCCTTGGAGAGCGTCTTAAACGGGTTCTACTGTATTTATTTAAATAAATTAATAATAAGTAAATTATTATTGTAAATTGTTATTATTATTATTTTTTTTTTTGAAAATAATTTATTCGTATTTTATGAGTAAATATAATACAAGATAAATAGGAATCTCAACACATTAAGAATTATAATAAAGAAAGGAAAAAATAAGATAATCGAGAGCTTCAATTTTCTGAACATGATTCAATAATTAATCTCATCGTTTTTGTCTACTTTATTTTTACTGATTTACTGTTGGTATTTTCTCTTCCGTATTTGGAAAATAAATATATTTACTTAGCCATTTAGTTAATGAAAATAATTATAGTCCTAATAAATTAAACTATTTATTATTTTTAGTAATTTTAATATTTATTTGAATATCACAAATACTAAAACATACTTTTCATTGTATCAATGGGATTTTTACTATTCATTTTCACTATAAAACTTAAGCATAAACATATTATCAATGGTTATAAATACTTACATATAATATTATTATAATCAATGATATTATGAATTCGCATATTGACATAAAAAAAATTGCAACATAGTAGTTTTAGTAGTATCAACTTGACTATTTTGAACACCTTATAATTAATAATACTCGTTTTAGATATGATAAAATAATTAACAATAAGAAACGTGATTTTTGGTCAAAAATACATTTTTTACGACTTCCATGTTAAAGCCCCGTACAATTTTCTGAAATATCAATAATTAGGGCCAACAATACTTTTTGAAAATAATTTTATGAGGGACGAATAACAATGATGCCCGTATCAGTCTGCTTCTGATGACGCCGTATTATTATATTTATATTACATTTTCAGGGTTATGGTTATGGGTATTCTAGTTCAGGGTATAATAGTAAATTATTACAATACCCATTGACTGGGTGATTCAAAATATTGTATCATCATTTTGGACTTGGAAATCTGTTAGTTAAATATTAATAACGTTAGATCAGCATATTTGTTCACATTACCATGCATAAACGACATTTTGATCTTTTACCGGTACTCCCATACTTGTAGTATAATATTTTAATATACAACGTTATTCAAATTCATTTCATTTCATTGAATTCATTTAGGTACAAGAATGATGTAACAAGACACGTTCACGGGTTAAAAAATTACGAAATAATGTCGTCGAGACGACAGCGCATAGCAGACGAAATAGATTTTGTCTCGGTACCGATACATGAATCCCTATAATTCTGTTTAAACTCAATCGCAGCTGACTGCTGCAGTTTTCTATTAGTCAAGGTTTATTTCTCACAAATTTGCAATCACTGTATCGTCATTCTACAAAGTACAAGGTCCAAACCCTGAAGATGACAGCTGTCTAGTGTTATTTTATCTATACGAATGTTATATTAAATAATAATATATATGAATTTATAAAAATACTTAGGTAAACATATAAATGTTTCTATTCATCCGTTTTTTGGATTGATAACTATTTCAATAATGTGTGATGACCAGATCTCAAACAAATAATTACAGTGACAGCTTCTGAGGTAAGCAGTGGTAGCTGTAGGGCAAAATTAATTTCTAAGATACCTATGGAGGCGGGTAAAAAATTATTAATATGTAATAGGTATAGGTACATTTAATTTTATTAAGCTATATATGTTCTTTGTCACGATAAAATTAAAATAAATTAGAAAAAAATAACTTATTATGTATGAAATATAAATTCAACACTTATTTTCACGATCAACGTGAGACGTGAAACGATAATAATAAGTCCGATGCACATATTTATTGTACTCCAAACCACCATGTATATCCGATGTGTGTACGCATGTAGCTATTTTTTGTATGGCTGTTCAGAGCACGACGAATGTGTTCTTCACTAATTATTTAATCGTTAATAGACATACTTCTCAACACAAAAAGTTGCAAACACTTTTTCTTAAAAAATATTTTGTTGATTACAAACTATATACATAATAACCAATTATCATTTACTATAGGAATCTAATAATTTCGTATAAACTTTTTTTAGGTGGTTCGCATACTACTGTGCACCATAGCACTATACATCTGTATATTGCTGTAACCTGTATACTAACCAAGCATGGACCTCAGAATAAAAAAGGCTTGGGATGATGTAAGTTTATTAAAGAACAGGGTTTAAGTATAGTATGGGTGATAATAATACTGGGTCGTATAACGTGAAAATAAATTAAAATACTTAAAAATTGAGTAACATATATGTAATATTGATAGTTGGATGTGGAAAAAGCATTATTTGTTTTTTTATATATATTATAGTGTTTATTCGATTATTTCGTTAATTTAGGTAGGAAATAAGTTTATCTCAATACTTATAAATATTATAAACTTGGAGACGTAAATAGGGTACTCAAATACATGGGGCTTGAGCCCAAAAGGCTTCAAGAACAATATATTAAAGTGAAGTATCTACTCAACATATCATAGGAAGGGCTTAAGATTGCTCAGGGAGAACTAAGCCCTCCTAAGCCCTCCTAAGCCCCCCCTATTTACGTCCATGTATATAAACCTTTTTTGTACGGCCGTTCGAAGCACAACGAATGTATGCACGCACCGCTAATTATTTAAACTTCTCAACATGAAAAGCTGCAAAAACATTTTTTTTAATAAATATTTTTGTTAATTACAGACTAATTATATAACCAATTATAATTTACGACAGAAATCTAATAGTTTTTTGTATAATTTTTTTGGATAGTTAACGTGCTCCTGTATACCATAGCATGAAACGCCACTGTGTATTTATATAAATATAGTTTTTATATTATGTACGAACTACAATGTACAACAATGTTTACGTACATAATTACTATAATATAGTATCCGTTATCCTCCAATAATATATTATATCCTTGGAGGATAACGGATATATTATTTAAATTTTTACATTAAAATATTCATTGCATTAATTTCCGAAAAATGTACATTTTATTTGTTACACATATACAGTTTCGAAACTCGTACTTCGAATGTTTTATTATCGTCTTGATCTGATTTCAGTGATGTAAAATGGAAAGCACTATCGATTTCAGACCAACTGTATATTTAAAAAACGTGTTGATAAAAAAAAAAACCAAAAATAAATCGCTGTCGAATTAGGGATTCGTATGAGATATTACCTGTTTATTCCCTGTCCAATTGAAAAAAAAAATGTAATGATTGAATCAATGTATTTCCTGTTTATTAATGTTCAGTAATAAAAATTAAAATAATTAATAAATAAATTCGAGTTGTTAACCATTTAAATTTTTTCGCTCTTAGTTGCTCTTGGATGGAATATTTCTAAAAAACGTAATACGCCGAGTCTTACTGTAATAGTGCAATAACGATATTTAAGAATACCTTCGAGTTTTCATGAAACATTTTGGTATACAAATATGGAGTATTATACCTATATTTCTTTTTTGATTACATTTTTATTATCATTAAATATTTCTAGTCAGCAAAAAAAAAAATTTTAAATTTTAAATTTCGACTATTCCCAGGGTCGACAGACGAGGCGACAGACATACTATCATAATATGAACTGTATACTTGTATTATTCTAACATTATGTGAAGGGAGCGCCGTAAGTGAGAAATGACAGACGCCCAGGGCGCTGTTATTTTTCCCTCGAGGCCCACAGCCTTGGATGTAATTAATTCAAAGAAAAATAATCATAATTCAATTACCTTCATATAATATAAATAGGGACTGAGATGTCAAGTAAATAAAAAAAATTTGGCCATGAAATAAGTATCTAACTGATGCAAAACGACCAACTTATCTCGAACTCTCTGCATTCTCTGTTAAAGTGATCTTTTTTATCGTAATTGACTTCTAATGAACAAAATCTATTTAAAAAAAATTTAAATTGATATAGCATAATGAAAATTTCTGTAATTTTGTTGATCATTAATAATGAAAGCAATTAAATATATTTTAAGACAATTAGAATGAACTTTGAAATACTTAAAAAAGTATTTTTTAAATTAATTTTGTCATTGTCCAATCTAATATTCCAACTCGAGAATAATGTAGCGCTCAAATAAATGATTTAAACCATTATTATTATCAAAAACAATTCGAACTTTAGAAATCCATTACTTATAAGCTTCCAAAAAGAATAGTTTAATTAAATTATCTTCAACAACACAGAATCATTTTCACTCCGTATAATACATGAAATAAAAACCACGTCTTATTAATACGACTAAATACGCTACGTATTATATTAATATATTTCTGTATAAACCTTATAGTAAAAAAAAACTTATATCGGAAATCTCAGCAATAACCGGATCAACAGAAATAAAAAGAAATTTATAAAATTTATGGAATCAGGTAAGTACTTGCACGAGTTACCACTCATATAATCAGTGTACCATGGCAGTATGTAACCATAACTTGATATAGACATTTTATACCTGAGCGTTGAACTTCATATAATAAATATATGAGTGGCAATAATGGTTAGTTAATGTGCCCCCATGAGTTCTTAATTTGAAATAAAACCGAATATTTTACGTCACAATATCACGGCTACCAACTGCAAATCATATGCGTTACTAACATACCTTACGTTACGTATATGTTTACTTATTAGAATAATATTATTATGTACTTTTATCATAGACCTTATACTTATGATCAGAGTTAGATAAATCAGTAAATATAAATCCGTAGTATTGCCCACGAGTATCTTTAATCGTGGTATTACCCATAATTCATGAATTGATAAGTGGTAACACAAATTTCACTAATTTCACTAATTTTATTTATTTAAATCACGGGCAAGCCCAAAAAATAACAGAGGTAATAAATATTGAACATTATGCGTAGTAGGAGTTACTAAGAAAGAGTGGAAAAGCTGTAATGGAAAAATTAGAACAAATTATTACAAAAGCATGGAGGGAAGAAAAAATACCCGAAGCCTGGAATTTGTCAATCCTATGCCCTATCTACAAAAAAGGGGATATAATGAACTGCGACAATTATAGAGGCATCTCGCTTCTAGATACATTGTACAAAGTTCTATCAAATGTCCTCCTTAATAAACTCAAGCCATATGGAGATGAAATAGTCGGGGAATACCAAGGAGGCTTCAGAAGGAGAAAATCAACGGTGGATCAGATACATATTGTCAAACAAGTAATGGAAAAATGTTACGAATATAACCAGGATCTATTCATGCTATTTGTAGATTATAAACAGGCATATGACTCTATTAAACGTGAAAGTTTATGGAAAGCCATGGAAGAGCTTGGGGTACCAGCAAAAATCACAAGAATGATAAGAGCATGTGTCCAAAACTCTAAATGAATGATCAAATTTAACAGCCAACTATCGAAGGCATTCATGATCAACACAGGGCTGAAACAGGGAGATGCACTTTCACCAATGCTCTTCAACATTGCATTGGAGAAGGTGGTTAGAAATGCATTAAACACAGGTATAGGAGTCAAATTGCAAGAATCTGAGACTATCAAACTAATAGCATATGCCGATGACATAGTGCTACTGTCCGAATCTGAGAGCGACCTACAGAGTATGGCAGAATCCCTCATGGATGCAAACAAACTAATGGGCCTAACTATAAATGAAGAAAAAACAAAGTACATGATACTGTCACGGAAAAATAATATACATAATAATTTGATAGTAAGAAATATGGAGTTTGAGTTGATCGGAAATTTCAAGTATCTACGGGTGGAATTGAACGTGTCGGGCAATAACCACAAGGATATACAAAACAGAATAAACTCAGCTAACAAATGCTTCTTCGGATTAAAGACAATATTAAAATCTAAACTAGTTTCAATCAAATCTAAACTAACACTGTACAAAGTAATGATACGCCCGATAGCGCTATATGCGTATGAAACCTGGGCCACGACCAAAACAGACGAGCAAAACCTAGCAAGATTTGAAAGAAAGGTGTTACGACAAATTTTTGGCCTCAGAAGAAACCAAAACACGGGAGAATATGAGCGAAGAAAGAATGAAGAGATGATAAACATGTTAGAGGATCCGGACATAATAGCTACTATGAAAAGCAAAAGGATAAGCTAGGCAGGGCATGTATGGCGAGGCCGAGAACAGACAATTGGTCAAGTCACCTACTGGAAGCCGAAGAGCAAAAGACCACTCGGCCGCCCAAGACAAAGATGGGTAGATAGGGTCCATAAAGACTTGGATATGCTGGGAATCTTGAACGGAGAAGAGCTAGCCATGGATAGAGATATATGGAGGGAAGTGGTGGTTGCGACGAAGGACCTGAACGGTCTATATTAAGCCAAAAGAAAAAAAAAATGCGTAGTAGGAAGCTAACATAGAAAAAAAGAGAGAAAAAAAAGAAAAAAAAATTAAATATAAATAAATTTACAATGAAAAGGCAGGGTCAATATTTGCTGTTCGCATAAGACGGATAATAGGAGAGTTTTAATGTAATTAGAGGATGAGTGAAGAAGGTATAAAGGGACAGAGCAGCAAGTGGTACGGGAAGGGACTCTGAAATTAATAAAGGATAAGAGAAAAGGGGAATCAATTTTGGACGAAAGGAGATTTGAAAGAAAGGATAGATCAGACACATGACGATGATTAGCCAACGAAGATAAATTCAGGGCACGTAGAACAGGTGAGTAATCATGAGGAGGGTGAGAGATATTAAGCTTATAGGCAGCAATGCGAAGGAATTTCCGTTGAACCCGCTCAATGGCAGCGCTAACACAAGCGGTAGAAGGGTCCCAGAGAACGGAGCCATATTCGACCAAAGGACGAACCAGACCACAGTAGAGGGCTTTGAGGGGTGATGCAAGCTGGAATTTGGAGGTAGAACGCAAGACAAAGCCAAGTATCTTGAGAGATCTGCAACAAATGTCTTAAATGTGTTTGGTTGGGGAAAGGTCATGAGTAAACGTAAAACCTAGGTCGCGAATAGAGCCACAGGAAAGTTTAATTGGAATATTATGAATGACGTAGGGAAAATTAAAATGAGAATGGAAACGGTAAAAGGAAAGTACCGAACATTTGGAAATGTTCAGGGAGAGACCGAGTGACTCACTCCACAACACTAAATTATTAATTATATATAATAATAAAATTATGTCAAAATGACTTTGATTGGATGGATAGATGTTTATAGACAAATTCATGAGTTTTAGTGAATCAGTGTGGTATCACTGAGTTATTGAGTCACTGATCTAAAGCAAACGAAGTTACCACATTGAGTCATTAAGTCGCCGAATCTTGAAACACTGAATCAACTCGTGCAGTTCACTTTAAAGAATCAACTCTTTGAGTCAACTCACTCACGAACTACCCATCCCTAATAAATTCAGTTCGTGTTGAGACACCGTATAGTTCACACGTATATTTACCGCTTTTATCTACTTCCGATAGCAAAGTCATTAATGCTCGCTGCGGTCCCCAGCGCAAGTCGCGGAACCTCAAATTATCGGTAATGTATAACATATTTATCTGCCAAGGCCACTTATTATATAAATTTTCCCTATCTACTTCGCTACCTTATCTACGTCATTATGAATTCTCATAAAAGTAATTACGCTAGTCTAACAACCAGTAAAGTAACAAAAATAAATTTACTACCAACTTTAAAAATACCAACATCATTATCAAATCAAACGGGTGACTACTCCTCATAGACCTCTCAGACAATGAACAAGACTAGCAAACAGTCTTATCAGACTCAGTCAAACACGTTAGATCACCAGGTCACGCCTCTTCTCCACTGTCACAAAAAAGACACGAGCATTTTCATATCCGCAAATCGTTTCTCTCCCTTAGCCCCTCCCGGTGATGACACACAAATGGTCACGGAAGTCAGTGAACAACAGCATTCATCGAATCGTAGCTAAATTTCAATATCTTTATTATTAAAATTAACGAACTAACCAGGTCCTCTCGTTTTGAAAGTAAAGCTTCTACTCAAGGCTTGAAGTTTACAAACATTAAATTGGAATTCATACAGAGAAGTTATAAAATACCTTAAGGGAAACGAAGTTCCCCACCACTCCTTCCAAAATAAAGAAGATAAACAGTTCAGAGTAGTGATTAAAAATCTCCATCCATCAACAGATATTTCATTCATAAAAACTGAACTTTCAGCCCTAGGTTTCCTAGCAAGAAATATAAATAATGTTCGTCGTAGACTATCCAAATTGCCTCTTCCAATATTTTTAATTGATTTAGAACCCGACTAAGCCAACTCTGAAATCTTCAAGTTACCCTTGCTCTGCATCACTAAATTTAAAGTTGAAGCACCGTACGCCAAGAAAGACATTCCACAATGCCTCCGCTGCCAATCTCATGGCCACACACGTACATACTGGAGTTCGTTGTGGCAAATTACATGACTCTTCTTTATGTATAAAAAATTGAAATGATCCTGCCAAATGTGACTTATGCGGTGGCCCACACCCAGCAGATTATTAAGGTTGTTCTATCCACAAGGGCATTATCAAAATACGGAAGTTCCAACCTACTAATCCCTGGCGTAAAAATACTTCAAATTCTTAAGAACCACTCACTTCTACCAATCTTCAAAAACCAAGCCAGACTGAGTTTCCTCCCGAAAATCAATGAGCATACTAATGGCCCGAAGAATTCACTTTCCTCCACTCATCCTGCCTCAGACAATATTAACGAACAACTCTCCTCTTTTATAAATTAATTTAGATTATTAATCAGTCCAATAATTTCACTACTCACAACTGTCATCGATAAACTTATTAAAACAATGGCCGCCGATAAACTTTCCACTCTAACCATTCTTCTTTGGAATGTTAACGGAATCTCCAATAATACAAATGAACTCCAAATCGCCCTAAAAGAAAACAATTTAGATATTGCCTTCATAACTCAGTCTCACCTCACATCCAACTCAAAATTTAAAATATTCAGATACGACTGCCTTCAAGCAAATCACCCCAACGATTTCGTCCATGCTGGTGCTGCTCTTCTAATTTCTTCCAAAAATCCACACTCTCCTTTTCCTCCTTAATCAAATCTAAACATGCAACTAGCCGCTTCATCTGTAAATATTAATTCTATACCTACTTCAACAATACCAGCCTACTTCCACTCCAGTTACCAATTTCCTGCAGAAAGTCTAACCTTACATCTTCAATCACTTAACAACACATATATCATAAGTGCTGATTTCAACGCTAAGCACGAGTCCTGGGGATGTCGCTCAACGAACACTAGAGACCATACCTTGCTCAACTTTATCACAAACAAACATTCCAAAATTATTTCTCCAGCCTCTCCTACCTAATGGCCAACTGACATCTTGACTTCCTTGACTTCTTCCTATCCAACCTACTAAACCATATACACACTAATATCACAAATCTAAACAATCCAGACTCCGGTCATCCTCAAAATACAAGTCTCCATCGAAGTCATCCTAACTAGATACTTCTCATCTACTACGAGTAGAAGAATTCATTTCATCACCTCTACCAATGTCATTGCCATCTTCGCCTACGTCCCCCGGAAAAGTCCTTTCGGTTATCAAAAAGTTAAAGAAAAATAAATCACCAGGCCACGATGGCATAAACAACTCAGCAGTTAAAAATCTTCCACAAAAAACCATCCTTCTCACATATAATTTTAATGCTATTTTCCGTCTGTCCTACTTTCCAACCACCTGGAAATCAACTATGATAATAACCATACCAAAACCTTGAAAATCTCCTGTCACCCCTGAATCCTATAGACCAGCGTTTCCCAACCTTTTTGCAATGGTGACCCATAAATTTAATCTTTTTTAGGTACGCGACCCCTCGCTAAAAAAAAAGTATGCTGTAAATAAATAAGATTTTTATAATAATCTATTTTATCATTGAGTTTTTTATAAAATACAATATACTGAATAATAATAACTTAATAAATTAATAAAATTAATTATAAAAAAAATTCAAAAAATTAGTATAATAAAAAATCGCTGAATTTATTGCTGAATTTAGTGTGAATTTTGATTCTGGATGCTGTTTTACCGATAGATAAGAAATATTCCATAATCGTAATAACTTTACGTCATTTATTCTACAATACTAGTTAGACTTCACATTATTAATATAGATTATGAAATAAAATATAACATAAGCATTTATCAATTTACGGCTAAAATAACTGTAATCGTAACCACGAGTCATGACCCATCAAAAAACTTTCGCGACCCATGATTTGGGAAACGCTGCTATAGACCAATTAGTCTCCTTCCCACATTTGGGATAATATTTGAGAAAATCCTTCTCAAGAGACTCACTACCATCGCACTAAAGCAAAATGCCCTTCCCGATTTTCAATTTGGCTTCCGTGCCAACCATGCAACATTCTACCAACTACACAGAGTAGTAGACTACATCGCCTCATCACTCGAAATTAAGAAATACTGTTCCAGTATTTTCCTTGATGTAGCTAAGGCATTTGATACCGTATGGCATGACGGCTTGTTACTCAAACTCAAAAACATCTTTCCGGCGCCATACTACTTACTTCTCAAATCGGGCGTCGCCCGTCACCGCACAAACGCGCAAAATATGCATGGGACAAAACCGCACACAGATTTTAAAATACCGGATATCCCATTACCGCACACTATATTTTGGACGATTATCGTCGATTGTCGACAATTATCTATAACGAGAGTATTAAGTTTTAAAAGATTGTATTCACGTGTACAAATTTTTAGTCCGTTTTTAGTCGTTTTTCAATCTTTATATAATTCTACGTGACATTTAAAATAAAATCAATACAATATTTAAACTTTTTACTAATAACCGTGTTAATAGTTCTATTTATTTTGACGACTATAACTTTCATTATTTTAGAACTTATAAATTTAAATTATTACTATTATTATACTACTACAAATTATGACTATATAGTTACTATTTTTATTTTACAATAATATTCATACTTATATTATTACATTTTTATTACTATATTACTATACTACTGTAAATTATGACTAAAAATTATTTTTAGCTATCTATAGTCTGTTCATTTTAAGAAGCGATTCAGGCGGCGACCAATTTTTGTCGGCGGCGGACAGGTCATGCCCAACCGATCCCCACCTCACTATTTTTACCAGCGGTGAGAGCGTACGTTATGTGCTCCGCGTTAGGTGAATGTGTGTGCTAGCGTCAACGTCGACGTGCGAACAAAATACGTGATAACTGATAAAGCACCGCACTGGAGTCGATGCCATACATTTTAAATTATGTGTACAAGTATGCAATAAACACTAGACTAATGCGTCGCTCCCGTCGGTGGTGATTATTAAGACAAACGTGATCTACGAGGCCACACCCATGCACAGAAGTTGGCCGCCTGAATCGCTTCTTAAAATGAACAGACTATAATTATATGTAATAATTTTTCAAATTTTTTTATTTAATAAATGTATGCAGTATCGTACCATTTGTTGTATGCAGAATTAGGCTATATCTTTTTATAAATCTGTGCGGTATCGTACTATTTTTGTGTGCGGTATTGGGTCATGTTTGTTCGGTAATGGAAAGCGCCGCTCAAATCTTACCTCAGTAAAAGAAGCTTCAGAATAAAAATAAACACATCACTCTCCAGTGTAAAAACAATCTCAGCAGGCGTCCCACAAGGTAGTGACATCGCTCCATTTCTTTACACTTTATTCACAGCAGACATCCCAACCTTAATTAATACCCTTATCAGGACCTACGCCAACGACACAGCCGTACTCTCTTCCAGCCACGACCTTATTGAAGCAAATCTTCAACTGCAGAACTATCTGGACATCCATTACCAATGGTTCAAATCTTGGAAAACCAAAGTCAACGACTCCAAATCAGCTCATGCCACATTTGCACTCCGCCCGGGAATACCTCCACCCATAACGTTCAACAATGAAATCATTCCTCAGACTAATGAAGTAAAATACCTTGGTCTAGTCTTCGACAAAAGACTCACCTAGAGCCCTCACCCAAAAAACAAACGAAAACAACTGAACAGCCGCCTGCATATCTTAAGACCACTCCTGAAATCAAAGATGAGCACCTCTAACCGTCTTCTATTATACAGATAAGAGCTTACCTATCTGGTCTTACGGTATCGCTCTCTGGGTTTCAGCCAAACCAGCTAACACCAGAACTATCCAAGCTTTTCAAGCCATTTGCCTACGAATGACTGTGAATGTCCCCCTGGTACGCTACCAATGTCAGTCTCCACAACGAGCTAAAAATTGCTACTAAAAAACAAACAGCTACCAAATTCTATACTCGGCTCCACTTCAAAACGGCCGAAACCAAAATCTTCCTGAAAACCCGCCAAGACGCCTCAAACGCAACTGGCCTAGAGACCTACTCAATATATGACACATACCTTTTAATTAAATTACTTAAGCTGAGGTGCTTCTAATGTGAAGCTCCTTCATGTCTTTCATTGTCCTTTTCATCATAATGCTATACATTTTACTTATTTTGCTCTCTAGTACAGATTGTAAATATTCATTTTAATAAACGTTATGAAAAAAAAAAAAAAAAAAAAAAGTATTAATCATAAATAATTGAAACTATCTGAGAAAAATATACGATTCAAGGAAAACATATTCATTGGGTTTATTGCACTACAATATTAAATTAAATATTAACCTTATGTTTATTTAATCATTTGTACATTATAATTTATTTAATATACCAACACGTTTTGTTCAGATAAGGCTCAAAAATAATATAGGCAACCTCTGTAATATAGGTCTGCAAACGCCTATGGGTGTTATTGGTTATGTTTTAAAGTTTTGTCATATTTATTTTGAGCACTTGTAAATTCCACCGATTGGACCTTTTTTTCATGTAAATTTCACCGGTACCTGTTTATTTTATCGTTAGGTATCATAAATGTAAACTCCACCGATCAAAATTGTATAGACAAATAATATTTTTATAAAATTATTTTATACTTAAATCAATTGTAAACCATTTAGAATTACCCAGAAGACACCACGAGGAGGCGGTTCAAATTATCTTCCAAAAAAATTTATTTTCATTTATATTTTAAAATTTTGATTTACGAGTATAGTGATGAGAAGCAGCCTTTACGAAATCCATCTTGGTGATATTTTTTGCTATGAATTCTGAAATTATCTTATTTAAATATTGTTGAAGTATTTTTGATGAAGAATTTCTTAAACGATTAGGTTCGTTAATACTGTTAAATTTAATGTAGGTAAAAGTTTGAATATTAAGTAGAGCAGTTGAAAATTGGTGTTTATTTGGATGAGTATTTTGAAAACATTGCGCTAAATGAGAATTTAACGATTCGCATGCATTAGTAGCATAGACAATTAATAAATGGACTGCGCTCAGAGAGAAAAAACCGGGACCAATACATACACATGTCTATGATTAGTGACGTGATATCAAAAGAAAATTATCGATACTTTACTTGGTATCGAATCTAATTAAAATACTGATATGAGTAAAATATCGAAACAAAAGGATCGATATGAGTAAGTATCGAAAGAAAAGTATCGGTACTTTACCATAGATATTATTCTTATAATATCTATGTACTTTACTGGTATCGGTAGTATCACAACGTCCCTATATGGCGGTAAATACATGATTCGATACCATTCATTCGATACTAGCGCGTTTTTACCTTATGAGTAAAGTACTCGTATCGAAAGAAAAGTATCGGTAGTATCGCAACGTCCCTAACTGCAGGCTTAAGTTTCATTTATTGTATACAATTATATATTCATTATATTTATACGTATTATAATTATGTTATTATAAAGTAAGTATTGAAAAGAAGAATAGTAAAAATATTTGTACACAATATAAAATACAAATTATATAGTATTATTAAAAAAATATTTACAACTTAAAACCATTGATCTTCGGGTAGATCTGCTAAAAGTAAAATTTTTTCTAAACGAGAACCTGTTTGACGGTTTTTTGTTTTGATCATAATTTGTTCGGTTTTTGAAAACAGTCTTTCGCATGGAACCGATGTTGCAACCATAGTGAAAGATAATATCAAGAATATTATTCTTGATTGTTTATACAACATGGGAAAAACTGTTTTCAAATCTTCCCAAAGTTCTAAAGGATTTGACTTCTGTAAAGACACGGGGTTGGACAGATATAGTGATAATTCATCGTTTGTAAATGAAGATTTTTTCTGTTTTTGGCCATGAGCTCACATTTTATGTTCATTACTTTTAAATCGATATGGCAGTAAATAAATGATTCGATACTAGTACTTTTTTATCAATACGAGTAAAGTATCGAAACCATGGAATCTATACAAAAAGTACTTGTTACTTTTAACAAGCTTGTAAATGTACAGTTAAAATCAATTCAGCACTACACTGAGCCTATATTTTTGGTAGAAATAATGCTTCTTCTGATTTGTAAGTTTTTAAAATATAATCTGCCAATTGCGAAACATTTAAGTTTTCAGGTTTTATTGACATTAAGGGGATTGCAAACGGTCGATTATTTCAACCAAAACATACCTATCTTTTGTCAATCATACCGATCGATTGAATAATGTGATAAGATTTTTAAAAACTGTTTTAAATTCTTTATAACGTGTACTTTAGATCGATCGAACCAATTTTTCAAATTTCAAAAATCTTATCGTATAACTAGGTTGATCTGTAGGATTGACCAAAAGTACATACTTTTAGCAAAATAAAACATACGTTCTGGATTGTCTACGCGCGCGACGCGGTATCGGTGTTATGTGCATGCGCGTGCGGAAGATCAATTAGTGTTATCCAATTTTATATCGTACCCCAAAATAAACGTATTATAAAAGCAATTTACCCTTCCACGAAATGTTCGTAGTCGTGGTGTATATTTAGACTGTACCATTGTACTATGCACAAATGATAAATTCATTTTATACTGCTTTTATATTGTTTGGAATTACGCAAATAAATTGATATCGGTATATATAACGGTACCAATATCGGCATTATTTAATATCGGGTATCGGTATCGGCCGATATCAGCTCTAATAATAGTTTCGTACACATTGCAAATTAATCGTCTGTATTGTCATTCAATGTACCGTCGTTGTATAGTCGGTATAATAATCTATAGTCGATGGAGTTAACGTTTTTTTTTTCAGGTAGCAAAAAGATAGGTACCGGTGGAATTTACATGTAATAAATCTGACCCTCAAATCAACTACTTGAAAATCGGTGGAATTTACAATCGCCCTTTATTTTACATTTTTAATAAAGTCTGTGTTTAAGTTCGTTAAAATATTATTATACCAATATTAGTCAAAAAAAAGGTACATTTATTCGGTTAATCGAATAAAAATTAGTCGAATGACTAATAATACTACGTGGAATAACTAAATTAATTAACTAAGTCGGTAGAAATTAGTCACTTCTACCCATTATTAATCTGATCTATTTACTTATACAATTAAATTCGAAAAACTTTTATATACCAAAAAATAACATTAAAAAAAATTGACAGGACTATACTTAAATTTGTACTACAATGTTACTTAGTGTTTAATAAAAAATAATTTACAAAATATGAGAATGGGTCACAAGTGGGAAATAAGATTTTTGAAAAAAAAAAAAAATTGGACCACACAAATAAAGAAACGTCTGTTTGTATATGTTTTTAATGTTAAAATTAATTAATAATTAAATTAATGTACAACCAATTTGCACCATTCACATATATTTTTTTTTCAAATAAGTGTAAGATAAGAAACAGTGGCCATACAGTAGACGAGGCGCATTAATGCGAAACCGTCTTAGTGTAAAAAACACATTCTGCAGAATTAATTCTGTAATATTTCTCCTCTGGCATAATTTTGATTGCTGTATACTACTCCCTACCGAAACACCTCTATTGTGGATGACATCAAAGCACACGTAATAATTTTTTCTAATTAGAGAAGTAAATGCAACACATGTGATGTTCCACTATACCCTCCTAAGTGAAAAATATATCTACAAAACACTGACCGGTCGTTACAATGGGAAATTAAGAAAAAAAAAGTACAAATAATAATATCGATTTTTGTCTTGTTTATTAAATACCCATACTGTGTAAACAAATAATTATTAATATGTGATTAAAACATTCAAATATTAAATAAAGAATATTTACAATGTTTTTAATAGTCATGCATGAATATTGAAGGTCTTATAAATTCGACAACCAATTCACTGATATAGTTACATATTATGATAAAGAGTAAGGACCTAAAATAAATCAGTTAGCTTTATAATTTATTACAAAAAAATACCACAGTAAATTAACAATAATTTGTCTTCTGCACAAAATTTGACACAATGAATTTTAAAAATATTTCTATTTATCTAAATAGTAATAAAATAATTCTAATTGAATATGTATATAACAGACAAGTGGTTAAGTCTTGCTTGCCTGTAGTAGATCGTAGATATATTTTTATACATTTTGGTTTATTAAAACTTTGATCACATGAAACTAAAGAAACTAGTATTGTAAGATATATTTAGATATGCATCTTGAAGTTTATTTTTTTAATAAAATTAAACATTTCAAAAAAACCTGCTTTTTTTAAAATCTTTATTTAAGTTATAAACATATTCTCTAAAGTTCTTTAAAGCTTTATGATTTTAAAATTAATTTAAATTTTGTCGAGATCATGTTCATAATATTATATAATATCATATTATGTATTGCATAAATCAACTACAGATCTTTTCAAGTTTTCTGTAAGCAAAGCATAAATTATTATTAGATCTAAAAAAAAAGAATTAAAATTCATAAAAACAACATTTCCCATTGATTTAAATCTTTAACACAGTCTTGCTAAAATGTTGTCAATAACATTTTAACATTATAATACAATTTTTTTTTCTTCACTTATGATATAAAACTCATCTTCTGTATTCCGTCACACTTTGTAAAATCGATAGATTTTTTTGTAGCACTCAATATATATGGTAATGACAGAAAGATATTTTGGTATTTGACCTAGCAAACTTAAAACATTTATAATTATTTTCATATCATTCAGTAAAAACCCTGTAAAACTGAAAAAATTATTATTTTTTTGCTGATTTAATTTAAAACTCAATATATGGGTTATTTGTTGAGTTTATGGTTAACATTTTAAGAATGATTAACTTTTAACATTACTCTAAAAATTAACTAAAATAAAATATTATGAATAAAAATACAGACTGCAAACACTAAATATATATTTTTTCCTTCAAAATGAATTTACTTTATATTTGGTATAAAATCATTTATAATACAAATTAATGATGCTATTCACACAAATACTAATATTTATCAAATAAATTATATTGTTATGGTAGTGCCAGCCAAAAGCATAGAAAAAAAATCAATATCAAATTCAAATGTGCATGTCTTATAGTATATACACAAAAAAATACATTAAAATCAAATCCTATTTTTAATAAGTCATCAAGTATAATTTTTGAATATATTTATATAAAATTACACAAAAACATAAAGTTACTACTTAAAAATTGCATTGTTTTCACTATATAATTAAAATTACATTACAAAATGAAAAAAATAAAATAAAAAAGAAGAATAAATAGAAATAATAACAGTATGGAAAACAAATAAAAATGGGACAACTCAAAAAAAAAAAAAAAAAAATTACAAAAGAAAAAACTCACTAAAATGACTTAAAATCATTGCATTTTAATTTCACTATTATAATTTTCACTACAGTTTACATAGCCTGATGTATATCTTAATATACAAGGGGAAATTATTATTAAGTAACTAGAATGTTAATTGTCGAGGTTTAAATCCAGGCACCTTTGTGTTGTGATTCTTGTGTGGCGTTTTCATTTGCAAACATTTATAAGCTAATGCTGTCATTTCCTGTTGGTCATTAGTTTTACCACATGTAATTTTCCATCTTACATCATCCTACATGTAAACAACACAATAAAATAAAAAATCTGTTAACAAAGTAATTAATGAAGTGATTAAATAAAATTAATTAAAAAATAGTTTAAAATTGTATAACTTTGTACATACCTTGGGTACAAGGCCTGACCACTTTTGTCTGTGTGGACTTCCAATGTGTAGACGCTTGAGGACATTGCTGCTGTCGGGTGATTGTGGTAACTGTCTGCAGATAATTGTCGTTTGCGAAAGGTCTGGTGAGGCAATAGGGCCATTCTGGTCATCACAAAACAATACATACAACCACCGTTTACTACACCATCACCATAATAATAACGAATAGCTACAACTACTTATTATTATTACTTTTTATAATAAAAATAATACAAATTAAAAAATTGTGAATAACTTAAAGCATCTTCAAAATAGATTAAATTTCACATATTAATAGTTTTAAAAACTCTTTTTTAATATTTATTTATAATAAAATTACCTCAAATTTTATTTAAAATCAATACAATTGTCAGAATAAATTGTATTATAATAAAAAAAAATAAGAATAAAAAAAAAAAATAAGGAATTCTTATGATGTGGTAGGTATCTAATAAGTCAAATGAGATTTTAAGTTTATGAAAATAAAAAAGATTCCTTATAATTGATTAAATAATACTTAATTATCCCACTTATATAATATGTCCTTATTTTGGTTTTAATATAAGTTTTTTATAGCAAATACTTAATGGATAACCAATAAAGAAAACAGAAAATTAATTATTTTTATTTTTATATCTAAATCGAAAAATCTGAAATTATCTTTGTTTTCTTTAATTATTAACAATTTTAAAAATAAAACCAACAATGAATATTTGTGTGTAGGTCACCTTATCTCACCGGAAAGGGAGAAGTAAAAAAAAACCAACTCAGACTTTTTAAAGATTTACACTTATAAACACAGTACAGAATATATTATTGGTTTTTGTGCATAAGCTGCATTTCATAAATGTTCATCCCAATACAAATACAGAATTATTTTAGTTAAATTAAAGAAGCATTTAAGTTTAAAAACTATAAGACCCATTATTATTTTTAAATGAGTTTTTTAAAATTTTTTTTTTTTAATAGAATTTCTTATTACTTCAGAATTCATTAAGTCATGCACAAAAAATAATGGGAAAATTATATGGGTAAATAGTAACATATTTTTGAATATTCATAAATATACCCAAAATAGTATCATTAAAATATTTTAATTTAATATCAGTAATATATTGTACATCAGTAAATTTAAATTATTTCATATTTTATACAATAATGTTAATGTTTACCCATACAACTTAAAAATCCTAAATACATTTAACAAAATTGTTCTAATTACAATACAATTAGTGATAGGCAGAATTAATTAATTAATTTCAATTTAATATGTAGCTCTGTATGACTCTGTTCCATAATAGTCAATACTCAAAGGATTAATTGAATATTTTGTTTAATTAATAAATCATTAACTTAAAACATAAATAATTTGGAGATATGTGATGAAAACCAATTAATGGTTAATAGGAAATAATAATTTCTGCCCAATCACTAACTATAATCTATACTACGTGTAACAATAAATATAATAAAGTGAATTATTTATACTTAATTAGTTTACCTCACAAATACATTTAATTGACATATAAATATTGAAATTACAGACTTTATTTTAAAATTTTATTAAATGATTTATAAATATTGTAAAAATATGTTAGAACACATTGGAGCAAACATAAACCAATTTAAAATATAAAACAAAAAAATATTTTAAATATATATTTCAAGGGTCAATATTTAAATTTATGGAATATATGAAAAAAATATGGCTTGTTTGTGTATCAAATTTTAATTATTAATAATCAGTTAAAAATTCTCTTAACATACAAAACTATAGACCAAGTTACCATTGAATAGATGCTTAAAAAAAAATGACCATGCATCTGTGTTTGTCATTACTAATATTTCATGGGTGATTTAAACTAAGTATACTTCTCTAAGTGAAGTGCAAAACTATAAACTGCAATGAATCGTCTAAGGGTGCAATCATTTAAGAGTGTCAAAGAAATACTAGGTTTTTTAATGACCTACTCACCCAAATACCTGAAAAATATTAACAAAACAAACAAAAAATCTAAGTTACGAGAAATAAAAATTAATAAAAATTATCAGTCTAAAAACGGGCACACAACAAAAGATAATAGATATTGTGTATAATATAATATTCACTCTTCAAACCAAATTAGTGTGAATCAAAGACTATGTTTTACCTTTGAAGCTGAATAATCTTCAGGCGTAAACATGTTCCTAGTGCCATCAATTAAATTTGATTCATATACTTCTTCTGTATTTGTTTCTCTAATTGTTTTAGACTAAAAATATACATTATTAAACTCAGTAAAAATAAAAATCGCAAATAATTTAATTTAATTTAATCAAAGTGTATAATAATAGATACTATTTTTAATAATAAATTTGTAATTAATGTACACATAATTATAGTTATAGAAAATTATAAATCTGATATTTCTATCATAAAATATTTATTATACTAATCATAATACAAACTTAATTAAAAATACTTACAGATGAGTCAATAGGCTGATTCCAAGAAGCAGTCGGAGAGGCCCAAACTGGGGCGAGGCTTTTTCTAGCTTTTTTTTGAGGGGTAGGTGACGAAGGTTCTGCATTTTCTTTTCCACATGCAACCGTATCATTAGTATCCTGAAAAAAATAATTTAAAAATTGAATGAAAATAATAGTCAACAAAATTAAATTTAAAATTATTACACAGAACATGTTAGAGCTATCAGTTTCATACTGTGAATCAGAAAATTCTGATTCTTTTTTTACTCGATCTTCTTGCTTAATATAATCAGTAATATCCTCAATTAAAGCTGATGGTGATTGAGCCTAAGTAAAATATACAAATAACTGAATTGAGTAAACATTATTCATACCAAATTATTTCTTACCAAATGTTTTACACCCATTTTACGACCAGCTTCAGCAAGGGCAATTTTAAACGGAGTTGGTGTATGAGGAGTATTTATTTTACACATTATTTCTGGAGTCTTGACATCATCACGACTCCTCCCAGCAAATTTATAGGTTAAATTTGGTGTGACCAAAGTTTCTGATCTTATAGTTTGGTCGCCAGATTCTTCATTTAATTTACTACAACTAGGTAATAGACGCCTGACAGGTGTTGAAGATGAATTAACATCAAATGATAATGATGGACTATTTAAAAACTAAAAAAAAAAAAAAAAATATATATATATAATCTTAACATTTAAATTTAGATGATTTAAATAAATTAGAGGCATTAGATACCAATAAAATTATTTTAGCAGAAATAAAATCATAATTATATAACATCCCTTAGTTCAGTACTAACACTATTGCAACAACAATTTATTCAGACATTTCAAAGAAAATTAATTTAATTTTATCTAATTTTATAATAACAATTATATAAAAAATTACATTCAAACAACTTTTAATATTGTTGTTACAATAATGCACCCAATCCTAACAAACATTATTAATACAATTTAAATAAGAAAAAGATTCCATCCACCAAATTTATAGGCAAAAAAAAATATATATATATATATAGAACAAAAACCTCATGCACACAAAATATTATAGCATAATTTAACAAAAATTTAGAAAAGAAATTAATTTAAAAGCAAAACTAAATGGTAAAAATCATTTAATTTAATATAATTTATGAGATTACTTCATAATAAATATATTTATCATAAAAACTTCAGAAAAAGTCAATTTCTAACCATCTAAATTAATATATCATTATACCATAAACTAACAAATTTGATTTGTAAAAAATAAATTATTACCATATATAAACTTTAAATCAAACTACAACAATAAATTTACAATTAAGGCAATAAAACTAATTACTTACATATGAGTCAATTACATGCATATGTATAAATAGTAGGATATAATGAAATATAATACAATATACAATGGAGGTTAAATGATAATATATTTACATACTTGTGAGGGACTGAATGGTAGTTGTTTAATTGGTGTTCTTTTTTCTGGCGTTCCAGGTATGCCCAAGCCTGACAAAATAGTCTAGACCACAAAGACACACACACATCTCAATTTTTTTTTTTTTTTTTTAAAGCAACAATCAAACCCAAATTTAAAAAGTGCTAATTTTGTCTACATAATTAATTCTAAAGTAAAAAACTTATCAAAATTTAAATATTCTGAAAACACACAATTCATACTAAAATTTAAATCTTATTTATAGTTCAAAAATGTGTGTTAATTTAAATAAATGAATGTTTAATAAGATGTAGAGTATATATAACAAATGAAAAATATACAAAAAAAGGTCGTTATATCCATAATCGCCCATCATAAAAAAAAAAAATGTATCATATTATTGATTTTGAAATAAACCATGAATAACTATTAAAATTTGAGTATAGGATGTTATCACATGTCTAAGGATTAATGAAAATAAAAACTAAATAAAAGCAGTAAGCTTGATTTAAACATGTGAAATGAGCTAAATAATATGTAGTTCCAACATTGTAGATAACTGTGAAAATGTAATTAATAAAATTAAAATTTATAATAATATTAAATTAACACTACACAATTTGATTTTACATTAAATAACACCAGGATTGAAGTGATAAATGGCCCATAACCTTTTTTACCAAAAAAAATGAATAAATGCGCCCTTAAAATGAATTGTTGGTACACAGTACATGACAAAGTTGATAACTACATCATAATTGAAATTTTAATATTATACATAAAATTATTATTGTCTATCAACAAACATTAAATATACAAATTTTAAATTTAAAAATTTATAATAATAATAAAAAAATGGCAAAAATTAACTGATAACTTTTGGTAAATAATTCATTTGCATATAATGAAATATTGTTTCGTAAATCCCTTGAATCTCTTATACAATTTCAATGTATATTAATAAATATTTGCAAATGTAAAATAACATAGGAAAAAAATTAAATGCAATCTTTATTATACAGCAATGATTATATTATAAGAATTTCAATTAATTTAAGAATTTATAGGCAATATGATGTAGTACCTGTGCCAAATACAGTATAATAATGAATAAAACCAATAATAAAGCACCCATATAATACAAAATAAAACCAATTGTCTTACCTTTGAATAAAACCACAGCAATATTTATTCTCAAACTCAAAAAAAGCTTTTCCAAAAATGTAAAACAAAACTAAGTGAAATACCTACACTGGTCATTTTATACTTTACCCATACTTAATGTAAACAAAATTAGCTTATAATTAATATACTTTTTTTTTTTTTTTACTTACATTGCACTGTATATTCAAGCCAATTTCAGGATACTCTGAAAAACTTCTACGCCGCCGGTGAATTTTATTATTTGGTGAAAAGGTATTTGGTTTATTTGGTGAAGTACCATATTGATAAACTATAACATAATAGTTTTAATATGTAGTAACTTAAATTATAATTTATAATTACTTACAATTTTCTTGACATGTTTCTTTTTTTGGAGATTTTACTGGTGTATTAAGACGAAGTTCAGCATAACCTTCATCAGGTGAACTACCCACAACACTACTACTAGTTTGTTGAGTTTCAATATAACCTCCAGTTTCAAACAACCTGAATTAAATTAATTATTAAACCTATTTCATTATTTCTCATGTTTTAATACAATACCTGTATGGTGAATAACATGATGGAGAGTTAGTTTGCAAGGAACTGACGCTGGTCTAGGAGGAGACTCAAATTTATAATCAATTTTGAAAATATCTTTAACTACAATTGGATTTTTTTTTTCTGAGGAGTTGACATTAAAGAATTTAAAACTTCTGCAGCAGCAACAACTTCAGCTTTATCTCGAACATCCTGGTCAGGATCTTCTTTAAGCTGAATATCATCAGGAATATATTTTGGAGGTATCCAACCAAGATACTAGGAATACATTATAAAATATAAATACTTTAAACAATTTATAAAAATTAAACATTACTTGTGTTGGCACATCAACAGTAATGTAGTCAGACTGATTAATATGTGATGTATTTGGAAGGCTTTTGATAGATTCGTCTCTGTTGTCCATTGAGGCTCTAATACATTTTGATTTGGATTTTAACATACTTTTGCCATACACTTCAACCCTTATCATCAATTTCGTACTTTCTTCGCATAGTTGAATTCCAATGATTTTTTATAGCATTATCAGTCCTATACATTTTTCAGATAATAAATATAATTGTTAAATTTGACTACTTTAAAAATATATACATGCAAATTACACATCAATGGCTAAAGTGTGTAACTTAAAAAACTGACAATTAACTTATAAATAAAAATTAAAAGACATTCACAATATAATTTGGAATTTTAAAAATGTTTGTTAAAGAATAATCAGTTTTCTTTAAAGTTTTTATTATTGTTTATGAAAGTTTAACTTATAAATAAGAACAGTAATTAGATCAAAAGCATATTACTGTCATTAATTAAAATTACAATATAATGAAAAATTAATTCATAACTTGATAACTATAAAATCAAATAAAAAAATTGTAATGAGCATATTTTTGCAGATTTTGTTATACAAATTTTTTTTATTTGTTGAAATGCTTTTTCACATATTTTAATAAACTATTTTTAAACAATGTTATGTATATTTTTATATAAATTTCCATTGATCAGTGAAATATGTAAAGGACCCAACAAGACAAATTAATAAAAATGGTCATAATTTTTGTGTTGGTACAAATAACTTAATTTCTAGAAAACACACTAATCTATATTGAGGGATCAGACACCTTACCAAGATATAAAAGTAATATAATAATACTATTTTGTTAGCAAAATATGAAATAATGGATTTTAATCATTAAGGTATTCTATTAAACTAGTAAGTTATATTTAATAAATTTTATTATACCTTCCTGGTAACAGTTTAGCAATTTTGGCCCATTGATTCCCCCATTGACTATGAGCCCTAAATATTATTCGATCCTCTTCATCGGTCCAGGCACTTTTTTTAATATTTGGATTTAAATGATTATGCCACCTTTCACGACACTGTTTACCTATTCGGCCTTTTAAATGTCGTGCAATAAGAGTCCATTTTTTTGGGCCATATTTTTCTACAAGTTCCAATACAGTTTCGTCTTCCTAATAATACAAAAATGGATAATTTATTAATTTTACAATTTAAACAATTTTAAATTTATTGTACTTCTTTTGTCCAAGGTCCTTTTACTAAATCGGGATTGACAACTTTGTGCCATCGTTGTTGGCATTGAATATCTGAGCGATCGGTGAAGTGCTTGGCAATAACATCCCATCGTTCTTGGTATTCTTCTACAAGACGCTTTAATCTCATATCCTGTACAGAGGAATAAGATATTAATTATAATAAATAATTATGTATTATATGTAAATATTTAGTATAGTGTATACAATTATAAATACATAAGTCCACCAATCTTTATATCATATAATTATCACATAGACTTATAAGATTACAGAAATTTAAAAATTCAAGATAGAAAGCGTATTTCTGCCATACATATATTGCAGATATTTAAATTAATTAGTCAAAACTTTTAGTTCTAACCAAAAAAATGTATGATATTTTTTTCTATCTGAACACTAATTACTAACCTCTTCTTTGGTCCAGCGACCCTTATTGATGGAGTTATTCGATGGTTTATATTCAACCAACCGTCGACCATCTTCACCTGACAATATTGGAATGCCAAGTGGCACCGCATAATCATCTGAATCTTCTCCATCATCCGTTTCACTATCGTAACCTGATTTGGACCTTAACAAATGAAAACATGAAAGTAGTATAAAAACTGGAAATAAAAAATTAGAATTTCTAATTTTAATGTAAATAAAATTATAAATGTTTTGATTTAAAATTCAAAATAAACCCATTATGAAAGTGTCATTAAGAAAACTTAAAATTTACTAAACATAGAGGGTCAGCACTTATAAATACAAAGGGTTCTAATCATTTATTTATTATTGTTGAGTAAAAGTGGTGTAGGTATGAAGTTATAGACCGTAAATCCTGTTTCCTGAACCCATCTTCTTAACACGTTCACCGCCCAAGAATCTTTTGTATATCTTTGGACAAACCCATACCCAAAATGACTCACTTCCAATACTTCTCATTTTCAAATTTTTTTTTCACCATTCCTTCCGGTTTTTTATGGTATGTCACATATTTGTGACATGGGTTTATATGAACAATTATTATTCCAAAAACCAAATGTCACACATAGGTGACATTGGCTATTTTATTTTTTTAACATATGTGACACGTGGCGGTGAACATGTTAAAGAATACTAATAAAAATTATAGTAAACTTCAAAAAGAAAAATATTAACTAAATAATAAATATAGAGCTCAATACTCAAGATATTAATATGATAATTTAATTCATCAACAATTTAATAAATAAATTATTTATAAATTAATAAAATACCTCCAGTAAAAACTCCAATTTTTATATATTATATTTTCCAACTTTTAAAGACAAGTATATTTCTTTTTTAACCATATATTATTCCAACTTGATATTAAGCTTAATTCAGATTAAAAACATAAATTTAATAATTAACCAAATACAGACAATTATAAAAATTTAATTATATATAACATACATAGGTTTTCAAATAGCAAGTAATTTAATACAACTAAATAATCCAATTAAATTTATAATTTAATCATACAAAGTTAATTCAACCGTTATAAGTTTATTGAGTAATGCAACTATACAATACACACTAGCAACAAACAAACTGTAAGACAACATTTTTTAATATTTTGTGTTAGGTTATGTAATAATATAATGATTAATTTAGTGAACACCAAAATACTGTTTAAGAATTTGTAACTTTTCCTTAATATTAATCTGTCACTAACATAACATAAACAATATATTATAATGGCACATTTTTTTTTTATTATTTTAAAAATTCCTTAAAGTAATTAAAATTATTAGTGATATTCCTCACAATTACATTAAAATAATAACTCTGTATACATTTGCTAAATGAAGTATCATGTATTTAAATTAACATCCTATCTTTTTTTTAAATTGATAATTATATTAAATAATTATTAAATAAAATAATTGTTACTCTAACATATCTATATATAAAATAACATATCATATAATTTTACCAGGTTAAATTAACTATAAGATAACTTATAAAATGTAATTAAATTTAAATTTAAGGAAATATTAATAATATATAATTTACAAAACAACTAGTTACACATTATTATAAAAGAAGTATGTTCTTTAAAGTTTTAGAAAATAACAACCATAATATTAAGTACAATTTAAATTATAAATTGAATAGTGAATAATTAATACAAAAATGTACTTGTAGAGTTGTGCATTTAATACATTTAGGTAGGTCCAAAATTTTTTTTTTAAAAATCACTTATCTTTTTTAACTAGGTTAAATTGAATTGAATTATTCAATAATTATACAATTCAACTTGAGTAACAAATATAATAGTATCGTTTTTAAAAAAGTAAACGCATTTTAAAACTTACTCTTCATTTGGTGGAAGTAAAAGCATTCTTTTATTACAAGTATCATGGTATTCTGGACCACTTACACAGTTATAAGGTCGCTTAGACATGGAAACATTAAAAAATCGACTTTGCCAAAGATATTTTGTTACTTTATGAGTCCAAATAATGAAAACAAAGCAAACCTACATGATACGAAAAAAAATGTGCGAATAGAGTACAACACTACACTAAGGCTATACCTATGGCGGGAGAACAGAGGCCAGGTGGTATAGGACAGCTGGGACATTGGTTAGGGGATCAACTAAGCTACACAACCCCTCCCATTGGCTATAATAGACATGAATACTTGATATGTATTTAAAAAAAAAAAAGAGGAAGCTGATTTCCTAACACAAGAAGAAAGGGGCTCAGACAAAAAATATTAAGTGATGCAACATTGTATAATACATTGAAGAATTAGAGAACACTTGTATTAAAGCTAGAACACATTTAGTATTAAGTAGTTTTGCAATACCAATTGTTTTTTCTATCAAATAAAGTAATTTAAATAAATAAGGAATCAATTTTAAATCAAACATTTGTATCAATGACAACAAAAATATAAACCATGAAACTAAAAATAACTAAATATTTATGTATATCGTAATGTATTGTTATAATAAGATTTAATGCAACTTGTTTTCTTAACATTTTAAGATAATTCAGTAAAAAATTAATTTTTATTTTAAACCTCGAACAAATACTTAATTTGTATACGTTAAATTTCAGTTTCCAAAATATTTTATTCGCCCAAGTTAATTCCATATAGGTTGTCATAACTGATGTATACATCACGGTTAGATAACCACGATAAGTACATGTAAAACAATATAAACTAGTCTAAAACATGGGTTTTACTGTTCTAGTTCCAATTTTAAAACAACGCTTGTATTATTTTGAAATAAGTCGAATTTACACAAAGACCTAGTTAAGGGAAGAAGGGGGAGGGGCAAAAGCGATAACCACATTGGGAAACAAATTTATAAGAGGTCAACAATTTGTTCATTAAAATAATTTTGTATTTAATAAGAAATATTAAAACGAGAAGATTAAAATTGATTAACGTAATTAATTCATTCATTAATAGGTACATTGATTTTATAATAGACTGTTATAAAATCAATAATAAAAAAAAAATCAAAACGACTTGTCGGTAAATAGTATTATTTACTCGATATGTTTAGTTTCTCTAAATCATCTATTTGTGTTTGCTACGGTAAGATTACTTCCTTCATTAATCGTTGCTGTTCATAATTATTATGTATGATTGATAAAAATAAGTTGTGGATACCAATATCTCAAACATACTTTGTAAAAGGAAAATTAAAATAATCACAATATACATTTATATAGTATATTATGATACATTTACAGTATACCCATGTTATAATCTGGGTTGAGAATTTAATGAAAGTCTTTTAATACGCATGCACTTATTATAAATTTAAAGATATAATAATAATTATTGTTTTAATATAAATATAATATAATATTTATAAATACCTTATCAAATATAAATTAACTAATTTCTGTACAAGCATTTAAATGAAACAAAAATTCTTTAAACTTTATATTAAACATTTCGAAATCTATAGTTTACTTCAAACAGTTATAGATAATAATAAATTATATTACATTTATAGATAATAATAAATTATTATCTATAAAGTACTTAAATATGTAAGAAAAAAAAAAAGACTGAAGTGACTAAAGACACGAAACGATTTATCGACAAATCGGTCGATTTGTCGTCTAACATCTATACTCCACACACAAATCGATTTGTCTATCAACTTGCTATATGCGACGCACGAAGAACCGTAGTCTCCACAGTATTCTACGTGTGCGATAGTGCTTTTGATACCCGGGTTTTACGGGTATTACCCGATTTACTAACTTTCGGGTACCCGTTAAGATTTGTATACTCATTACTAGAGCTGGGATTTGTATGTAAATACATATTTTTATTAAAACATGAGTAATTAATTAACTATTGTAAATGATAAATTCATTTCACATGATTTACAGTAAATTAAGAAATATTTAATTTTACATATTTTTACATATTCTGTAAATTTTGACAACAATTCCAATATGTATTTATTATTCGATAATAGAAAAGTGTATATAAGAATATGAAAGTATTAATAACTAGACTTTAGTTTATCTTATCTGTTTCTGTTCGATAACCATAGCTTAATGATCTTAGGTATATTAAGTTATGTATATTTTAGATTATATTTATATAGATAATTTTTATATTTTCTTAGATATTTTTTATTCGAATAATTGTGTAATGTATAATTTAATAATGATTACCTCTTAGGAGTTAAGACTTAGCTAAACCGTTTATGTACATCAAAAACCATCGGGTACCCGAAAATTTTGGGTAATGGGTACCCACTACCCGAAAACATTGACTACCCATAAAATCGGGTATTACCCGGATAAATGGGTACCAGGGTACCTGGGTTTCTGGGTACCCAGGTATTACCCACATCAAATCAAGAGCACTAGTGTGCGAAGTTCTGTGTTGTTTTTTGGCAATGTCACTTTTTAATTTCCATAACGTTAGATGATTTTTATATTCGTCGATGAATTCGGCAACAAATTTTTTATCGAATTCCATAGCAATGTATAAAATTTGCAACTTCAATTTTAAATTTTAATAAATGAACCAAATCAAGTCACAGTCACTATATGGCAGGTTATAATTTTGTAAACGCGCAGACGCGCGGTTGATATCGACAACACCATACACGCACCAACAGGTTTGTCGACATGTCGGCGGTTGTCGTGTTGACGCTCCGAGAGCGTCAACTGGCAGACACGACGACACGCGTCCAACCAACCAGCGTATCAATCTGTCTGTGCGACCGCGTTTGACGATAAATCTATCGATAAATAAATCGTTCGGTGTATGGGACGCTTTACACGATAATGTACACAACATTTTTTCTCTTTTGGTAAGGGAGGAAAGAAAAAAAATAAAATTATTAAATACTTAAAAAATACACACATAATTTCATTATCAATAGATTCTCTGTTTTGTTAAAAATCAAAAATTCAAATTTTATTTACCCTTATATTGATCTCTCCACCAATGTAGATCTCCGTAGGAGATGTCATTTTAACTTTGCTTCTGGGTGCAAAATGTTAAGAATATACGGTTCTAGACCGCAAATCAAGAAAACAAAACAAAAACTCAACTTTCCGCCACATATATAGGGACATTTTTAAAACTGCAAACCAAAAAAAAAAATACTAATCTCAACGTGAACACAGTATTAGATACCTAAGTTTTTGTTAAAAATACTTTCGAAGAATTTCCATAGGGTAACTTGTAGATCATAATTCATAATATAAAACACTTGGAGAAATAATGTTCAAGTTATACTGGCCTACAAAATATACAATCTCCGGATTCCGCATATTTAACTTCATAGAATAGTAAAATAATTCCAATACATAAAATTAAAATTGTTATAGTTCAAACATGTATTACCAAATTTATTTAAAATTAAAAAAACCGGATGGGCCTCGCTCTGCTATACACTTGAGGGTGGAGTGTGACTCTTCATAGGATAGGTCATTATAATGGATTTGTTAAATTTGAATTCAATGATAGGAATCATTGTATACGAAAAACGATTCTGAACGGAGATGATATGTTAGTCTAGAATATAATACATTGTTATTTATAAATATTGTAATAAGTATATTTTATTTTGAAACGAAAAATTTAGAAAAATTTTCTATAAATAAGTCAAAATATGTCAAAATACTTTGAAAACTTAACCATGTATAGAAAACGTCAATATAAAGATTTGGTGAAAATTTCAAGTTGTTGCAGTTTTTCGTTTTTGAGTTAGAGCATTTCAAAAAAAACCGATATCTTTTCAGTCTAGAATATTATACATTATATTATATTTTATATGTAATTTTATGTCAATATTCGCTGTTCAAACGCTTATAAAAAAAAATTGTGCCTATGGATTTTAATAATTTTTGAATGACTTTAAGAACTACTTCTGGGGAATCTTCTATTAAATTTTTTTTATCACCGATTATAAAAATAAAATGTAAAAAAATCGAATATTTTAAATGCCTATAAGTGGCTTAAAAATCAATATAATATTTTGAAAAAAATATGACATAAAGGAAATACCAATCTTAACAGCTGGTAGAAATTTAAAAAATCTGCGACTTATACTTTTTGAATTATAACAAATATTTAAAATCGTTTGAGAATAAATCGCTATTTTATGCAATTTCGTAAATATTTAAATTTCAAACAGTCATACAATTTTTTCCTCTTATTCTGGTAGAAATTTTTTTAAAGATTTATGAAGAGTAGCTTATAGATAACCTAGTGTTAACATTTTGAACCTTAAGTATGAATAGAAAAACTTTTATGAATTTTTATCTTCAAAATAACTAGCAAATTATCGTGATTTTTACATATTTCGTATAAATTGGAACTTTGAGCACTTATAAAAAAAAAAATTGTGACTTAAGATTTTAGATTTTTTTTTATCAGTTAAGGAACAACTTATAAGAAACCTTGTCAAAATACTTTGAAAATTTAATCGTGTATAGAGAACGCTAATCTAAACATTTGGTGAAAATTTCAAGTATTTACATCGATTAGTTTTTGAGTTATAGCAAAATAAAAAATTTAATTATGTTGAAAACTGGTTTTGCGTAAAAACTCCCGTTTTTCCCAAAATTTTTTAGGGTTTTTCCCGTCGCATTTAAAAAATATTGAAAATTTTTTACTTTTGACCCCCCAAAATAGATTCACTTTCCTTTCAGAAAAGTTGCTACATAAGGCAATCGAAGCATTTTTACTGCCCCAAATCGTGTCGACAGACACAAAAAAAAAAAAAAAACACACATCATTGTAAAATCAATACATTCTTCACTCCGTTCAGAATCTAAAATAATAAAAAACCAAAATTTCCATAACATACTCGTATGAATATAAAATTATACAAAACGATAGTACTCGGATTTAGTTTCATTAATTTTAACTCCCCATGTTTCAAGGATGATTCAATGATCTTGTTTGTACAAAGAAGCAAGGATAGGATATAGACTGATAGTTAATATGGCTTTGTTTTTAGCAGTCAATAACTAGTGTATTGTTCAAGGTTTGCAGGTCTGAGATGTAAAGATTGAAGAAAAGGTGAGCAATTACAAGGATAAAAAGGTTGAAGGGGAGGATACATTGGTAGAGGAGAGTTAAGATAGCTTCCAAATTTTTTGATTTTGGTTAGAAAAATACTATGATGATGCACTTAAAGTGTTGGATAAGTGGTTGGCAAATACATCAGCTTGAGTTAGTCGAACAATACCCAATTGCCATCAGTCTTTTATAATGTAGAGGGAGGATTTTGAATACATAAGTTTTCTAGTGACTTTCCATAAGCAACAATTTTTGCCCGTAAGAAGTAAGACTCAGAATTCAGATTAACTAATAGAAATTTAAACTTTTGGGTGAGTGCACTATAGAAGAATTTATCTAAAAGGTAGTTCTTTGACAAATATAATAAACATGGTATTTTTGCAAAATGATAATTTATACTTCAGAAAGGAGATCAACGAGTGGCTTTTCCTGTGAAGGTATTATAGGTTTAGTTGAATAAAAGAAAAACAAGAAAACAATTGTTTTTATTTTTAAAGAACTAATGAAAATGAAAATTATTGTTTTTGATTAATTACTAACTAAACAAATTAGATGTTAATTGTAAATACATTATTTTTCATTAAATATTTAAATTACATAGGTAAAGGAAAATACTAAGATATTTCAATTATTTTACATATCTAATAACATTAATTAAAGAATATACTATTATATTCTATAAGCCATGTTAATTTACGTTACCTACTTAAGGAATATTTTAAGTTATGTGTTAAAGTGGTACAAATAGTACTTCTTAATGATTTCTAGAAATTATGAATACCATTTATATTTGATACATTTTAATAATGTTTAATTTATTTTATTTCCTAAAACTATGTTATTTTTAACTATTGAGAAATAGTAATTATATTTTAACGTTGACAAATAATTGTCCGCAGACTATTTCAACATAATATCAAATTCTATATAGGAACATCTGTGGTAATATTGTACATTATACAAGTGTAAGTCCATAAAATATATATCCCTTTGTACAAAAAAGGTGTAATACTGATATCGATTATTGCATTTCATTGTGTGGATTACATTTAACTATACAATTTTTCTAATTTAATAATTTGGTTTAAATTAAAAACAAAAACGAACAAACATAGTTCACATAATACATATTAATTTAAGTACGACTTAAAACCAAAATATCTATAACAATTACGCAATAAATGATAATTAAAATATTCATTCAAATTTATAACAATTGTTGAACTTTAAAAGATAAAAAAAAAATTTGAAATCATGTATAATTGATTAATTAAATAAAAATAATAACATGACACTTTTAAGGCAAAAATTGCTAAAAAATATAATTAGCAAATTCCAGACTAATTTTAATATTCAGACCTAAAATAATTTGGTTGTTTTAATAGCATTATCAAACAATTAATTAACATTATAATTATTAAACTTAGGGCAGATTATAAAATTGTTTAACAAGTAGATATCTAATTGGATTTTATTGAACAATATTGTTATGTTCCAACATCCAATAAAATTGTTTAAAAATGCTTTTAATTTTTATTTAAAGATGGAGTAGTCTAATCAATAAATTCGATATTGTAATAAATATATTATCAGTATTAATGTTTACACCAATGATAAAAGATAGATAGTATTTCAGTTGCAAAAAAATCAAAAAGTTCTTAAAATTAAAAAAATACTGTTATTAAAAAAGGTTTGATTATAGATTTAATTCAACGATATTATTATCTTAGATAATAAATAAAATAATAAGACAAAAATAAAGTAATATCTGATATCGTACTGGGCATAAGTGAGCAAAGTACGATGTAAATCGTAATGAGAATTATATGAGAATGCTAGTATTTCGTCAATGACACGTATTATATAGTAAATCATATTGAACTGTCTTATAAGAAATTGATCAACACGATATTAAAAAACGTTTTGTACAGATGTGTTACACAACAAGATGATCGAAATCGGTTATCATGTTTGTTTTTTCGTAAGCACAAATGCGTTAAAAAACTTAACAATGTAAAATCGGTATAACCTACAAGAGCTGGCACGTCAATTTTCACAACAAAACTTAATTTTTAAAATACGCAACTGACAACAGACCAAGGTCATAGAAAATTCAAACTGTGTATGTATGTGTGTGTGCGTATGTATGTGTACGCGTGAGGTAAAATCGTAAAATCGTTAATATATCTTGAACGCTTAACATTAACTTAATACTAAACTAACGGCAACATCGCGATGATAATAACACACAACCATGTTAATGTCAATAAGATCGTAATTCGTAACTAACCCATCAACGTCAATGACACGGGACGAGCAGTATGAGAATGAATGTCGAAAAGAATAATTCAAATAAAAATAAATCAAATTAAATTAAAAAAAAAAGCAAGCCAGAAGCAAACATAACGTGCGCTCTCACCTATTCATTTATCGATCAGAAATAGAAACAACCGTTATGATTACGACGCAACGGCCGACAACCGACATTCCATTTGATTTTGAATAGCCAACTGCTCGAAGCTTCCAGCCGTCCTTCCGATGGCTAGGCGAACGGGCATTGCATTTAACGGACGTTTGTTACGGGTATACCGTAGTGGTCGTTTGGGGCGATCACCGCGGCTATGTGAATCGAACGCGGCCAAACGGCAAGGCGGATAGTGTATTCGAAAATCGAAAAACGGATGGATAACAAAAATATTGTTATTATTCGTTTTTTTTTCTCTTTTATTGTTGTCCGTACGAACTGCGATGCGTTAACGCTAGATGCTGCTGCTGCTCCTGCCGCGCCATCCGATCGCTGGTTGGCCCGTTGGTTTCCGCTGGAGATGATCGTACCCGTCCGTTCGTAAAGTTGTAACGTTCGAGTTCCGGGCCCCAGTGTTGCCATCCTAAGATATGCTAAATTCCCTGGGTGGGCGAATTTGTGACCGCCGTCGTTACTGACCCGCGACGCATTTTCGCACATGACGACTACGTGTACCACGTGCACGTGCTCCCATCTATTGGCCACAGAGGTAATCGATAATTCTTATTGCAACTGTTCTTTCAACGATCATTTTTTACTTTACATCATTTTTGCAATTAATATTCGATAGTCAAAAATCTCATTTTAATGAAGTTGAGGTGTTATTCAATAGACATACGCATCGTTTAATTTCTTATGCCTCATTTACATTCAGCCCATTTTTGTGGCAGTGAGCATGGGAAGTGTGGCATAAAAATGGGCAGCACGATAATGTAAATACGTCACTCGCACTGACCATGCTCCTCGCATTGTTGCTCCTGTCAAGCCAAGGGCGGATACAGGGGGGAGGCAATGGGGGCAATTGCCCCCCCCGTTCACAAAAAAAAAAATGGTATGAAATATTATTTTTCAGGCCTGTTAAATGTACCTATGTTCATAATATGTTGTTAAGTACTTAGTTTATTACGATAACACCAATCACCAATTTATACATATATTTTTAAATTAATCTATGTTTAAAAACTATGCCGTTTTTTTTTTAAATTGTACGTAAATCTTTTTATAAAGTTTCATAAAAATAAGTTCTTATTAAAGAAATATAGCATATACGTACAGTATTATAATGATGATGATTTTTTTTAGCCTATAACATACAAATTGCCCCCTCCCCCCCCCCCCCCGTTTAAGACCTTTGTATCCGCCCTTGCGTCAAGCGCGGTAAACTGGGCAGCGCGAGCAGCAACTTAACCAGTAACGTGAGACTCCGGTTAGTTGCTGCTCACGCTGCTGTAATTAGCAAGGCGCAATGTAAACACTCACTGCCGTCGATGTTGCCACAGAAGTATTTTGAGGAGTAAATACGACGACTCAAGTGGTAGCGGCAGCGGCTGAATGTAACCGAGGTATTAGGAATTCCTACGAATATTGTACAAACTTATTAAATTAATATACATATCAATAGGGGCGTTGTAAAATTTCTATGAGGCAAACAACATTTGGGATACCCACCACCAGGGCCAGCGTTAGGGGTATCTAATAATTTAAAGAATAATTGTATCTACTGATCAAACGTCGTACACATAATTTGAACGTATGTACCAGGTACATAATATGTATATTTCATGTGTATTGTATTGTTACTATTAGGCCGGCGTTTTTACCGACTAGAGAGACAAGTGTTTTAGAAAATATTGTAGTATCTTGCTTCCTAATCGATGGTCCTACTTTTTGAAGTAATAAACTAAATGTATTTGTATTTATTCTATAAAATGATTGGAATCACTCTGGATAGATATGTAATTCTTTGAATACATCAAAAACACTACGTTTAATTTTTAGATTCTTTTTCCAGTATGGATGAACCCAATACTATCTTTTTTTATTATTTGCGTTATTAACATTGATTAAATTTACTAAAGCCAAAACACTTTCATCCGATGAAGAAGAAGACATATTAACAACTGGTGTTACTAGTTTCTAAATACATAGGTAGGCGTTGTGTCACACCATTCGTCATTTTGTTGTTACGTGTTTGCTATATCACTTACTCACTTAACGTCACGTTACTTTAGTGGGCGCTCGGCGTTATGTTTGTGTTACAGATCCGTATGAGCCATCAATCCATTGATAAAAATTGAGAGGCCATACTCTCTCAAAAATCCCTTCAACCTGCCACTACTTATTAACACTAAACCTGCAGCATATGCGTTTAAATAATTAAATTCAACTCTTCCTTTTTATACTCTAAGTCAATCGAGTAAATCAAATTAAATACTCATCTCATAACAATTACTCACCACTCGATGACTGGTAACTTCTATTATGTACCCATTTTATTCACTATGTTGGCTTATTTGAAATTTGTAAAAATATTAGTTATACAAAACATAAATATGAATATAGTCTTAATTTGAGTTAGTTATGATAAGGGAGCAAAATTATATTTTCCAATAAAGTGTTTGAATAGGATAAAGAAAGTATAGGTATTACAGACTTAAAATAAAACAACGTTTTATTATGTTAATCTAATTGCACAGTATCGCAAAAAAACCAAAATATTATTTTTTTCAACAATTTACTATACACTTTAACACAAATAACACTTCTATACGTTCACAAATTTAAAGACAGTGGCGTAAAGTAAGCTAAATTTTTAGGATTGTAGACTGTTTTTAGGGCAAAAAAATTGCAGGGAGCTTTGCCTCCCCACATTTTCCTGTTTTATTATATTCGAAGGTTGAATAAAATGAATTACAATTCCATTTAAATTAATACTTTATAATATATTTTATATGGGTAATACAAATATATTTTTTAAATAAAATGTGAAGAACACATTTCTGAAATAAAATTAAAAAAATACGGCCACTAATTAAAGTGTCGTTAAACATATTTTAGAAAATAACCATAATACACATTTTGATATCAATACAGACTTAGAAATATTGAATACTTAAAATAACATTCACAGCAATTCAGTTTTAGAATAGTTACACAAGCACAATTAAATAAATGAAAATAATTTCAATATTTTATAAAATTATAAAATTAATGTCTTAAATCAATACATTTTAGATAATAATAACTAAAGTATTTATATTTATATATTGTACACATGATATTCTAAGGTCGTAATAATATACTCTTGCAGTCCTATGATATTTTCAGGGGTCACTATAGAAACCGTGTGTGACCCCCCACCTTACGCCACTGTTTTAAGGCAAACGTTGTATGAGTACTTATATAATAAAAAAATTTCTGAAGAATAATTACATTTTGGTTTAACGTATCGTTTATAGACACACTTCTCAAAATGAAAAACTGCAAAAACTTAAGAAAATGTGCATAATTATTAATTATAATATGTTTGCATAGGAATCTAATTATTTTTTATTTTTTTGGATTGTGCAAGTGCTCCTGTGCACCATACCACGAGCCGCCACTAATTATAGTTAATACTTACATGTTACATAATATCTACATAATATTATATTGTATGTAGTTAACAGCCATGTATGTAAAATTATTTAATAGGTTATAGTAATGGTTATTAAACAAGTATTGAATACTTTAAATATTTTAAATATGAGTATATATATATAAAAGTATATATAAAAGTTATATAAAAGTATGAGCTAAAAAAAAAAATGCATAAAGCAGAAGAATTTGCTTATAGCCTACCAGTGCCATAGCTAGAACTAGATGGGCCCTGGTACAAATTGAATCTGTGGACCCTTTATATAAGCGCACATTGGGTGTGAATGTAGGGTGTGCTGGAATAATTGATAGTACACAGATCTGTGGGGAACTTGGCCCCAACAGTCTACACCCCCCCTTAATAACACAATAAACTGCATTGCAATAATTTTAAATTTTTACTTATTATGAAAGCAAAGCCTTATTAAATGTAATAGTGATACAATGAACCACAATTGTTTTCTTATTTATGAGATTTATGAGATGGGTAGATAATATTTCTGTATTAGTATTTTAAGCTTTAAACCAATGTTCCTAAAAAAAAAAAAATATACAATTCGAAAGAAATCGTGCATATCAATTTATATTTCTAGAGATATTGATATAGAAGTAGAAAAATATATCTTAAAAAAAGTAGCTTGTATTTTGTTATTAGTACTTTTCAAAAAAAAGACAAAAAATTTGGAAAAATCGAAAATATTTAGTGCCTATTAACAACACAAATTGAATTAATACACTTCTAAATTATAAAATATCTTTAAAATTCTAATTTACATTTTTAGTAAATGTTTTGAGCTACTACGATGATTATAAGCAGGGTTCGGGACTTTAGCATTTGCATACTTTTATTTATTGTAAAGTATAGCAGAGTATGAAATAAATTCATTTCCCGTCGATATGATATTAAATCTAAAATATGAATGTGCATATTTTTGCATAATTCATAGATTTTACTAAAGTGCTTATTTTGCAATCACATAGTATTTACATTTGAAAACTTAAAAAAATATTTAATTATTCAATGTAACAACGTAGATAAGACACATAAGTATACATTTATTGATTTATTGATGTAAATGTAAATTTTAATTAACTATTTTAATATATAACTATTGAATAAAATTAAAAAAAACTGGGAAGGTACCTATTTTAAGAAACAAGTTAACAATTCTTTGCTTTTCTTTTTTTTAATTTATAATTTTATACTAATTATTAATAATAAATAAATTAAATGCATATTTTACGAATATTAGGTGAATTTTTTAGTGCATATTATTGTTTTTAACTACTATAAATCCCGAACCCTGATTATAAGATATAAATTTAGCTATAACATCCAATTTCGTCAAAAAATCATTTTTATAGAGAATATTCACTATTTTTTTTGTACATAAAGATTGTTAGAAAATATTATATCCAATACTCAAGTCTTAATTATAAAAATTGAAAGTTTTACAAATTTTTAATTACATTGACTTTTATCATTTTACCAACATTTAATACTCAAATGGTCGTTTTTTTTTTTTCATTCTTAATTTATAATCTATGAAGAACAAAGTCTTAACATTTTCACAACCAAACCAAAATTATTTTATTGACAAAAAATCTAAGAGAATATTAAATTTTTAATCATATAAATATAATTATAAAATAATTTATAAAGTTCGGAAGCGGGGGTAGTTTGAAAAATATAAAATGTTGATTATTGACGTATTATATAGTATATATATATATATATTTTATTTGCAAATACCATGAGAATCTGAAATAACTATTACATTTTTGATCAGGTAATTTTATAATAATATGTTTTCTGCTATTTCAGGGGTAGGGATATTGAATTCCTACACCCCCTGTGTTTGTGTCAGTCAATTAAAATAATCATAGTTTACCAGATGTAAAATATTAATAAATAAGAATAATGATTTTATAAACTATTTATTATTATTTAAGTTTTTACAATTTTTTGCAAAAGTATGTATCTTAAAACATAATATTTACAATTTCAATTATTAATTAAATTACTAATAATAACCAGAAAAAATAATAATTATTAAAACTTAATCTAAATTTAGCTGAAAGATAATTTAATATTGTCAGTTTATATTTAAAATCAGACACTATACAGTAATAAAAACTGGATCGATAGAAACTACTAAATAAATAAATAATAAAAGTATATTAATGAAAAAATATGTTATCAAAAATAAACATAGCTTAAAATATTGAAAAATAAATCACTTGTGCCTCTCTTTTATTTCTATATTTAATGATAAAAACAACAATGTAAATTATGATTATTAAAAAATTTACCATGTTCATTAAAATTTATAATTTTTAATTAACAAGTAATATTTATAATGTATAGTTTTTAAATAACAAATTATACTTTAAAATTTATACATTTTCATCTTCTGAAGTAATAACTTATAAATTTGACTTCAACAATTAACATATTATAATATATTATATCAATAATTATTTAAGTGTTATATAATAGTTGTATACATTTAGCTACATTAATGCGTAAACATTTTTTTTCCATTACAATAATTTTTAATATTCTTTAACTATATTTTCTAAAATAATATTAGTAAAATAATCTGATGGAAACATATAATTCAATTTTTATATTTAAACTTAATTTTTTTTTTAATAATAAATGTTTTCATGATTTTAATTTATTATTACTTTTCATAAAACTATATTATCAGCATCAATAATTGAATTTGATAATTATTGGGAAAAACATCAAAACTATGAATATAGAAATTTTGTATTAACTATTACTGAGTTAAAAATAGGAATATATATTATAACAATCACAGTAAACAGAAAAAAATTTTTTTTTACCAATTTTAATTTTTACATAGCATCAAAATGAAATTTATGTGCTTCCATGCGTTTTTCTATACGATCTTCTTGACGTTCTTTAAAATACAGAACTCCTATTATAAACAAAATAAGTAAGCATGTTCCTGCAAGAGCAGCAGCACTTTGTAATATTAAACGGCTAGGTGTAACAAACAGTTTAGCATTCCATCTACTTGGTTCATCTATTGGATTTGGAATAACAACCATTTGGGAATTAGGAATGATTTGTGTCCAAGAACGAGTTTCATTTAAAACTGACACAATAAGTTCATCAACAAAGTTAGGAGTGCGACCAAGTCCAAATATGGTATAAGGTAAATAAAGTGAATAATGTGCAGACTGAGGTAATTGTGTGGCTACACCCTGACGAGGATCACCATCTTGAGTTGTTGTAAGATAACTAACTTTTGGTCCCGGTAAGTTAGTACCAAATGTACGAGATTTTTTTCCCAAATGACTGGGTGATGCTTCATATTTGCTATTTGTCAAACCAGTAACAACCATGACCTATAATAAAAAAAATTTCAATAAAAAATAATCAATATTTTTAAATTAATTTACTTTCAAAAAATTTGCATCATAGTCCAAACTGTTTTTAAAAGCAGACATATTATATTCTCCATCACCTCCACTAACTAACAAAACATCTAATATACCATTTTGAAAGAAATCATAAAATGCCCCCATGATATTGTATTTGTTGCCATTCATGGGCTGAAGTAAATCCCATCGAACAATAAATGTTCTGTCAAACCCTTCACAGCCTGTAGAGCAAGCAACATTTTCCATCAAAAGTACTTTAGTTTTCTGTGAATTTCCTCCAGGACATAATGTGCCTAATAAATCTGGGTAGCCATCCATGTTGAAATCACCCGGTCTTAAGGTAATTGTTTCCAAATATGGCTTATTAGGTTTTGGAGGAACAAATCCCCAAACATTGTTACCATAATGAAAGTTAATTCCTAAATTATACCAGCGGGTTGAATCATAAAAATAAATAGTGCTGTTAGTACATTTTGCATCAAAACAAACTGGTACAATATGATCCATGCGTCCTTTAAGTTGTAAATCCATAAAAGCAGTTTGACCGACGTTTCCAACAGTTAAATCATCAGGGAATGGGATTGTTTCATTAAAAATAAAAGCATCAACTGTAGAATCAGAGAGCCATACTTCATACCCATCTTTAGTTGTCAAATATAAATCGGGTGCAACATCTGAAAAAATAATTACATCCTATTAAATTATTTTTTACCTTAAATTATTTAAGATACCAATTTATTTATTCAATTAACCTCATAGACAATTTTTTATAAAATAATAAGAAATTTAAATTAAGTTCTAAAACTAAGTAAGTGATACTCTCATGTATAAGTAATCAACCAAATATATTTAAAATACTAACATATTAATTCATATAGTGGTATTATTGAGTTTTAAAATTTTAAATAAGGAAAAAAGTTTTTTTGGAAACAAAAATTGTATTTCTTCTTATTAACTTAATAATGTAAAAAAAAATTAAGTATCGTACATTTATATAATACAATTGGTACTTAATATAATTAAGCATAAATATTATTTAAAATAAAAATTCATAAAATGACCAACCTCCTCCTATGTCTATAAATCCATGTGACTGAGGAATTCTTATTGCCGATTGATTTTTTAACATTGGCATCTCTGTAAAGTTTCCAGTTGAATTAAATAACCAAAACATTCTTTGTGTTATAGTTGGTGCTACTCTTTTGACACCAAATAAATCCACAATCATATTGTTATCATAGTTTATTACCAAAGGTTGATCAACAATAGTAAAAAGTGGTTTGTTTTCATCTGGACATTTTAAGTCACTTAAATCTCCCCATAGTATATGTACATCCAAATCATTATTCTGAGTTTCACTTTCTCCAAACCATGTGGAAATTCCTTTTTTGGGTTTGGTTATATTACTAACAGTAACTAATAAATCCATTAGAGCATCACCATTGAAGTCTCCAGGTACAACTGATGTTATGATATGGTTATTGAATTTGCATTTGGTTTTTGCTCCAGGCTTTAAAAAAGGTTCAGCATTGGAACCAAACATAATTTCAACTGATTGACTATTGTCTTTTAGAATAAACATATCTGTAAGTTCATCAGAATCAAAATCACCAAATGCAACTGGTTGACCTTGAACATTATTTCCAAAGACAAGATAAGTAATGTCAACAGAATTACATATCTGACTTAAAGCCACCAGTAAAAGTATCTGAAAATTAAGGTTACATAAAGAAATATTAAAATATTTTATTTATTTTTGTTATGATAATATTTAAAATATTTAATTATTTATTATTACAATTATCATAGAATTTGCATTATTTTCAAGAGGCTGAATACAAAAAATAAATTAATGCTTATAAATAGTCAATTTTTATTAAGCATTAAACTAAAAAATTAGACATTTTTTTTATAATCAGATAAATATTATATTATTATTATTATTGTATGGTTTATGCCAGTCAAAGATAATTAATTCATTATTAATTCATAACACGTTAATAACAAAAATAATATCATCACATCCCTAAGTATATGATTTTCATGTTTTATATACAATATATACACATAAATTCAACAGAAATAATTATAAAAAAAGCTTAAACCCCATTGGTAAAATTGGTAACTTTTAGTATAAAATTAAATTATAAACACTTTTCAATACAAAGTATTGTATCAGATAAAATAAATAAAAATGTATCAATACACATCGGTAAATGGCCATAAATGATAAAATTATAATAGTTTAAGTAGGCTCACTCAAAAAATATATTATAAACAATTCACATATAAATTTTTTTTTTTTTTGTAAATAATTATTTATTACAGTAATTTTACCATCATCAGAATATTTAAATATAAATATATTTTGAAATAATATTGATTTAAAAGGTTTTAATAGATTTATATGTGTAAATTACAATACTCACACTAGATGTAGATATCATTTTGAGGTTTGCAAATGATTTACACTCAACTATAGTTTCTCTAATTTATCATAAAACATAACATAAATAATATTATATTAGATAGTTTACATGCTGATCATGTTTTTGATTTCAATCCTGTACACAAAGTATCAAACAAATTAATTAAAAATTACTTATGAAAACGTAATAAAAAAATTAAATCTCTTTTAGAGTTCATTATTTTTATAAAGTTAATAATTATATAAAAACTCTACTTACTGAATAAATATTATATCATATTTCAACAAAAGACAATGAAAAGTTTGTGTTTAATCAATAATCAATTTCAATATCAGTGTTCTTATCATCTTGCATGAAAAAAACAGTGTTATCGAAGTAACAATCATACAATTGGCAGGGAAATTATTTGTAGAAATCCATGTTCTTACAGCTCATGAAACTCTAGTAACACTGATTACCAGAATATCATAGTTTTGTATTTTTTATATTACATTTTTGAACTTTTACTGTAAGATTATGTTTTTTTGTAAAATTTGCGTGGCAAAGTTTTTATCCCATACTAATTGTTTGTTTTATTCTCAATTATTTGATTTATTATTTATTATTTTACAAACTATTTCTACTTCAGTAAATTTTGATTAATTTATATTTTAGTTTAAAACACAACAAATGTATTGGTCTTACGAAGAATATGTGTGAAGAATATGTAAAAAAAAATAAAAATGATAAGACCTTTACAAAAGTTTTCAAATAAAATTATCAGATTTAAATAATTAATACACTATTTCATGGATTTTTGTGAATTTATTAATTTATGTAGTATTATACATAATTGTTTTTGAGATATTTTTAAACATTGAAAACCTGAAATGAACAGAAACTTTATTTCATAAACTTCACAGGAAAATAAAATTAAATAAACTTAAAACTTACAGTAAAAGCACCAAAACGAATTCTAAATTTAAGAAAAAATACAAAATATTAATTAGAGGTGGTAAAGAAAAGGGGCGGTGCATCAGGGGATACTTTGAGACGGCATCTCCCTAATAATTATAACATAGCAATAAAACTAATTTTTAATTTTTAATTTCAAACGGGCTTGACCAAACATGTGGTCATCAGTAGCACCTGAATTTACTACGTAGTATAGAGCAGGTGTCATTAATCGGTCGATCTTATTAGAAATATAAGGGTCTATCGTATTAATACATTTTGGTGTTGGTTATGCAGAAAATCAATGTCAGGTAAAAATTTAACACTTTTTCTTCAATGCATGGTATTTTTGGTTTTTAAATTTATACTTATTATATGTTTTTGTATTCAACTATAATTATTATTATATTTTTTATTAAGACTAGACATTTTTATTTATTTTTGAAACACAAATTATGTACTTATAAATATTTTATTTACAAAAATAAATAATTGTTTAGCTTGGAGTATTATTATATTTGTAATATTTTATTTTATAATAATAGACGGGTTTGGAACCCTTTTGAAAATGTATACAAATAACATAATCACAATATACTACTGATTAAGAATTAAAAATTCGAATACTGCAAATATAATTATACTCCAAGGCTAAGCATTCATTTATTTATTTCTATATTAATTTATGAGTATTAACCATTTACTATACGACATATCAATTCCTTCAAACTCACAGCTAGTGATTTTTGCGGATGACACAACAAATAATAACCCAAAGCAACTCCCTAGAATCTTCAATTCAAAATCTCCAAACAGCTCTTAACACCGTAATCACCGTGACTTCCCATGTCACCGAAACCCAACTTACCGAATCCCTATTCCCCGACACGCTAATTCGCCGATTCTCAAATCGCCGACATCCCAGTTTGCCGACCATTTATTTACATGTTACCAATTTGCCGACTTGACAAAAGCACAGGCTTTTTTCATGTACCTACCAATTTTGTGACGATAATATTTAACTTTTTTCCAATTTTTTTTCACAGAGTTGTTCGAAATACCTTCCTGAGTGTCACCACGTCGCCCGATTTTCAAAATTTTGATTTTAAAGGGTTGAAATCGGCAAAAATAAATTTTACGCGTAATTTGTACATATATATATTCATATAATAACAATATAATAACAATCGGCCGATAACGGGAAATACGCATAAACAGAGATTTGATTGAATTTTAGGGGGGGCTTAAATGTCAATTGTTGCAAAATAAGTACCTATTTCAATATTTTATACTACGAAATTTAATAATTTAGGGAAGCTAAGCCCCCCTAAGCCCCCCCAATTTCCGCCTATGGAAATACGGCACGGCAGTCTAAGGCCACGTTCACATGGACGCGCGTACATTGGCCTCGTGTACATTGGTGAGCGGCGAGCGGCGAGCATTGAGTGGCGCGTCGGAAAAAAATTTAAATCAAAGTGTGTACATTGATTACTAGCGGTGAGCGGTAGCGATGCAGCGCGTCACAAATCAAACATGTTTGAATTTTGCCGCTCGCTTATGCGAAATATTTATTATATTTATAATATTTTATATCCAATGTAAAAATAGTCTCGATTATTTCTGTCATGGGGATGAACATCAAAACGTTCAATTTGCTATTTAATGAATAGTACTCAGTTTCCCAAATAATAATATGTGTTCAATGGATTTCTGTTATTGACTTTTTATTGACTTGTTCACTTGTCAGATTATTATCAGTATAGGTTCACTGTTCAAAGTGAAAACATTATTATTTCTGAGGTCCAAACAAGACCTTCCCTGTGGGATGATACACATCCCCAATATAAAAATGTAGAACGGAACAAGAAAATGTGGGAAGGTATAGGAAAATCACTTGGAAAATGCCGAGATGCGGTGAACGCCGACTCTTTTTTTTTCAATATTTTACTTTGTAAAAATGGATTGTCTAAGATTAAAGAGAGACGTTCCACTGTGATGAACGACATTCTCACAGAACAGATGAACTACAACTGTAAAAATTTGACAAATGTCTATTTGTCGTTGAATGAAAAACAGTATGCCGCTGAAAAATAACGCTCCTCAATGTATACACATAGCCGCTCGACGCTCGACGCTCGCCGATCGCCAATGTACCTACATGCGGCCTAAAGGTTTCCATCTACCTGGACTTGGACCTTTTTTTTGTGTTTGTTATGAATTGTTCCGAGGCTATATAGAATTACATTTAATGAGTTGTATAGAAAACACCGACTAAAAATAATAATACATTTCTTACCGAAATGCGATCAACGTGTTTCGACTTATGATCCACCAGACGCTGAACGCCCGCCGATTGTTGGTTCATCAGTGTACTGCGACTGTGATTAATAAACTGTGCGCGTTTGTGTGGTGTTTCCCTAAATTATTTAACTACAAATATTATATTTTATTTACCATTTGTACGTTTATGCACCACAAAATAAAACTCTAAATGCCACCAAGAAGTTTAGACTTAAGCCATATTAGAATTGAGCAACTACGTATAATTTGTAAATATTCATAAAAAAGTTATATATAAGGATAGAATTATTTTTTATATTATTATAATTTTTTTTTTTTTGTATTTAAAATTCAGCAACTACTACTATTTAGCACTTGATAGCATTAAGTAAAATACATTTTTTTAAAACACAACAATTTGTGTTGATTTAAGAATTTTATTTTGATAAACAAAAACTACTAAGTGTTTCGTCTAAAAACGATCTAGATGTCAATTGTTGCAAAATAAGTACCTATTTTAATAATTTATACTATGAAATTTAATAATTTTGGGGGACTTTTGATCTTTTTTTGGGGGACTTTTGATCTTTTTTTGGGGGAGGCATAAAATAGGATACACTATATCTCCTAGTTAACTTTAAATCAACCCTCCAAATGAAATCGTCAATCATACTTTACGCTTCAATAATCCGGCTACTATAGTACGCTTCACGAAAACGTGCGGATGACCGCAGCGCGCCGTGTGTCGGTTTTTCTGTAAACCAATGGGCCTCAATATTTGAACCATCATAGGTACGCGCCACTGACGCTACGGGTATTATACATACACATAATTTATTAAGGCGATCGGCGCCGATGTCGTTTAGCCCACTAAAATACGCTTTACGGGAATAATGATCCTGTCCTTTAGGACCAACCAATTTTTTTTTTTTTTTTTTTAATTAATAGAAGGGAACATTCTACAGCCCGCATTGAACTCTGTTTTTCAATATTTTATTCTCATTTCATCAATATTTTATTAATTTGTAATTAGTCTTTAAAAAAAGTATATTTTATGCTTTTTTTTTACGAAATTTTTCCCATTATTTAAAATTGAAATTAAAAAATCTGAGTTCAATGCGGGCTGTAGAATATTGTCTCTAATCAATAGGCAAAATTTTTTTTTTAAAATATTTAATTGATAATGAGTTATCCCTATTCCCGTAAAGTCATTTTTTGGCTGTCATATGGCGTATTGAATACTTCATTAGTTTGTTGATCATTGACATGTGCATGCGCGTGCGTTTACACAGTTTATAGACCTCCTGCTCTGCTCATCACCTCACCATCATTAGTGTTCCATTGCGGCGATTTTTGGTATCTCGTTTTCCGCGTACTGATAATATAAATAATTTAAAAATACAATCTGCGCTTTTATAATATATTAGATACTTACATACACGAACTAATACGATAAACTATGTATGTTTTTCGAGCCCGTTTACGCCTATTATGTAGGCTTTTGGAGTTATTGAAAAACATTTTGAAACCATTTTTCGTTTTTAGTTATTATATCTTCTTCTTATTCTTCTTCTTCTACTTCGCCTTCCTCCCAACTATTTGGGGTCGGCCACCCTTGTCCTACACCTCCACTTTACTCGGTCAATCACATCTCCTCTGCACACACCGACAGCCCTCATGTCATTCTCCAAAGTCTCCAACCATCTCTTTTTTGGTCTTCCTCTTCCTCTTTTCCCTTCAACGTCCATCTTCATAACCACTCTTACTGCATTCGTTTCCTCTCGCCTCATCACATGCCCAAACCATCTCAGCCTATTTTCTCTCATCTTGTCCACAATTGGCGCTATACCAACACTACCTCTCACGTATTCATTCCTTATTCTATCTTCTCTTGTCACTCCACTCAACCATCTAAGCATTCACATTTCCGCGACACTCATACTTTGTTCTATTCTCCTGTTAACCGCCCAACACTCTGAACCATACAGCATAGTTGGTCTCACTTCACTTTTATAAAATTTACCTTCCAGCCTAATTGAAATTCTCTTATCACATAACACGCCCGATGCTTCTCTCCATTTCATCCACCCGCACTTAATCCTATGTTTTACATCAATGTCAAAGCCCCCGTCCTTTTGAACAAAAGATCCTAAATATTTAAAGCTCTCAACTTCACCTATCACATCACCATCTATTGTCAGTTGTCTCCTCATTCCTTCAACTTCTTGATCTCTTTGTCCAAAATCATACTCAATATACTCAGTTTTATTTCTACTAATTCTCAATCCCTTTTCTTCGAGGGCTAACCTCCACTCATTTAACCTATTATTGACAACTTCTAGGTTTTCTCCTATCAGAACTATATCATCCGCAAACATCATACACCATGGTATCTCACCCTGTATCTCCTTTGAAACCTCATCCATTACCACTGAGAACAGGTAGGGGCTTAGAGCTGACCCCTGGTGCACACCTACTCCTATACTGAATCCTTCTGATACTCCACACCGACTCTTGACACTAATACTCGACCCTTCATACATATCCTGAATCAAATTAACATACATTTTTGGGACGTTTTTTCTCATTAATAACCACCTTAAAACTTCCCTTGGCACCCTGTCATACGCCTTTTCTAAATCTATAAACACTATGCATAGTTTTTATTCTTTTCTCTGTACTTCTCTACTAATTGCCTAACACAAAATAATGGCTCCATTGTCGATTTTCCTGGCATAATACCAAACTGGTTTTCTGATATCGACGTCTCACTTCTTATCCTCTTCTCTATAATCTTTTCCCAGATCTTCATACTATGACTCATGAGCTTTATTCCTCTATATTTCCCACATTCTTGTATGTCTCCTTTTCCTTTAAATATTGGTACAATAAAACTCTTTTTCCAATCTTCTGGCATTTTTCCTTCTATCAGTACCTTATTAAAAAGATTTTTCAACCACCCAATGCTTACATCTCCTAACATTTTCCACACCTCCACACCTCTTTTTCACTCCATCTGGTCCTACCGCTTTTTTCTTTTTCATCGCCTTCACCGCATCTCTCACTTCCTCCTCGCCCACTAGACCAATCAATCCTTCATTCCATGACATACTCTCTAAAGCTTCTTTTGGATATTCCTCGTTCAGTAATTTCTCAAAATATTCTTTCGTTTATTATCTTATCGGGTGCGGGGTAATAGGGGAGTTCACTCACACTAATAATGATTTACACACCTACACAAATACAGCAATGTATCGTCACCAACACGATATGTGAAATGAGTTGCCAATGTTTTACTCCTTAATAAATGGCCAGCACCGGGCCCCCTAATATAAAAATACGAGTTTTAAATTTTATATTTGGCGCGAAACAGTTTGGCCACCACTAACGAGAAATTGCCACTGGGCACGCGGCGGTTATCCGGTCTCTCCAGCACCACCCATTCAAAAATTTTACAATTTTTTTCTTCAGGAAATTAGCATGTAATTAGCATGAATTTGCATGACAAAATATACAACTCTATGACAAAAAATGATGTGCGATGCTGGAGAGACGTCTCACCAACACCACCCAATGTGAAAAATTAAAAATAATAACAAACTTGATATACCAAAATATAGCACGTGATTAGCACGAATTTGCACAATATACCCCGAAATTCGCACGTGTCTGGTTTGCGAACAGACCCCGTTCGTCTATTTTGCGCGTCTCGCCAGCACCACCCAAAATGGAAATTTTGCGTAAATCAAAAAACTGTTTATGCCAATATTTAACACGTAATTAGCACGAATTTGCACGATATACCCCGAAATTCGCATGTGTCTGGTTCGCGAATAATCCTCGTTGGACTATTTCACGCGTCTCGCCAGCACCGCCCAAAATGGAAATTTTGCGAAAATCAAAAAACTGTTTATGTCAATATTTAGCACGTAATTAGCACGAATTTGCACGATATACCCCGAAATTCGCACGTGTCTGGTTCGCGAATAATCCTCGTTGGACTATTTCGCGCGTCTCGCCAGCAGCCCCAAAAATCTAAAAATTTTTACGTCGAAATTCAGTGCACTATATGCATATTGTGGCATATGAATGTTCGGGTGAATGTAAGTTCCCACACGAGTAAAAAATCACATAATTATAATACCTACACATTGATAATTAAATAAATATATGTTCAATGTTGGTTATAAAATCTAATATAAATCGCATAGGTAGGTACTTAATGTATTTTCACGAAGAAATATTAAATTATAATTATAAAATCTAACATAAGTACTATCCAGTACTAATTTTTTTTTTTACTATGTAGGAATTTTGACATCTCATTTTTTTTGACTTAATAATAAATATTTTAAAATAAAAAAAGAACCGGATGGGCCTCGCTCTGCTGTACACTTGGGGGTGGAGTGCGACTCTTCATAGGATAGGTCATTATAATGGATTTGTTAAATTTGAATTCAATGATAGGTATCATTGTATACGAAAAACGATTCTGAACGGAGATGATATGTTTGTCTAGAATATAATACAATGTTATTTATAAATATTGTATAAGTATATTTTATTTTTAAACGAAAAATTTAGAAAAACCGAAAATTTAAATTGTCTATAAATAGTCAAAATATGTCAAAATACTTTGAAATTTTAACCATGTATAGAAAACGTCAATATAAAGATTTAATGATAATTTCAAGTTGTTGCGGTTTTTCGTTTTTGAGTTAGAGCGTTTTAAAAAAACCGATATCATTTGTCAGTCTAGAATATTATACATTATATTATATTTTACATGTAATTTTATGTCAATATTCGCTGTTCAAACGCTTATAAAAAAAAATTGTGCCTATGGATTTAAATAATTTTTGAATGACTTTAAGAACTACTTCTGTGGAATCTTCTATTAAATTTTTTTTATCACCGATTATAAAAATAAAATGTAAAAAAATCGAATATTTTAAATGCCTATAAGTGGCTTAAAAATCAATATAATATTTTGAAAAAAATATTACATAAAAGAAATACCAATATTAACAGCTCGTAGAAATTTCAAAAATCTGCGACTTATACTTTTTGAATTATAACAAATATTAAAAATCGTTCGAGAATAAATCGTTATTTTATGCAATTTCGTAAATATTTAAATTTCAAACAGTCATAAAATTTTTTCCTCTAAGTCCGGAAGAAATTTTTTTAAAGATTTTTGAAGAGTATCTTATAGAAAACCTAGTGTTAAAATTTTGAACCTTAAGTATGAACAGAAAAAATTTTATGAAATTTTATCTACAAAATAACTTGCAAATTATCACAATTTTTACATATTTCGTATAAATTGGAACTTTGAGCACTTATAAAAAAAAAATTGTGACTTAAGATTTTAGATTTTTTTTTATCAGTTAAGGAACAACTTATAAGAAACCTTGTATTAAATTTTCAAGATTTTCTGGGCAGCCAAAAAAATTTTATCGTTATTTTAAAAAAAAAAATTAAAAAAATTGAAAATTTCAATTGTCTATAAATAGCTTAATAAAAGTTAAAATACTTTGAAAATTTAACGGTGTATAGACAACGCTAATCTAAACATTTAGTAAAAATTTCAAGTATTTACATCAATTAGTTTTTGAGTTATAGCAAAATAAAAAATTTGATTTTGTCGAAAACTGGTTTTGCATAAAAACTCCCGTTTTTCTCTTATTTTTTTAGGGGTTTTCCCGTCGCATTTAAAAAATATTGAAAATTTTTTACTTTTAACCCCCAAAGTACCAACTAGATTCACTTTTCTTTCAGAAAAGTTGCTACATAAGCAAATTGAAGCATTTTTACTGCCAAAAAAGGTGTCGTCAGACACAAAAATAAAAAAAAATAAAAAATTAAAAAAAAAAAAAAAAAACACACATCATTGTAAAACCAATAGATTCCATCACTCCGTTCAGAATTTAATACGCATGGTAACGTTTCGTTGGCAGTGTCTAATAAGCCATGTTCCCTTAAAATGCATGCATTGGCACAGCAGTGGCATTTTCTTCACTACAGGTGACGGTTGAATAGAACTCTTTTAATTGCATAATGATATGCACTAATACATGGTTAGGTTACTGATCGACGGCTGTTCGGTTACTAACAAACTTATTAAATACACAACCACACTGTGGTATATCAGTGATTTTGTCTTTTGGTATAAATACAGGGTGGGGCAGTGAATCGGGTGATTTTAAAACAACTATAAAAACCCAACAAGTATTTTTTTTAACAAATATATTTATATAACCTGAAAGTATATAAAATAGCATTAAAGAAGTGTTAATTTGTTAATTAATTTTTATAAATTATATCTGCAAGATAGCGTCCATTTCGAAGCAAGCATTCGTGAAGGCGTCTTTGAAAATTGGTCATGACGTTTCGCAGAATTTCGGGTTAGATTTGTGTCACCTCTTCTCGTATTCTTTGTTTAATATCATCAAGTGTCCTTAGTGGAGTTTGGTATACTCTACTTTTGATATATCCTCACAGAAAAAAATCACATGCCGTTAAATCAGGCGAACGTGGAGGCCATGGAATATTCCCATTTCGAGAAATTATGCGGAAACAAATCTTTTAGAATATTCATACTCACTCTAGCTGTATGACTCGTAGCTCCATCTTGTTGAAAAATCTAGTCACTCTATATTGAGCAATTTGTGGAATAAAAAAATTTTTTGCAACATCTGTGAATATCGCTCTGAATTTACGGTGACTGCCTCTCCACGTTCGTTCTCGAAAAAATACGGCCCAATGAAGAAGATAAAACGCACTAAACCGTTACTTTAGTGCAGGGGTCGGCAACCTGTGGCTCGCGAGCCACATGTGGCTCTTTCGGTCTATAGTTGCGGCTCCCCAGCTACATACACAAAAATTAATATTTTATGTTCAAAAACAATATTTTATGATATAAAAAAGTATATTATTTTTGTTGCTTTTGGAAATATGAAATAATACATAACAAAAATAATTTGATATGGCCCGCATTGGAGTACAGTCTATCGTTGTAAAACAAAGACCTGTGGAGTGACAAGTTCATAGAACTCAAGAGTAAGTTGGAAGAATTGGAGGTTCAGAAATGCATGCACGTCGCGCAGAACAAGTGGACAGCTCTAAAAGAAATGCCGAGAGTAGAGGAATTTATATTCGAAGCCTGGAATAGTCTTCCAGAATGCTACAGCGAGGTGAAAAAGTTGGCATTTGGAGTGCTGGCAATTTTTGGATCAACTTATTCGTGTGAGCAAGCGTTCTCTTGCATGAATACAATAAAAAACAAAGTAAGAAGCCAACTAACAAATAAAAATCTAGAGTCGTGCTTGAAACTCAAAACAACAAGTTATGAGCCAAATTTAAAAGAACTTTCAAAAGACATGCAAAGCCAATGCTCCCATTGATGTATTTCCCTATAATTAAAAACTGTTTTTTTTATTATAAATGTATTATATTATTATATTTAATTTTATTATTATTATGTCTATTAAATTTAAAAATAAAATTATATTAAAAAATTACGAAAATTTTTAGTGGCTCTTTAAAATCAGGAAAATTTTGTATATTGTAACTTTTGGCTCTTCCGTCAAAAAAGGTTGCCGACCCCTGCTTTAGTGGAATGCAGTGGTCTCTGATGAAGTTGACGAGGGTTTGTGTCACTCCAGTACCTAAAGTTTTGCTTATTGACATATCCGGATAGGTGAAAATGAGCCTCGTCACTCATCCATAAGTTGTGAACAGTATCTTCATTTTCATTAATCAAAGCTAAAAATTGTTCACAAAAATGTCTTCGACTGACATAATCATTTTCATTTAGAGCTTGAACCACTTGAATTTTGTGCGGATGATGATGAAGACCATCATGTAAAATTCTCCTAATGGTTCGGTTAGATAATCCGAGTGTAGCGCTATGACGACGTGCCGACCGACGGGGGCTTCTTCCAATTGCTTCTCTTACTCGTTCAATATTCTCTTGAGCTCGAATATTTCGTTTTCTTCCACCTCTTTTTTTAATTGTTGTGCCACTCTGTTCAAAATTGTTCACCCATAATTTTATTGCATGGGCCGACGGCACTGGGTGATTACGATTAATGCCGAAATGAGCGCGGAAAACACGCTGCGCTACCACGAAATTAGAGCTGTTTAGATAAAACGCTTTTACAGCGAACGCACGTTGTTGTGTAGTCCAACGATTCATATAGTCGTAGTACGCACATATCAATTACAGGGCTTTCCATATTTATTTTTAAATCGCCCGATTCACTGCCCCATCCTGTATAAGCGGAAAATATAAAACTTAGGCTTACAAGGCTTATATGAAGGGTCGAGAACTAGTGTCAAGAGTTTGTGTGGAGAAACAGAAGATTTTAATGTAGGAGTTGGGGTGCATCAGAGATTGGCTTTAAGCCCTTATTTGTTTCTTGTGGTAATGGATGAAGTTATGAAAGAGATATAGAACGAGATACCATTGTGCATGATGTTTGTTGATGATGTAGTATTGGTTGGTGAAAATCTGGAAGAAGTTGGTAATAATTGGTTGGATGAATGGAGATTGACCCTTGAATGAAAGGGATTGAGAATTAGTAGAGATAAAATAAAGTGTATAGAATATGACTAGAGGAAGATATCAAGAAGTTGAGGAGATGAGGAGACCAATGACAATAATCGGTGATACCATAGGCGAAGTCGAGAATTTTAAATATTTAGGATCATTTGTATAAAAGAACAGAGGTTTTGGCATGGATGTAAAACATAGGATCAAGTGCATTTGGATGAAGTAAAGAGAAGAGTTAGGCGTTTAATGAGGTAAGAGAATTCTATTAAAGCTGAAAGAAAAATGTTATTGTAGAGTATCGAGACTAACTATACTATATTGTATCAGAGTGTTGAGTGGTTGATAGGAAAGTAGAATAGAGTATAAGTGTTGCAGAAACAAGAATGTTTAGATAAATGGAGTGACAAGAGAAGATAGAGTAAGAAACGAATATGTGAAAGGTAGTATTCATGTAGCTTTAATAGGAGACAAGATGAGAGAAAATATATTTAGATGGTTTATGTATGTGATGAGGCGAGAGGAAACAAAATCAGTAAAAGTAATTTTGACAGTTAATGTTGATGGGAAAAGATAAAAAAAAAGATCAAAAAAAAGATAGTTGGATATGATTGAGAATGATATGAAGACTGCTGATGTGTATATAAGGGATGTAAAAAATTGAAACGAAAGGAAGTTTAGGATAAAGGTAGCCAAACCCAAATAGTTGGGAAAAAGAGTAAGGAGAAGAAGAAGAGTTATAACTATTATATATATTTTTATATTTATAGATAAAAACAATGCATATTATACATAACATATTTACATATTATCTTTACAACCATAATTAAATTAATAATAGTATTTATTTGTAAACCACTTATATGTATTACATAAATTATATAAAACAAATTGCATACAAAGTTAATATTAACCAAACTAGGGAAAATAAATAATTAATAATTAAAAATAAAAAAAATAAATAAATTATAGCCAAAATTACCAAAAGTACTTTTATACATTTATGCATTCTTAAATTTGTATTATTCTAGTTTATACCGGTGTAGTTTTTTCATAAGCAGCTAATAACAAACGAGAAGAACCAACTGATGTGTAACTCTCACCACTTGAACGCTGGCTTACTGTACTCATAGGAGTACCAGGTAATGATACCCTTTCCTAAATAATAAGGTTTTTAATTATTTTAAATTAATCATTAAAAAAATAATTAAAAACACAAATTTAAGAATTATCAACAATATCAAACTAATTACCTGAGATATTGAAAGTTGAGGTTTTTCATTATGATGTGTAACTAACATTCGTGCAGCACATTCACCATAACATTCGGCATCTTCTGCTCCATGATTTAATATAACATTAATTTCTTTTTCTGTAAATTAAAATGTAATATAATTTATATAATAAAAGATAATATTATAATTATAATAATTTATAATATAAAATATATTTATATTATAAAAGAAAAAATATTATTAAGTTCTTACTTTCAACAGCAATAGGTTGTGAATTTTCAACTTTCTTTTCAATACTTTTTTCAGAATCCAATAAAGGAGACATTTTTTCTGCTTCACTGTCTTCGTCATGAATCTGACAAAATATTTATAAAACAAAAACAACATGGTTATAACTCTTAATTTATTTATATATTTATCAATTCTTAATATAAATAAAAATAATAATATTACAATATCATACATAAGTAATTCTAATAAAAACTATACCTCATTTTCAGGATTTGCTTTTTCATTTATTACTTTCACTTTATCCTTACATTTAACTGGATTTTTAGGTTTTACATCATCTTTATTCGATCCTTTTGAAGATTTATCACTACTAGATGCAGCTGCCTAAAAAAATACAACAATCTTAATTATACTAAAAAAAAGATGTATTAATATAAATGTATAACATACATTGGAACTTAAGGAGTTATCACTAGGACTTAATGATTCACCATGAGAATCCAAACTGCAAGATTTTTTTCTTGAAAGCCTGTCTAAACTCATTCTAAAAAACAATTTAATTTATATAACTTATAATAAGTAAATGTTTGACAAACATAATTTTAAATAAAACATACTTAGACATAGTAAGCCCAACACATTGACTGTCTGGTGAGGATTCTAATAAAGGATCACTAGGAACTTTAGTAGCATTACTATAACGTCGAAAATTTGGACCATTAAGAGCTTCAATTAAAGGAACAGTTTCATATCCATATGGAGTACGTAAATCAATCTAAGCAAAAACAAAATTAATATAAAAAAATTAATTCTCATATTTTAAGTTAAAAAAATATTACTCTATGATTATTATCTAATGTTTTTTGTAGAGCTTTAATTTGTAAAAGAGCTCGAAATGGCACTCGGCAAATTGGACAATTATTTGCTTGGTATCGTAAAGAGTCTGCACATGATTGACACAAACATAAATGGCGGCAAGGCAAAATTAATGTGTCTCGCATGTCACTCATACAAATAACACATTCTGAACTACCATCTTCTAAATCTTCATCTCCGGAATCCTTCAAATATATATTTATAAAAAAAAATTTTTTTGAAAAAAAAAAGAAATTAAAACACAAACTTTAAGTTCTGTTATTTTATTTTCAATTCCATATATTTCTTGAAGCAAATAGCACAGACCATCAACAAACAACTTTTGTTTTAAAGCTTTTAATATATAAGAGCCATCAGAATATTGTTCTACTACTGCAATTGTAGTATGCGACTGTCGTGTTTCTGGAAAATATAAATAAATTACAATTAAATTTGGATGGTTTTAATAAAGTATAATACGTTTAACAAAAAGATATATTTTATTGACCTTCAGAAGTATCATGAGCTACACAGTGTATAGCAATAGGAATTACTTCTTTGTTAAAAATATAAGTTAAATCTTCAGTACTATATACACTAGGATCAAACATATGTAATGGTTGTATGAATTGTTGATTTGAACCACGTTTATAGTGATAAACTTCAGATGTCATTGATGGATCTCGACAATTAAATCTAAACAAAATCAAAAATCATTTAAATGAAAACTAATAATAAAATTAGTTATAAATACTTACGAAACGCCACTAGGTGTAAATTCTTCAGTGCAGAAATAATAAATGGTTATAGAACATGGTGCATCACAATCAAAAGTAAATTCTATATTAAATATAGTTTTGCCTTCTTCAGTGCGTACAAAGCGCAATGATTCTTTTCTGATATTAACCAAACTTTTCAGAGGTTTAGTAGGTTCCCCAGCTTCAGGTGGTGGGTAAGGAAACTAAATTTAGTTTGAACAAAAAATATTCATAATATGATTTTATACAAAAATATTTAAAAATAAATTGATGCATTATTCCAACAAAAAGAATACTAAGCAAAAAATAATTACTTAAAAAAATAGAACAAGTTGTACAGTTATTTATAATATTATAATAAAACGATTATTGTATATAACTTACTGTAGTAGGGCATTTACTAAAAAAATTTAAATCCATATTTTCACCAAACAAATATGCTTCTGGTTGTGGTGTATCAAATTTTTCTCCACCCATAATGAAATGAGTGCTAAAATAATTTCCTGTAAAATAATTAAATTTAGACTATGAAGATAACAGAAATAAATCGATTAAAATTATATTATATTTGTTAAATATTTTAATTAAATAGATAACAATAATATTTTGATACAACAATGTAATTAAATATTTTAATTAAAACCAAAATATAAAGTATGATTGTGTTAAGATTGACTCAAGTTACTTAAGTATATGACATACATACTATAATTTTTGATTTTTAATCATTATTGCACTTTTTAAACTGAATATTTTGTTAACTAATAACAATAAAAATAAATCATAAATTCTAATATATTTATAAATTTTCAACAAACCAGACTTCGGTGGATACTTATAAGCATTATTGGAGTTGTTATCCACTTCTTCTACTCTAGCATTTTGTCGACTAACAAATGCACCCATTTTATCATACAACAGTACGACAGTTCAATAAGTAATTCTTCAAATTATTTAAATACAAACAATTTATTAATGCAAGTTTTTTAACTTAAACCATAGTAATAAATAGAAATATTACTTTACATACCTGAACTATATACTATTTTTTTTTACCATAATATTATTATCAATATTTAGGATATTATCAATCTAGGTCGACGACACATTTAAACGTTAACAACGTCATCTATGGAATATACAATATTTTTAGACGTCATAATAAACGTATAATAAACCAAATTCGAATGTAGCTTCATGTAGATCATATTATCTACTTAAATTTTTATGTTTACATATGATATAATTCATCATCAAATATTAAAATATAAATTATTTAAAACATTGAATATGGAAAATAATATTACAGTCAACGATGTGGATACAGATTTTTTACCTCTAATACATGATATTATCAAAAGGTAAAAGGACTCTTCGAATGTTCTTCGAAAGTTGTTAACAGGTTAACCGTTCTGTTTGTAGTAGTGAAAGAGAAAATCACGAACCTCAAAAGTCGGCACAAGAAATAACTCAGAAAATTCAAGATCTGCAAAAAAAAATTGATCAAGCACGAAGTCAGGTGAGTTAAAATTATTTTATTTTAAAAATTTAACTCAAATAACAAAATATGTCGACGGAGTTCAAAAAACGTAAAGTTATTCAAAACCGACGCAAACGAGCTGTGTCTGAAAGCCAAAGCAGTGAAGAAGAAAGTGCAGTTATTACTAATGAAAAACGTAATAAAAAATTAAGTCCTTTTGTACAAAGTACATCTAGTAAAAAACTCAAAGCACCAGCACTTATTAATGATTCTTCTGATAGCGATCATGAAGTTATTGGTGTTTCATATCGTTCCAAAATGGATACAGATATGAGTGGGCCTAAGGATATGGGTGCTACAGCAACAGTTGAGATTGATACAGAACTTGATAAAGATGCTCAAGCTATTTATGAACGTTCACTACAAGTAAATAAAGAACTTAAAGGTAAAGAGGACGATAAAGTTTACAGAGGCTTAGCAAATTATACTCAATACTATGAGAAAAAAGATACAGCTTTAGGTAATGCATCTAGTGGAATGGTACGAAAAGGACCTATAAGAGCACCAGCAAATTTACGTTCAACAGTTCGTTGGGATTATCAACCTGATATTTGCAAAGATTATAAGGAAACTGGTTTTTGTGGTTTTGGTGACAGTTGTAAATTCTTACATGATCGATCAGATTATAAATTTGGTTGGCAATTGGAAATGGAATCTAATCAAGAAGGTGATTCGGATGGTGATGATCCATCAAAGTATGAAATCAAAGAAGATGATGATAATTTTTTGCCGTTTAAATGCTTGATATGTCGAGACTCTTATGTCAATCCTGTGATGACTAAGTGCAAACATTATTTCTGTGAAAAGTGTGCTTTAGCTCATTATAAAAAAAGTACAAAATGTTTTGTTTGTGAAAAACAAACGGGAGGATTTTTTGATCCAGCTACAGTTATTATAGAAAAACTTAATGCAGCTAATACAGGAAATATGATACATCAATGCACTTCTGATGAAGAATCAGATTAACTATTTTTAATTGACTTATTACCTTAATATTTTTCATTAAATTAATTATTTATTTATGTTTTAATTAATATTACATGCATTTTTATTTTTAAGTTCTTAACATTTAATAAATGTCAAAGAATTAGTTAGAACTTTAGATGGTATTTCTTATATTTCAACGAACAAGAATATTTTACTATTTTAGATTCGTAAACTACCTGGAGTTCAATACAACAGTGAACAACAATTGAAAGCTATGGATGATCTCCGGCAGTCCTTACAAATGAAAAGACAGCTATTATTAAAATATAGACACATGTATTCATTTGATGTACCAAAGTATTAAGTATGCTTTTGAGTATATCCAAAAATAATTTTAATAAGAACTTGTATAACTAAATAAAAATAAAAAATTTATAATTAATATATTTGTTCATTTTTTTATTTTTATAAATTAAGTCAATGTAGTGTAAAGTTAAAAGCTATCGCCAAATGACTTGTAGGATTTAGGTATTATATTGGTTAGATACCTATTTAACATATTTATACCACAAAATTAAAATTATATTGCATTTAATAAACCACAATTATTTACTAATAATAAACTATACTTAGCATAATTTTATGCGCTTACATGATTTAAATGTTTTAAAAATATTAAGACATATCGAAAATAATTTAATTAATTAATACAGTTATTTTGCTTTTATCATAATTTGGTAAATTAATTGTTAAACGGTTCATTGTAGGTTAGTTTTTTTTCAAAACAAAGATTATTTTGATTATACATTGACATTTATTTATCTTACTTAATAGAGCCTAATTACTTATGTAATGAAAAATCAAAGTTTTTTAAGTTATCACTTCTGATCTCCTTAGCTGAAAGAGTATGTTTATATATATTATAACATGTCTTCTAAAAATGTATTTCAATTTTTTTCACATCAACATTTTATTTTTGTTTTATATAACAGAATTTTTATATTTTAAGTACAATTATTGATTTTAGAATATACTTAAATTAAAATTATAGGTATTCACAACAGGGCCAGCATTAAGAGGGGGAGGGTGCAATATTACCACTTATGTTTTATTATTTGTTTTTGAAAGTAGTCAGTAAATTTGTATACTGATGATCCCCCTCTCTCCTTACCAATATTTACTAATACCAGTCCTGATACTTAAAATTCTAAAATCAAAAGCTTTACTTAATTGATTTTTATAATTGCAAATAGGATTAAATTTACAATTAAAAATAAATTAAATTACCATAGGTTAGTATATCAAAATAAAAAACAAATGGAGTAGACAACTAAATATACAGAATTGCAGTTAGAAATATATTGAAGTATAATATATATTTATAATGAAATATTAGTACTAAAGTTTTATAATTTAGTATTACAGTATTACATCTTTGTAAAGTGCCAAAATATAAATGTGTTTTAACCAACAAACTAAAAATTGAAAAAAGACGAAGAATATGTTGAAACCATACCTGAGCGTAACACAAACTACGTATGAAATTAAAAATGTTTTTCCTCAATGAACTGTTAAAAACTGTGTAACATATTAAATTTAATAGGTACTTCATATATAAACATTTGAGTCATAGATCTTAAATCTTAAAGTTAAATTGTATTAATGATACAAGAATATTGGTTTTCAACAATTTTTTTTTAATTACCCTCTTCTAATAACAACCTTTATCCTTATTCATTATTCTTGGTATTATTCAATCTCCAATGAAATAAAACTTAGATATCCAAATTTGGTGCAAAAGCATTACTATAACCCTTTTGATAGGAAATATATTTAATAAAGGGTTGTTTTGTATATTTAAATGTAAGTTATAAGTATAATACACAAATCAATGCTAAGACCCATATGGGCCTATGGGATCCAAATATGGGGATGTGCCAAGCCTTCCTAAATACGAACCATCCAGGCCTTCCAATCAATCTCTCTACGACAAATAACACCCGAACCATGGTATGTCTCTAATATCTTATTACACAATGACCTAAAAATTGAAACAGTTCCTATTATAGCTAAAAATTATTATAAAATATTCACATCATATCTATCAACCATTTAAACCCACTAATATCCTATTTAGCGTGTCAATCCATCCCAGACAATCCCCCACATCGACTAAAAAGAAATTGGTGTCGTGATCTTTTGAACTCCGATCTGTACTAATTAACAAGACCCCCTTTCATGTCTGATGGTATTCACACTGGTGAACTTTCCTCTTTATGTAATGTCATGTTGTCGTTAGTTGTTACCAAATTTACTTAATGTATACATAATTATAGATTGTAAATACACTTGGCTCGGAAGAGGAAATCAAACGAAGAGTGGGTATAACTAAGACTGCGATTGCCAAACTGATCAAAATATGGAAGGATCATGATATTAGGAAAGGAACGAAGTTATATCTAATGAAAACACTGATATTCTCTATAATGACATATGGTTCCGAATTATGGACCCTAAATTCATCGTGTCAACAAAGAATAGAATCATTTGAAATTATTGCATATAGAAAAAATGTTGCGAATTCCATGGACCGACCATAGAACGAATTCATAAAACAGGAACTTAATATACAACCCCAAGACCACCTCTTAATCACAATTCTGAGCCAAATACTAAAATTCTTCGGTCACGTGATAAGAAGATATGGTATTGAAAAAGATATTATCCAAGGAAAAATCGAAGGAAAGAGGAGCAGAGGCAGTTTAACCTAACCTAACCTTGCTAGCGTTCACCCAAAAAAGTCCCGTTCACACATTGATTGTGCTCCAAACTACCATGTATTACTCACCGACATAAAACTAATTTTTATACGGCCACCTGAAGCACAACAAATGTGTCCTCCGCTAATTATTTAATCGCTTATAGACAAACTTCTTAACAAGAAAATTTGCAAAAACTTTTATTTTTTATAAACATTTTTGTTAATTACAGAATGTGTATAATAAAAAAAGATAATCAATTATAATTTACTACAGGAATTTAATATTTTTGTACATAATTGTTAAGGGTGGTTCACGTTCTCCTGTGCACCATAGTACGAGCGATTAACATAAAAAAATTCTAAAAAATATAGTTTTCAATCATTGTTGTACATTTCATAGAGATTGACATTTAAAAGTAGTGAATTATTTTAAAGAAACTAGTAATTTTCATCGTTCATGTAAGTCGATTATTTTTAATAAATTAATCAAAAAATGAATCTATTTTAAATATTATCTTCACATAATCATTTAAAAATGATAAAATGGTCTTATCAGTTTAATTATCATGTTTAAATAAACTGATAAGCTCACGCATGCATGATAAGAATTAGATATATTAGGAATTTCCGGATCATATATTTTATTAACAGAGTACATTAAAAATTAAAAGTATTAAATTGTAATGTGTTCTGTGATTCAACTCCCATATTAAAAGAGTTAACGAGCTTATGGGTTACACATCCTTAATAGTTTTGATTACTCTTCAATTTTAAACTTCCTCTTAATACAGTGCAATTTTTTTACTGATGAGATTTTTTAATGTAGTTTTTTTTTCCACGAAAATACCAAAAATTATGCCCAAAAAAAGTGCTAAACCAGTTAAAAATAAAATAGAGACCATTATTCAGTCAGGACCAATAACGACAGACAAATCTGGTGGAATTATCATAAAAATAAATGCTAAGCCAGGAGCTAAAAACAACAATATAACAGGTTTGTATGATTTCAATTTTGATAAAGTTTTTTAAAATTATAACTAATGTATACTCATCGCTTGGATTTTAGTATAATTTTAAATATTTTTACCAAGTCCTGTCAATATTTTTGTAATTTAATAATTCTCAAATTATATTTTTTAAATTAATATGTGGTTCATAAGATGGGATTAAGTTATTTATAAACAAAGTAAAAATATCAATTTTATGCAATAATACTCATTTTTTTTATACCAATTTTAGTGTAATCCTGTAATAATAAAATTGTTATTACATATAATAAATGAATATGATATATAATAAAATGAATATTAAATTTAAGAGTCTTTTAGAAGATATAAAGTACAATGCACTCTGGATTATTTGGGAAATATGATGGCATGGCATTCACAAATAAGAAAATTCTAAGGATAATTCACTAAATTTAAATTTAAATAATTATATTATAAAAATAATAAAATATCGTAATGTTGTATAGTATTTAACACTTTAAATTTTGTTTAAAATGCATAAAATATAACATATTATAATTAAACTATTTATTTTTTTATAAAATCTTTTTATTTTAAAACACTTCTTTTTAACTTGTAGTTTAAATGCTTTGAATACCTTACCTAAATGTTATAATATATTATATGTGAAAAACATAACATTTTTTATTTTAACATATGTACAATATGTACATGGTTTGTTCTGCAAATGAATTAAGATAATCGAGAGTACACGGTATATACTATCAAAATCCTTGGAACTAAAAATTTTATAGGTACTTATGCCTATACACCATATCATAATTTTTATATTTATGCAGTAATTTACGAGTATTATAATTTGTATCTTTATTAAGCAAATATATTAAAAATGATAATTAAATCATATTAAACTATTTGTATCATAATTATGGCTGAAACTACTTAGGTTAAGTAGATTAAGAACTAACCTAATGTTGATATTGTTTTTAATTTATAATTAGTATTGTCTTTTTAAGATATAAGTTCTGATGGTGTTGGTATTCAAATAAATGCACCCCCAACTGATGGCGAAGCTAATGCAGAATTAATAAAATATCTTTCAAAAGTACTATGTTTAAGAAAAAGTGATTTAACTTTAGATCGAGTAAGTTTGATTTTAATTTTTTTTTTATTATATTAACTATATATTATAACTTATATATTTATGTATAATATAAATATAAAATATAATTCATTAATTTACTCATAGTAAATAAACTACTGTGGTTTAAATATATATATATATTACGTTTAATCTTTAATGTAAAACAATTTAACTGTCTAATTCTTTGTTCATTAAATATTCACTGGTGTGATTTTTTGATATTATTTTCAACATTTTTAATTAAAAATTTGATCTAGTAATTGGTACTTAGCATTTTAAAAAGTTTAAAATTTTATTAATTTAAAATTTGAATTATTTTATGCATGCACTTATATACTTATTTAATTTTAAATCCATTTTAGGGTTCAAGATCAAGAAGTAAAATTGTAATAATTCATGAAACATCATTAGGAATAGAAGGTGTTACTGAAAAAATCAATCAAGAAATTAAATACAATCATTAGTTGAACATTCACATTATTATTAAAAAATTAATTTTGCATGTAAAAATAAAATCATATATGTAAATTAATTGATTAACTAATTATAAATTAAATATAAGTCTTTTTTAAAATAAAATAGTTATTCATGAAAAAAGGTATACTGATTGTTACAACTTTTATTAAATTAGTTTTTGTTAAATAATGCTTATATTTTTTTTGATACAATTATTGTAGATAAATAATAATTAAATTAATATTTTTAATTTAAATATGATATATAATTATATCTATCATATTAAGATATGATATAATTATAACTTGCATTGTTATTACATTTTATTTTAAAAATGTGTAAGAGATATATTAGGGTCTCATTTTTGGGAGGCTACATTGTTTTTGATATCACAAAGGAGCTTAACCCATAAACTCTATAACTATAAATTACCTATTTTATATTATAATACTATACAAATCTTTTTTAATATTTTAACAGAATAACAAATGTATTTTATAAGCTCAAGCAGTGCTGGCTTAAGGATTTGCAGGGTCTGGTGTAAGATCATTTTTTTATATATGAAAGAGTTCTCTTTCTTAGATATTTGCACAAAATACATAAATTGTTTCCTAGTAAGAATAAGAGTGGGGCCTGGTGCTTGGGCATACCTATACCCCTCGCGACATTCCTGCGCTCTAGTAATATATTTTTATTTAATACCTGTATTATTCTAAAATAATTGAAATTGCAAAAAAAATATTATTGATTCTGGATTTGACAAACACTTTCATTTTTGAGGGTTAATAATTATGAATAGTTCACAAACAATGTTTCATATTCAGATCTGTATATTTTAAAACACCTCAGTAGGTGCACTTGTCATGTGTGCACCCTTCTAGTTGTGGCATTGTCCCTGAGCCTGCCCTTTTTTAATTAAAGCGTGGGCCTATCATTGGCGTTTTTTCTGGTTCCCAAAAGTAACAATAATTACAACTAGATTATATTCCACAACAGGATACATTTTTTTTATAAATTATACGACATATTTATATTGCAACTTCACGTATGAAATTATCATCGGATAGTTGATTTATATTTTTAAATAAATAATATAATAATGTGAACTAAAGAAAAAAAAGTAATGTGAAGATATTATGCAGATTGGTACACCAGGTAACTTTGGTTATCCACATGGTATATATATATATATATATATAAGTTTAATACACATACATGTGTGTAGGTACAGGTAAATAATTATAATATCAAATAGGAATATTAAAATTGTATGTAGTTAACTGAATTTTGTATGTATTATCCAAGTCGGGAACTTCTTAGTTTGATCACTGTTTTCGGTTATTTTTTTTTCCTATACGATTCACCGCGATATCGGTTTTCTAACCGTCCGAAACAACATTTTGAATCGCACTTGAAGTTCTATCGGTTTTTATCGTTCCAGTTCGTTAAATCCGAAATTTTCGTGTCCGCAAAGTTCCAAAACATCAATAATCTTGCACTGTTCGTAATGTTTTGTTTCGATTCGGTTCAACTGCAGGTTTAGGCGTGTAGATGGGTACATTATAGCGAAACGCTGTAACATACGGGTGTACGGTATCAGTGGCGTGCCCGGATTTGTCAACAGGGGAGGGATATTCAATATTATAATGACACGTTTACTAAATCGGTTCTGGATACGAAGTCTAAAACGTAATCAGGGAAGTATTTTGAGCTTTCAGGCCCTCCAAACAGTTTGTAACATGATTATGGCTGTAACATAGTTTATGCATATTGTTCGGAAAAAAGACAACATGGAGGATTGAGTATACATCCCATATCCTTCTCTCGGGTGCTTCGCCGGTGCAGTTATGGTAGTTGAATCGTAAAAAAAATATCGGTTAGAACTTAAACGGTGGCTGCGGTCGGTTGAGTCCACGGATAGTAATGGTGTCTAGAACCTTCCCCGTGTCCAGAAGGCAATTTTAGTTGCTGGTCGTAGTGCGGCGTCGATTGGATTCTCTGCTGCTGCTGCTGCTGCTGAAGCGGATACGGCGGCGCCGGTATCTGTTTGGGCAACTCGCTAGACGTCACCGACAGCTCGGCCAAACTCCATCGGTGCGCGGTCACCGCTGTCGGCTTCCCGGACACACATTGACAGAGGGCTAGTAACATCAACCAAAAGCACACGGACATGCGGAGCTCGTGGGCGGGAGAAACGAACGACGTGCAGGTCGTCATAAGTTTGTTGACATTCTGGAAGGAAATTAAAACAATTACAATTATTATTATTATTATTATTATTTGTTTATTTATTCGGACGATACTATTTATTACATGCGGTAGTAACGCTGAATAAGTGACTGATTAAATTAAACTTTTTACTTATATTACATAATATATCAAATGAATTGTCTCAGAAAATTGTACTAACTTATATTAATAGTGAAGTACTGAAATAGGTGCCCCTTGAATTTTTTGTGGGCGAGGTGCTTAAAATGAATAATTCAAATTGCATTACATGATGAAAACAAATTCGGCGCTACTGTTAGACGAACGATAAAGAACCTATATTATAGGTATATTATATGTTATATAAATATGATATATAGTATATAGATATATATATCGTTTCATTTAGGCTCGAGCTATGACAAGAGCATAGCCGGTGAGAGGGTGGGGCAGTGAGGACTAGAGCCCCGGGGCCCATGCCTTTGAAAGGGCCCGTCATCTCAGCTTTTTATTCAAAATTATTTGATAATGTTATTTGCCGTAACATAAGATGCAAATTTTAATATTTTTATTGTACTAAAGTATGTACAAGTAGTATGTATCTTGACCAAACAAGTGTAAAGGGGCCTGGAACCGATCAGCCTCGGGGCCCTCAAAAGCTCTTGACGGCCCTGGACAAGAGCCACGTTGAGTATCTGATATCTCGATTATATCATTTTGTTTTAGTGCAGTTTAACAAAAGAGCCATTTTAAACACTGATAGATAAATTTGTATTTTCATACTTTCACCGACTGAGAAAAATAACTTTCAAATTTTTCATTTTATATAATCACAAGGTATAGAAGTATTGGAACAAATCATTATGAAAATGTTAACGTATCACAATTGAAAAATCAAATATTTGGCTTATAATTATTATATTAAGTTAATAAAATAGAATAAACGTACTCGATATTTATACTTCGGTATTTATGTTAACAGAAATTATTACTTTGAATTTCAAATGTCTATAAACCTGCAAAATACCTATTGTATGAAACAAATTAAAACAATTTTTAATTATTGCAATTGATTTAATAAAAATATAACTAATGTAAGTTGAAAAAAATGAAAGCATAAACGGTTAGGTGTAATAATGGTTATTTTTAATTAAATACAATTTTCAAAATGTCAACGACAGAAACTAGAAATTAATTAGCATTCATCCGTTTCAATTGTATTGAACATGTATGACACTGCCGCAGACTCATAAATAAAAAGTCAAATAAACTATCATTATAAATAAAAAGAGACAACAATTATCTAATTTGTATTAACTTATTATCAGTGAATATTTCAGGAGGTGACTCGGAAGGGGTGTTACCCTCTGAAGAAAAATGTATTTATTTAATAATTATTTACTTTTATGGCATATCAAATATCCTCCGATAATTTACGATGCCCCCCGTAATAGTAGATCTGAAATAAACACTATTAAAATAACCATTATGCTTATCAGTATACGCGTTCTTTCCGAAATTCAATTTCTGATCAAAAAAGAAACTATATAAACAATTTTCGATGTACATTTACTATAGAAGAGTTATATAACAGGAATATAAATATATTATTAGATACACTATAATGACTATATTGGAAATTGAAATAACTAAAATTGTATTAAAAAAATTAATGCTTCAAAATTAATTTAGTAAAAAATTGTATTCGTTATTTAAATTAAAAACTTGATTGAATAATAAACCATAAATTAATGTATGAAATAAAAATTTTAATTACATTAATGTGGTATACTTTCTTTCAAATAGACAAATGATTGTTTAAAATCCAATTTTAAGTTGACATTATTTTTAGTCTAAGTACGCTTGTATTAATATATAATATATATATTATGTTATAATAATTAAATTATAACAAGTAAATTGAGTTTCACAAAATATATGTATAAATTGTGATGTACTATTGATTTAATATATATAATGTAGATAATACATCTGATGTGAGTGAAACAGACTAAAAATTGAGTAGCTTATCAAGTCTTAGTATGATGCATGTACTTTTTTCATTATTAATTGTACCTACTAGAGTGTAACATTGATAACCATGTGACATATTATGAATATAAATTATTTTGCTATTTTGAAAAGATATTAAAGAAAGTAGTAAATAAGCAATTATAAATGGATTTTAAACCAATTTTCTGTACAGTGAAATGTTTTATGCTTTGTTTTTTTTTTTGCGATAAATATTTATTGACAATGTTTTATTATATTATGAAGTTATTATTTACTATTTTGGTTCTTTGAATATGTTTCATCTAATCATAATTTATGTCCTACTCTAAATATAATATTGCAGTTGATAGGTTACTTTAGAACATGTAAACGCATAACATTACATTTACACGAGGTAGGTAGATTTTACATTTTCTGTGTTAAAATTTATAATTATTCTTGTTCTTAATGTAGGTTTTCTACAGTTTAAACTGTGTATCAATTTTGGATTATAGATAAATAATTTTATGTATGTCATAAAATATTAAATATAGTAAATAATAAACTAAAAATAAATATTATTTCATAATAATATTTACAAACGTGCAAAAGTTGCCTACATTGTAAAATATATTTATCTTTAGTTTTTAAGAACAATTGAATTACTTTCACTTTTAAAGTTACATTATTTTAAATATATATTAGGGTGGTCCATTTTTTTAAAAAAACTTAATTATATTTAGTTTTTAATCATTAAATTTGTTAAGTCACACGAAAAAGAAAATTGGGTAAAATTTGGAAGACATTACTCAACCTCTTCTGATGCCGTGTATGATTTAAAGTTGAAAATGGAAGTTTAGTTGTTTTTTAAATTTATGTAAAAAAAAGCTTCTTAGTTTATTATTACGTAAATCGGACTTCTACAATAAAACAGCTAAACCAAAAAAAATGTTAATAATTACCTTTTTTTAAAAAAGGAATTTAATATAATTAAATTCTATTAAATATGTTTTATCTATTCTATAAATATTTGTAAAAAAATATATTAAAATAATTAGAAAAATCCATTTTGTCAAAACACTTTTTTTTGTTTTTTTTTTTCGAAAGTAAGGAATTTAGAAAAAATGTTATTTTGTTATGTTTTATATGTATTATTTTGCTCTTAATTTATTTTTCTACATTTTTACGCTAAGTACAATAGTAATTTACATATATTTGAAAAAAAATTAAATTACCATCTTCTGCCATTCATCAAACCTGCCAATAAGCACTAAAAGTGGTTGATTAATGTCTTTCATATTTTACTAAATTAGTTTCTCATATGACTTAATGAACCGAAATACATTTAATAAAATATATCACACATATAGAAAATAATTAAATGATTAAAGAATTAGAAGCGAGAATCCATGCTGGAAGCAAATACTTTTTCAGACTAGCGAAGTAATTGGGAGCTTAAAAAAACTAATATATACTAAACTTAAAAATAAGTAATTTAATATAATTAATTCATAAATACAATATTAATACCTACAATAATACATATAAAAATAATTTATTTCTAAACAATTACAACCACATGATATAAATTAATTTTATATTTCTCTATACCTTTATAGCGAGTCACTTATGACTTTTGAACTTTTTTTTTCTTCGAGAGAGAGAGAAATCGAAACTAGGAAACCCCTCGAAAATACGCCACTGGATGTTTATTAATACAGATCAATTAAACAATTTAAATGTTTATATTATTTAAATAATTTTTTTATGATGGGTACAATGGTTAAAATCTACCCCTAGACGACAAATTCGTTAACTCGGTATTATATTATAGCTATTATTTTATTTAAGTAAAACAACATTAATAAGAAAATAAATTCCGTTGTAGCCAAAATAAAATGCAGTATTTTAAATAATTTAATTATAAAGATGGTAATTACTAGTGCTCTTGATTTGATGAGGATTGATTAATACCCGGGTATCCACAAACCCAGATACACGGGTTATACCCGATTTTGTGGTTAGTGGGTACCCATTACCCAACATTTTTGGGTACCCGATAATTTTTGATATACGTAAACGATTTAGCTAATTCTTAACTGCGAAGAGGTAATCAGTATCAAATCATACATTGCACAACTATTTGAATAAAAAATATTAAAATATCTCTTCTTTTAAATTAACAAAATTACGTTTTAAAAATAAAATATTTAGTATTTTATGTGAGTTCTATTAGTGATATTATATATAATAATTATTTTATTCAAGTATAATGTCGAATAACATGTTAAAAGCTATTATGAAGCCTATATTTAAGTCTTGCTGATAACAGATATTGTGGCCTTATTCGTTACCTTTTATGTGTATAGCTACGCAGAAAATAATAAGTAATCACAATCAGTGGCGTACATACGGGGAGAGGGGGGGGGGGAGATCGGATTCAAACCCACCCACAGAGCCAAAAAAAAAAAAAAACGGTTAGTGGCATTCGGAGACTGTCGTGATAAAGCTATTGCATATTAAATAAATAAGAAGTTGATATAATTTTAAATTTTTTTATTATTCTAGTTATTCAGGAATTTGTATCATAGCAACTACGATATTCCATTAATTACGGGATTCCACAGGTATTGGTCACGCTTTTTCGTTACGAAAAATTTCTTTTCAGTCACTACACCAGTCCTGCGATAAAAGCTATGCAATAGCTTAAAAATTGTGGTATAATTTTTGAAAACAACTAAAAAAATATTATAATAATTAAATAATAATATTGATAGGTGTTTGAAAAGTTTTGTTAACTATACTGTTTTTATATTCCTATAGCAACTAATTTACCGTAATGTAAAAATAAACTGTAAATTGTTAAAAAAAGTTGTATAAAATAATATCTGTTTACGAGTATAGCAGTTATTTATCTGTGCAACGAAAAAAATATAAGATAACGAAATTATGTGTTTCGTTATAATCGTTTACTGTAATAATAACGTAACAATTTTAATTTTATGTATTGGAATTATTTTACTATTCTATGAAGTTAAATATGCGGAATCCGGAGACTATATATTTTGTAGGCCAGTATAACTTGAACATTATTTCTCCAAGTGTTTTATATTATGAATTATGATCTACAAGTTACCCTATGGAAATTCTTCGAAAGTATTTTTAACAAAAACTTAGGTATCTAATACTGTGTTCACGTTGAGATTAGTATTTTTTTTTTGGTTTGCAGTTTTAAAAATGTCCCTATACTCGTATATGTGGCGGAAAGTTGAGTTTTTGTTTTGTTTTCTTGATTTGCGGTCTAGAACCGTATATTCTTAACATTTTGCGCCCAGAAGCAAAGTTAAAATGGCATCTCCTACGGAGATCTACATTGGTGGAGAGATCAATATAAGGGTAAATAAAATATGAATTTTTGATTTTTAACAAAATAGAGAATCTATTGATAATGAAATTATGTGTGTATTTTTTAAGTATTTAATAATTTTATTTTTCTTCTTCCCTCCCTTACCAAAAGAGAAAAAATGTTGTGTACATTATCGTGTAAAGCATCCCATACACCGAACGATTTATTTATCGATAGATTTATCGTCAAACGCGGTCGCACAGACAGATTGATACGCTGGTTGGTTGGACGCGTGTCGTCGTGTCTGCCAGTTGACGCTCTCGAAGCGTCAACACGACAACCGCCGACATGTCGACAAACCTGTTGGTGCGTGTATGGTGTTGTCGATATCAACCGCGCGTCTGCGCGTTTACAAAATTATAACCTGCCATATAGTGACTGTGACTTGATTCGGTTCATTTATTAAAATTTAAAATTGAAGTTGCAAATTTTATACATTGCTATGGAATTCGATAAAAAATTTGTTGCCGAATTCATCGACGAATATAAAAATCATCCAGCGTTATGGAAATTAAAAAGTGACATAGCCAAAAAACACAACACAGAACTTCGCACACTAGTGCTCTTGATTTGATGTGGGTAATACCCGGGTACCCAGAAACCCAGGTACCCTGGTACCCATTTATCCGGGTAATACCCGATTTTATGGGTAGTCAATGTTTTCGGGTAGTGGGTACCCATTACCCAAAATTTTCGGGTACCCGATGGTTTTTGATGTACATAAACGGTTTAGCTAAGTCAATAGTTAATTAATTACTCATATTTTAATAAAAATATGTATTTACATACAAATCCCAGCTCTAGTAATGAGTATACAAACTATAACGGGTACCTGATCCATAACGGGTACTCAATCCATAACGGGTACCCGAAATTTTATTAATCGGGTAATACCCGTAAAACCCGGGTACCTGGCTACTAGTAATTACTTACACGTTTTTTGTAACATTTCTTTTGGATTATTTTCATTTAATAATTATTACCACACTAAAGTTTCTAATTATCTAAAAAAATTATGATTTGATAATTTTTTAATATTCAAACTAACCTAGAAGATTTTAGATGAGATACTCCGAGTCTGTATGTACCGATAAATCCAATTTATAGTGAAGATAAGACCGAAAATTATTCGATAATTTCTCATTAGAATTGAAGAATTTGATAAAAAAAAACATTTGTTGGAGATACTGTAAATGCACCTCTTTCAACAATTCCAGTAGGAGTTAATACAGTTGACATAACCATAGCTGCTTACATTAGAAAGTTACTATAAGAATATCAAGAATAATATATTTTGGAATATCTTTAAGCGAAGTTATAATTGCACAACCAAGGGGGATCGAAACTCAATAAATTAAGTTAAGTTAACCTTACCCCATTTTTCCCACTTAACCCTTTCCGAGATTAAATTTTTTTCAAATTTATAACCTCTTCTCCCCTTAAAATCCTAGTTGGGCCACTGTTTGATATATTTTGTAATTAAAATAAGATATCTTAATACGAATAAAATATTCAATAACAGTTTTGTATTGTTACTTAAATTACATTTTTGTTGATATTAAAAGAAAGTTTTAGGAACCCGATTTTATAAAGTAGCATTTTGATTAGTCACAATAAACATAAGAAATAGTGCTCTTCTATAGGTTGGTACATTATAATAATGTCGAAGACCGATGTGAAAAAGAATAAAGAAGACTGTTACTTTCGTTTTAATTTGGCCCTCACACGTACAATTGGTGAAAACGAATCGATAATTTGGTATAAATTGAATGAAAGACGTCCGCAAATTTCCTTTTCATGAGTTGAATGTTAAACATTGACAATATAAAATAGGAACGTTGACAAATTACACGTTCACACGGACACACACGTAACTGTGTTATATATATATATATATATATATATATATATATAGGTACCTGTATATTATGTTTGTAAGCAGTATTGTCCTGTTTAATGTTTTCCATATGCAGAGGTAACATTTCGATTTCAATCACTTTATCTATACTACACCTGAGCAGAATTTAAATAGCAAAAGTAGATTTCTGTCTGGAGAAATTTAAATTTAAAAAAAAGTTTCACAAAAATCCACAGTGGCAAGATGAATCACAAGAACAGTCAATTATTCAAAATCATTTGAAATTTCACAATCAATTTTCAGCGACTTGCTAAAGTATACGGTAATATGCCATGTCGAATGTCAGACATCAATTTTGTTGAAAATAATCCTAGGGAACGGATCAAGTAACTTGTCCAACGATCCAAAACCAAGTTTGAGTGCAAATTATTACTCTTCCGTTCGGTGAAACTGAGAAGTTACAGGAAACTGCGATTAAACAGATGTTATGACAGATGTAAAAATAACTATCATTTAAATAACCGTTTATAATCCTTAATTCTATTCGAAAAGTTAAAATTATAAAAATATTATATTAACACATTTTATATGCATGATATACAGGTACGTTATTATATATTATTATTATTTTATGAGCGGAATTTTTTTTTAAGTTTTAGGCACAATTACAATTAAATTATACAAAATGTACTTAAATATTGACAATTAAATTGTACAAGATATAGTACACACCGATGTAAATATATAATTTTATATTAAAGACGAAGGTCCCAAATTATCTGCAAGTATCAATCTATGAATTGTTTCGTTGCACATATCATTTATGAATGATGTAGGGATATGAAATGGTAAGTTTGAACTGATTAGATATTATATAAAGTTGATGCGTTATCTAAGTTTAGTCTTTAGATTTAATAATAGACAGATACGTGACAAAGAAAAAATTGTTTTTGAATTATGAGATGTCACTTAGGTAGTAATAAAAAAAAATGCATTTTAAATATAATTTATCTATTACCTATATTATGTTGCACGTATGATCTTAAATTTTCTATTTTGAACAATAAAACTATCATATCACGCTTAATGCATTATTTTATGTAATAGTACTTAATACTCCGGTGAACTATTATTAAGCAATACATTATTTGAATTTTAACGATAAATTGAAATAAATGTAATGCATATTGTATAGTTAAGTTAGACTCATGGTCAAAGAATATTTTTATTTTATGGTGTTTTAGTAATAACTGATTATGAGAAAGATTAAATTATAATTTTAAATCGAATGTTATCGGGATGAAAATATTGATTTTTCTTTCTTACCATACAAGTACGAGTGTATAAAGAAAAAAGTTTATAACTAATATTTTAATTTCAAAATTCCTATAGATATCATAACTAAGGTACATCAAATATTCTTAAGATTTTTAATTATTTTTAAAATTATTTTAAATGGTGAACCATTCCAGCCATCAAGTATATATCATACAACACTTTATATAAAAAGAATCAATTATTATATTTAAATGTTACAATATGTGATTATATTTTTAAACTATTGTGAAACACAAAAAATTAATGATATACTTAAAAGTGCATTCATATTTTTTAACATAAATAAGTAATTAATTTTGGAAGTTTTAAGTTATCAATCCTATTAAATATTGGACTCAATAAAAAAAAAATAAAAAAATAAAAAGACTTTAGAAAACAAAAAATGTAATAAAAAAAAGGATCAAACAATTAGACTGAGTGATAACCGTTTTTATAGATAATTTCTCTTTTCGAATATTTTGACGTATATATTACTTATATATAATTTGACATAAAATTATAGTTAAACCAAAATATTCAAAAATTATTCTGAGCGAAAATCGATTATTTACTATTTTTTAAGACTTTTGTATTTAGAAAATATAATTAAACTAATTTTGTATTTAATACAATATATACTATAATTTAATAGTATCATGTAAACTAAAAATTATACTCAATAATATAAAGTAATAAAATAGATTACAAGGTTATATTATTAATCATAATTCAAAATTCAAACACTTATAAAAAAAGCAAACCGGAATACAAATGGTCTAATTATTTAGTAAATATATTTTAGAACGATATTTGTATTAATTATAGTTTTATTGCATTTAATTTTAAAATTTTAAAATAATAATTTTGTATTAAAGTGTAGTTTTTCTATTTCATAAACATTTTCGTTTTTGCTAAAATTTTAATTTTTCAATGTATTTAAATTTATTTTGATTTCAAATATTTTTGAAAATATAATTAAATTAGTATGAGAATTATTTTGAAATAACATTTTTCATCTTAATATTTATATTATAAACATTTTCTGATAAAAAATATTAATTTTATTTAAAATTTATTTAAATTTCACGCTAAAGATTTATAATTACCTGAATTCGAACCAAATAACTAAAAATACATTTTGTTGAAAATTTGTTTTCTTTGTATTTTTTTAGTTTTTCGTGACTTATTTAGAAGGATTATAAGTGCACTTTTCTAATTCTTGCTTGCATTAAAAAAATATTTTTCTTAGTTATCAATTATTTATCAAGGTTTTACCATTACAAGGGATGTCGAGCACGCTCAAACTAAAAACTAAATTAATATAAAAGCACAAGTATGTAATATATAAAATCAATAACTTAAAATGTTGTTAAAAATTCATAATGATAATCCTAATAATTACTAAAAGCTATAATAGAAAGTAATACCACTTTTACATCAATTATTTTTACAACACAATGAAGATAGAATTTTTCCTTATCATACTATCATTGATGAAAATTCTAAATCAGGTCAAAACAACGAAAAAAAAAATGAAACACATTAACTTAAAATTATATAATTTTTCAATACGTTCGAAACTTTAAAACTGATTATTGAACCATATAATTGATTCTTTTGTGTTAAATTTTTTACATAAAAATATTATAAGAGTTACATGTAATTTCCAAACATTCTGATTAGAAAATACCTGCGTACTTAACTACATAGAACTACACAATATACAATACAACTACACAACAACAAAAACACGCCATTATAAACGTGTATGTACAATAAGTACATATTCACTCAAAATCTAAAATTATTTAAGTGATATATAATGTGGACGTTTCTAAATCTAAATATCATTAACTTATAATGTTAGAAAATATTTACTTTTTAGAATTTTAAATTAAAATTAACCTTTGACGTATATAAAAGAAATTACATTTTATTTTTCATTCAGTGAAAGTCGAATTCGTGTACAAAATAAATTCTAAAACTTCATTATTCCAGTAGCTCAAACGAATGTAAAAATTAGAAAAATATGTATTTATGCATGTAAATTAAATAATTAGTTTGATACATTAATTGATACCACAATAAATACATATTAACTATTTTAGTAAGACAGTCAATTATTAAATAAATGTTAATTATAAAATAAATAAAAATTTAATGACTGTTAAAGTATTATTATGGTATAAATTATGAACTTTTTTTTTGAACCTCAACGGCATTTTATGTTGATCATGATTTACGTTTATCGATAATTTTTTTATAATTACAAATAAGTTATTAAAATATTCGATTAATAAAAATAATAGAAATAAAATTTCATAAAAAATATCACATCTACAAGAATACGTTAATTGATATCAGTTTAAAAATAAGTATCTAGAACTTTTAATTTTTAATATTAAAAACAAAATAACAAACTAGATTTAATTTAAGATGAGTCTATCAAAAGATTTGATGTTTTTCCCAGTTTTCCTTTTATTTTTCTGTATTTATGTAAAAATCATAACTATTTCCAGAGACAAGAACTACTTATCACTATATCCTACTATAGGTATTTAAAATGTTGGAATTTTTACGGAAATATTTAGCTGTGACAGCGCTAATTTAACATAATAAATAACTCATTGTTATACTATCGCAAAAAAATAATAAAATACATCGAAGACAGGAAAATTTAACTTCAAATCTTTCGTAGGATCTAAGAAGCAGATTTTTTAAAGTGATTTTGTAATGATTTGTTAAAGTGGAATTAAAATCTCAAATAATGGATTTTTTTTTACGAATGTTGACAAAATATAACTATTGGCTGATTCAGATTGAAAGTCCGGGCATCCCAATTTAGATATTTATATATACTATACACCCCATTAAATGTATAACCGTATAAACTATAATATTGCTGTTATACATCATTAGAAAATCTTGAATACCTTAAAAATAGATAAATATATTATGTAATATTTATAGAAATACCGCCAACGCAGTTTTTAATAAAAATGTTTAGTTAAACGTGATATATACATTTGTGTAATAAAAGTTTTTACTGAAAATATTACAGAATTGTAAAACATTATTAAAATACATTTGTTTTTTTGCTAGTGTAGGTTTCAAAATCTACTGGGTACAATATATTTATATAGTGTTTATACGTTACAAGGGGCGCATGTAAACTCCGCCACAAGTACCTTTTTTTACTGTAAACTCCACCAGAAAAATAAAACCGGTAAAGTTAGGTTCATGTAAACTCCGCCACTGAAAAAAATCAGATAAAATTGAGTTAATCTAAACTCTGCCAGTGAAAGAAAATCAAGTAGTAGTATAAAAATTATAATAAAAAAAAAATCATAATGAATAATCAATATACCCTAATACAGAGGTTCCCAAATTGTATTTCCCAAAATTAGGTCGCAATTATATTTTTGGTGGGTCGCGCTATATTTTTATATTAAAAATTAATATATATATATTTTTTTGTAAGCAACTGATTCACTAAAAAAAATAGGTCATTCATTGATATTGTGGGTCGTCAAATTTTAAAAAATTCCCAAAATGGTTAGGTATTTAAAATATATTATAATACAATTATAATAAAAAGTTTGGGAACCTCTGGCCTAATAATCTAAAAATATATAGTTATGTCATGGATGTAAACTAAAATTATGTGATACAATTTGTAAATATTGTAATTCTTGTATTACTCCATAAGTGTACTTATTTATAGCATCCTGTAACAGTGTAATTTTCTTTTTTGATTTCGAAATTTTTAGCTTATTTACTTGAGACATGCCATTTAGTTTTATGTAAGTTTGGGTTTGAAATTCGATAAGAACTTTACTAAAAATATGAACATTCGGTTAACTTTTATAAAATGAATTTCTTAGTTGACTATTAAAGGATTCACAGGCATATATAGTTCTGGTAAAAGTTTACAACTGACGGAGTTTACATATACCCATTACAGGTAAGAAAAAAAACCGGCAGAGTTTACATTAGACCTTTAATTACCTTTTCATCTTAGCCGATATTCAGGCGGAGTTTAAAATCACCGTTACAAGAAACTACGTCAAATTGACTAAAATGTATTCTATTACATAAGTATGGATTCTTAACCCTAAAGACAATTAATTTTTCAAATTTATAAAAGAAAATCCCAATAACAGAACCGTTCAACATTTTTGTATTGTACATACATTTTTTTTGCCTTAATCGGTGTTAACTATAACAAATATTTCACTTATATCATAAACACAGATCAACCAATATCAACTAAATAGTTCAGTATCAAAAAGCTTCAAGAATTTATCAAGAGGTTATACAATACGTATTTGATTGAAAATACATAAGAAATAGTTAGAGAAACAAAAGCTTTCAAAGTATCTATATTTTATAGTGGCTGTCTACCTTGACCAACTAACTATCTGATGAATTCAATAAGATCAAAACAATAAACTAGTAATTATAGACTATCGTATTATCGTATTCTCATATCATACAGTATTCATATCAAATCAGTGGTGTTCTACTAATTCGGAGAAAGTTAATACTATCTCGAATTGAACATTAAATAATAACGATATTATACTAAAAATATTGTTTTTGAACGTGTTAAGTATAATAGTTGTTATAAATTATAGCGTTTTATGTGCGACATACTGACAGGTGCGTGAAGCTAAAAAGATATATAAAGCTGGATAAAACGTCCGTGACAAAACTACGTGACCAGTTTAATTATTAGTGAATTGTGGTTTTTACCGGCTTCATACATACAGTTCTGAGTTATATAATATGTATCGATAACTTATAAGTTTATAAAAAAAACAATAAGTTGCTTTTATATATTATATTTGTTATTTTGTAATCTACACAAAGAAAATAAATCAATCAAAACTCCAGATTTGCTTGATCAAAAGTAATTTAGAAAATGGAATCGAAGAATAATTCATTAAATAATCTAGGTACCGATTTACGGTTTGCAGTAATTTATTTAAACTATTATTTATATATTTTTAAATTGGTTATATTCTACAGATCATGAGTAATATTGAGTTTAAAACATTATTTTTAATTCTATACAATTACGCGAAATTATAATTTTTTTATGAAATAATAATTAACAATTATTATTTTATTATATTATTACTTTATTAGTTCTAACTGCATATACCCAGCATATTATATAATAAATAAAAAAAAAATGTTTTCACGATTAATTAAATCGCATGGTTCAAATATTCTAAACATAAATTTAAATTATCGTCATTGATTTTGCAAATAAAAATTCAAAATATTTAATTTTTATTTTTAAATAAGTATTAACAAGACTATGTAATTTTATATTTTATTATGTAGATATCACTTAACATTTTTATATATAAAAAAATATTAAATAAAAATATGTTCTAAAAAATAAAGTGTTGTACTTTGTTTATTGAAATTGTATATATATATTATCTTTTAACAATCCTATTTTACTTGAAATTTAAAATTAGGATTTATATACTACATAAATAAACATAAATAAGTTATTTCTGAATCAATGAAATACATTATTTATAAAGCTATAAGAATAAGGGTATAACTAAGGGAAGTTAAAGGGGTAACAGCTCTATTTTAAATTTTTGTTTGTTATGTTTGTAAACTTAACGCTGAAAATCTCAAATCTTAATATTATAAGTCTTATTAATTATCAGTAGCTTTTATAATATATGTGACGTATGTATTAAAATTTACGTATTTGAGAGTATAATTTGAAAAGAAATACTATATATGGATTCCGAATTTAATAAATAAAACGAATTGAGCCCAATATATGTTAAAAATATATGTACAAAACGTTTAAATATCCATTAGTTTGTACTTATTATAGGTTACAGTTATAGTTATTTTACGAGTGATTCGGAGTTTTATTTATTCGTAAGTTAATATTCAGTATTTATTATCAAGCTATCATGGCACAATAAAACGGTTGCTTACCTGAGATTTTACAACAAAACGAAACATTTAACGATTGGCATTTGCGTAGGAACTATTGAGTTATTACGAATGTATGAATATAAATTGTTTCCTTTTCGATTGTGTAATACAGATTGTAGTTTTAAAGAATGATGCGTAAATTTTATTATGAATATTTAGAGTACAATATTACAAAAATAACACGGACAATAACTTATGGTTGGAAAAAAACGAATAAACATCTGTAGCAGAGCAGTCGCGAGGAAAATAAGTCAGTTCGAGAACAACGTTCAAAGCATGACTGATTTACGTTAGCGTGATCACGAATGTATATTCCAGTAGAAACGGTGCGTTCCTTTTACTCCAGTTCGCGAACACAACTTCCCCGGCCTATTAATATTTTTTTTTTATTATTTTCCATACGTGCACACACACACACACAACACACACATACAAGCAGTGCTTAATATGGTGTATATCACGAGTTTGTAAAAATAATTGTTCACGTTTTAGCCACTGCCGCCAATATCAGCTGGTTTCAATTTTCGTCGTATTATTCTTATTATTAACATAGGTAGCGTACAATACAGAGTAAGTATCTATTATATTATTACTACGGACAAATAGTTTACAACACTATATTATTTATATTTTTATACTACGTAGATTTGATCGAACATATATTATTGCAGTACCACTCTGAACTAAATTTGTGACGTTTAATTCGAGAAAACAATATTAACAAATCGTAAAATACCGAGACATTATGTGTTTTTTTTTTACGTTTTCTCCGGTAATCACTCGATTATTTTGTATTTTCCATTCTAAAATTTTCAAATCATATATTTTGGTCCCATATAAACTACTTGTCATTATTAAAAAACTACAGATAACTATATCTATACAATTGTAATTACGTTGCAATAATGAGTTCTTTAAAATATTACCGGTTAAATATATAAGAAACGCTTAAATGTATCACTCAAACATTTTGAAAATTACTTCATGTGTTGCTGTAATATATCAGGTCAAGTTCTAAAGACCATATTAACTATTTTGTATATAGCGATTTCCTATTCTAATTTTTCTCCAAAGGACTTTACTAAATTATGAATTTTTTATTTTTGCTTAATCAGTGTGTAGCGTCTACCTATATATAAAAACCACATGTATAGAATTAAATACTTGATATATATATATTGATTTAAACTAAATATATTTTATAAACATAGACCTCAGTTTTACGGTTAAAACGAATAGTGACATTGTTTTATTTGAAAAATAATGACAACGTTGAAATAATTTAAAATGTACATTTTAACAACAAAAACAACATTCAAAATAGTTATTTTTATTATTGTTGATTCTTAATTATTAATTATTAATTTTTACAATAGATATAATATTAAGTATGCCACAAAAGTAAAATATAAATGTGGATGTTTGATTTTTTGTTAAAATAGTAAAACAGGAATTTCATTGTATTTAGAAATCCGAAGGTTAGTTGGTAACATATTATTATAGAAAATATATTGTGTTTATAGTTTCGAGTGCTGAAAATAAGTATATAAGTATACATTTGTTTTGTGAATTTTATTGGAGTAGATTTAACGATTTTTTTTTTTTTTGTATATGTATATGTATGTGTATGCACAATAGAAAATAAATATTATCATAATAAAAATAAAAATTGATAATACGTTATGGCAGCGTTTAATAAAATTATATTCAGAAAATGTACCTGGTGGAAAACTGAAAAGTAAAATGCCTATATCAGTTCACTCAAAACAAATATTGGACCATATTACTTATAATTCCTGAATTGCTTAATAAGTTTTTAGCTAAAAATTTATTTAGTGTATATTAGATTACATGAATTAGATATATTATAGATTAAGAAATATTAGGGTTAAGATTTACAATAACATTACAACTAAAAATATATTGTGAGGATAGAAAGTAGATATACTAAATAGATAACAAGAAAGAGATAACATTCTCAAATGCAAAACAAAACAAAAATCAAGTAAATTTAATTGTGATATTTAAGTAGAATTTAAATAACGTATCCTTGAATTAAATATTTGTGTTATACATTTAATATAATGCAGGTGCGGTTTGTTTAGAAAATTATAAATATATTATATATGAATTTGAATACTAATGTTTTTCTTTTTTTATTGGTGGTTATTACAACACAACTAAAATCTATACATATGCAAATCAAAATATTTAACATTAGTGCTTCTATTAACTGTTTTTAAAAAAAATGATACATTTTTTTCTTAATAAATAGTATACAAAACAGTTTCATGAAAATAACTATCGGATCAACTAAATTTATTATAGTTTAAGAGTATAACACATAGCCACATGATATATGAAAACCTATCAGTGTAACAATCATAATAATATAAATTACAATAAACCACCGCCAAGTCGTTTGTCAAATTAAAATATAACAAATGGATAGGTAGATAAAATATTTCTTATTCAATATTTATTTTGATGTAATTAATACATTTTTTTCAAACATAAATTTGTTTTGTAATATCGTAAATATGTTGTATTTAAAAAAATAATAATAAAAATATTAAATAGTCTTGAACATTTATGGTATAAGTAACTTTTACATATGTTCGGCAAAAATACTTGAAATATGAATAACATCAATTCTAAGAAATGAGAGGGTAATAAATTAATATTGCAGATGATGTCTATTATGAATTCTATAGACGTAACTAGGGTTTTATTTTTGAAGGACTAATTATTTTCCGGTATTACTTTGATATAAATGACTCGTACTTTTTAATTTGTAATTATATCTATTATGTGGAGGATAGATAAATATTTTGGAGGAACAAGTCCCCCAAGTCTTCACCTAATTGCGTTTATAGTCAATTCTCAAATAATATTCATGTTTTTGAATAGAATTCTATGAACTGTTTCATGGTCAATTGTTAATTAAATCGTTTTTTTTTAATTTTTTTTTTTTTTTTACAAACTTGAAATACAATGACATTTGTAATGACAGTATCACAAATATCGGTTTTATTAAGTACATTTTGAATATTAGATTTGTGCGAAACACGAAAATTTGAAGTTGTACAGAGACTTTAATAACATGTTTCATTGACTTATCTTCATGGTCTAACTTGACCAATTTACAATCAATAACCGAACATAAAATTATATTATAATCGATTGTTATCCTTATATCCTTATATTTTTTTTAGAATCCTCATATACCTATACAACAGTTAAGAGTTATTGTACGTGGTGTCAGGGTCTTTATACGCACAATTATAGTGCTGACATCAGACGTGAGTAGTAGCCTATATCAACATGACGTTGGGTTCAATTTAAATGCAGATCACGATATTTTTACCCTATAATGATAGTTACGAAAATTACGAAAACAAACAATGAACCGAAACTAGAGCAAACACAATTGGACATAAGGACGGACATGCACAGAGCGAGAGAGAATGTATAAACGAAATAATTGGAGTGCGTTTTATACACTGTGTGAAACTAGTTATTTCCCCTTCTGAATAGAAAATAATTGAGTTCAATATGCATGATCGCTACCGATTGTATACAGACGTTCAAACGGACTTCGCTTATAATTTGATGTCCCAAAACAGTTAATAGGTATGTAGCCACGGTATAGACAATATATCAACACAATAACTGGTATACATTACATTACTGCAGTGCATGCACGTGTATTTCATAAATTTCGCGTTCGATGTGTACACACCAACAATAAATATCACAAACACAACGGTATTTAAATTCAAACAATTCTATATATATATTTTATGATGTTAGTAAAATTTCGTTCGTATTCGTGTTACAATATTATATTTACGTCTAGACTGGGATACTCAATAAATTTGAGACGATAAAAACACATTGTGCTACCTCCATATATTGATAGATGAATGATATGCATATATTATATATGTATATTGAATACTTACTATTATAATGTTAACTACGATTGTCGAGTTTCATGGAAAATGTTCACACGTTCACTTTTATTTCGTCTGACACGTATTCTCATTTCGTATAGATGTATAATATCGCGTCGGGTAGCACAGCCAAAAATCACGCATTAATTCACTTGCGTCGCCAAGAATCGTGATTCATAGATTGCATAATAATAGAAAATGAAATAAGCCAAGCAAAATAAATTATATTTTATTTTTTTATTTTTTTTTTATTTACGATATGCGAAACGTGAAAGAAGTGAATTTATTATGCATCTACTGTATAATACAATGTCATATACAGACTGCAAATACGTAACTTAAATATATCACGAAATCTTATTTCAAGCCACAGACGTGTATGTATTGTACAAAATTGATTACATATATGGAACGAAGCTGTTACGGTTTACGCTTTTCGTTTGTATCTGGGGCAACAGTGGATCTTGGAAAAACCCTTGTTGTATCTCGGTCCCTTAATAATAACTCTTTGGACATGATCGGATCACCTGATCTGGATCTAGTGTAAGATGCTGCGGGTAAATCTCCGTCCGACAAATAGTAAGTTGTCCTCGGCAATGAAACCATATTATTACTAATCCTGGTTCTCCTAGGACTGTCGAGGAAACTGCTTCGATATCTTTTATTATTAGAACCTCTGAAAATATCAAAATTCAAAATCATTTATATTTTACATTATTTATGCTCAATATGTAAACCATTAGAGATTGTTTACATTTTAACTTTAAACTATATTTGGTTTACACGTTGTAGTAAGAAGCAGGCCAGTATGCAATCATCTAATGAAGTCCAATGGGGGAGGGGTTCAAAATTATATATGTTATGTTAGGTTGCGAAGTCAATAAAAAAAAATAAGAAACTCTCTTTCTAAGGAAAGACATTCAATAAATTGATTCTGCGAGGTACAGAAAAATACTTCTCCAAAACTCTTTCCTCATCGACCTCGACATCGCGATGTACATTGAGCGAGGCTGACCATTCAACCGATCTTCAGGTATTGTCGATCTGAACTACGGTTTGAGACGATGCAAATTTGAAAAGGAGCGTTCATTCCTCACTGTTGTCATAGACAAAACTGTCAGTACACGAAGCATTTGCTTAATATTTGGAAATGTATCTTTATTGCAAATATATTATTGCTTCAAGTACATCTTTGAAATCTTGCACATAAAGTTTATTTTAAGTTGAATTTCATTTACCCTAGTATCACGGAAATTATCATTAAACATTTAAGAACAGGGTTCAAAAAGTTGAGCGTATGAATTTGCATCAACATTTTTCAATTTGTTGGGAACAGGCGTGGATCCAGCCTACCTTAGCGGGGGGGGATTATAAATAATATCGCAATAATATTGTTATTATCGACACTTCATATGTGTATGTTATAAAATAAAAGACGAAAATTTGTAACAATAACAATTAACAATACATTAGAATGGTATAACACAAAATAATGTAATTTAATAGTACAACAAATTAGATACAACACATTTTGATACGGCTGGCGGGGGGGGGTCGCCCCTACCGCCCCCCTGGATCCGCGCCTGGTTGGAAAAGAGGCAAATTAAATTTGATAAAAAATGAAGATTCAAAAATTGAATAATCAAAAAATGTGTCAAAAACAAATCGATGTATGTTATTCGGAAATAATCTCCAACTAAATCAGTTTGCACGTTAGAATATCCACGATCAAAAATATCAGTATCAAAAATCAATAAATTTCAACAAACATCTGAATAGATTGAACAACTGACTAGTAAGTAAAAATGTGTTCCATCGATGACTTTTACAACAATAATCTACTGTAGATGTGAAAATTCAAAATAAAATTGCGTCAAACTAAGAAAATTGGCACTGTTATAACAAAAATAAATAACGATATATGTATGTATTTTCGAATCAGTTAAATTTTAATTGAATGAAGACTATACTCTTAGTAAAAATGTATGTAAGAAAATCCTCAGGGGGTGGGTTAGAAACCTGGGCACCACGAGCCTGGTAAGAGATATATTTCATTCTTATAATTAACGTACTATATAATTTCAACAACATGACATTTTTTTACTATCTATAATTTTTATTATTAATGGGTCGAACTGTTCAAATGTCGAACTGAACTATTTACCATTTAGTTATGTTCGAAATTTGAACTTGAAAATATTCGTAATCAATAATTAATCTAAAATTAATTTTCCATAATTTATAGTTTATAGTAATTAAAATGTAAGTATCATAATAGCGTATGTATATTACTATTATATGTATATTGCACAGTAATTTTTTTATAATTTCAATCTATTTATAAAAGGAAAAAAATATGAGTTCGAATTTTAAAAATAAAAATGTATTAATTTATTTTAAATATACAAAATGTTAATAGTTTAGTTCGGTTTGGGTTCGTTTGAATAATTATAAGTTTGGTTCGGATCGGGTTCTTAATACTTTGACAATCTTCAGTTCGTTTCGACACCGAAAAATCAAGTTCGATTCATCACTAATTTTTTATTTATATTATTTAAAACTTTTTAAGAGTGAAAAATAAATGGACCAACCTAGAAGAAAAAACCTTTAAATCAGAGTATTCAATAAAACAACAAATTATAATAATAATTATGTAATAAAAACAAAATTGATTAAATAAATATATTCATTATCTACCTTTTCTCTAACACATGTAATAAAACGTTCAGTTTTTTATTATTTTTATAAAAAAAACTTCTCTATATTAAATATGTCAAAGCAATGGTGCAAGTATAAGAAGAAGAAAGAAATTTGATAATTCGTTAAACTTAAACTCTATAATTTCTTTAAAATTGTACTTATAAGTAAATGAAAAATAATTTTTCATTTAAAGTATGAATTTGTATTTAATACAAATTAAGTGTCTCTTTGATTATTAATTTTAAATCCTAAGTACTGGTCGCTAACTATTACATGTCATGAAAACACATATTCAAATGTATTAATTATTGCACCACAGATAATATGAATTTAAAAATAATAATAGTTTTAGGTACGTGATAATAGAAATTCTGAAGTTGACAACTGATGTCATAAATCAAGCGAAGTTGTATATTTAAATACCTGATTGTGTTGTCGACGTAATCATAATTACGATCAAGGTATTCCTGGGCTAAAGGATCTGAGTCATAGTATGCATTGTTCAAATTATTTACAATTCTATTTCTTGGATAAGATCTTCCATAACCATTTCGATCAAGAACTGCAGTTGATCTATACCGCGAAGGTCCAATACTATTTCCTAGTCCGTAAGATTGAAGGATTTGACTTATTACTTCACCACCGGGATAGTATTCGCTGTTCGCATCCATTTCCAACCATGCAGGATTTATGTAACGGTTTATCTGTCCATTAGCAGTAACGAATATCAAAAGGAACTACAAAATTTACCAAAAACATTACTTAATACAGTATACATAAAATTTAAACATTTTTTTGTTAAGCTTATTGCAGTACGTTTATTTTTTATACCACTGTAAACTATGTAAACTATAAGAATATTAACAATTATTACCATGCAAATGATTGGTGGCAAGCCCATGATTTTCTTCAGACAAACTAATTCTTCGAATGAAACGTTATAAATGCACATTATTTCTTCTTACCTCTATATATATATATAATATAAAATAAGACATGTATTATTGTAGTCATTAGGCTGTGACAAAACGTGATTTACTGGATTAGTCTGGATGTATTGTCGACCATAAGGTCGACATGTGGTTTTATTTGTTTGTCACTGGGTGATGATAAAAACAATTTGAAAATTGGCCCATATAAGTTATTTAATTCAACTATAAAATATTTTAAAGCTTTTTTTTTTTAAATCTAACCTCTTTATAAAATCCTAAAAACCACAGTACAACCTTCAACTAAAAAACAGCATTTATTATTAATTATTGACCATTTTAGATATAAAAAATATAATTGGTTTAAAATATTAAAATATAATTTATAAGTATAACTCTATTAATCTTTTTAAAAATATTTATTTGTTAAAATCAGAAACATGAATATGAGTTCATTAGATAGTTATTTAATGTGAACTTAAAATAAATACGTCTTGTAGGCATAACATTCTTCAAAGAAAATCGAATAATGAATTGGTATCGCAATGATAAAATATTTTTATGTGAACTATTTAGAAAGTAATAAATCTACATTAACATTTTTATAATTTTAGATCAGAAGTAGAAGATGAGTATAAGTTAAGGAAACCATTAAATATGAAACAAACACCGATGAAAACACTTGGAAATATTAATAAACCTTGTCCAGTTAAAGTTTATATTATTTTTTACAAGATGAATAATTTATAATTTTTTGTAATAAAATTTGATGAAAAAATGGTCTTTATACGTCTTTTGTACAAACAATTTTAAATTGTTTCTATATTAGATTATTCTATCCAATATTTTATACTATTATTCATATTGATGCTACGATTTTCTTAATATTTATATTTTGATTCATATAATTTATTGTAATCATAGACTATAGTTATCTTTGTGTTGCAGATAGTCTTGAATCTTGTCTAATTTTTTCCGTGAAGGTCTAAAATATAGGTCATATTAGGTCATAATTGTTTTTATCGGAAAACGCGAGTTGGGTCCCGAGATATTTGATACCTTAAAAAAAACACGAGTTGGGTCCGCGGTATTATTTTATAATTCATAAATTAGATAATAATATGACTTTTTTTTTTTTTTGGCTCTTAAATATTAGGTGGGATTTCCGTGGTAATATCATATCTTATAAGTGTCGATTAAGTGTCGGTTAAGACTAACCGGTAGAATTCTGTCGGTTAATACATGATAAATTCTTCCGGTTAGCGTTATCAGGCACTAACCAAACATTGTAAGAACGGTCCTTAGTGTATGTGGTGATAGAACAAAAATACAATGAAAATAGGAATAAGAAACCATCCATTAGTGGCAGTGGCGCAACTTGATAATAAGGGGCCCTTGTGAAAATTTCTGGACCGGGGCCCTTACCTAGTAGTAAAAATGAAAAACAGTCATACGTTGTTACCTTTTAATATATTTTTAGAAAATACCGTTTTCTTTTATGTCATGGTTAATATAATTTATTGTAATTAATGTATTTAATATTATAGGAATAATATAGTAGGAATATCGTATATGAAATTTTTAATCTAGGGGCCCTCAAGACCGAGAGCCCCTGTGAATTGCACATCCAACACTCCCGATAATTACGCCACTGATTAGTGGCACTTGACTGGGAAATTATTTAAATATAAATTATAAAAATATAGGAGTGTGAGATGTTATAGGTTATTATTGAGATAATAAGCAAAATTTAGGTGGAATGTATATATATTAGATAAGTTGAATATGAGAAAATTTTTATATGGGTCAGTAAATTATAATTAATCTTTGCCCACCCTATAATATGAACCAAGTGCCGCTTATGGATAAACACTAACGATTTGAAATTAATAAGAAATAACATCCATCATGCTCGTAAAGTACTATATCCAAAATTACCTAAAAGCATGCAAGAAGTACATAATTGTTTAAGCACAATGAACATAACTACCAACAAAGACGAACAATTTTTATTCTGTAATAATTTGGTAGATAATATTATAGATTTTTCAACCGAGACAAATTTTAAAGCTTTGTGTGATGTTACTAAAATATATATGGACGGTTATATGGACTAGCTTATATTTATTTTAGTACAAATATTTATTACTTATTTTTTATTTTAATACAAATATTTATTACTAAATAATATATAATATTTTTTATTTTCTAAAATAAATCTAATTACTTAATAATAATTTTAATATTTTATGATAATAATTTTTACATCAGACCTTAACATAACAAAAAACAAAATTTTGGGAGACATTCTAGCCAACCTTCACGTGGTATCTCCTGGGTAACGCAAATAGGCTAATCCCAACTCATGTACTTAAAATATACCGGGACCCAACTCGTGTACTCTATAAAATATACAGGGACCCAACTCGTGTATTACATAAAGTATACCGGGACCCAATTCATGCTGTTTTTTAAATTTGGGACCCAACTCGAGTTTGTCCGTTTTTTACTAAACTATATAATTCAGACATTTCTGTTCATTAGTTATTAATACTTGGAAATGTGATCATCAACTAGGAGAAAAGAAAACTTTTATATATATATATATACTAACTGAATTACCCGTCGTAACTGGGTTTATGTGTTGTTATTACCTGGCAAGATTAAATACTGTCCATTTAAATAAGATTGGTTAAAAAATATTTTATAATTACTTATTAGTTATTAAGATGATTATTATCATTATTTGATTTATTTATTATAGCTTTTGGCAGTAACTTCATTAGTGCTAGTATACGTATATAAATTATGAATACTCAGCTTCACCCGTGATTTAAGTTATTAAATTGATCAGCTGTTTGATTATCTGTTTTTGGTTTCTTTTTATGTTTTATAAAACTCCGAAAAATAAATAGCGTTTTTCATTTTTAACTCCTATTATCACACATCATTCATGTGCAGTTGTTTTGTGTTACATTATTATAACTATTGATTTTAATAGGTATATAATTAATAATAATAATTTATGACAACAAGATTATTATATAACTTCTCTATAAACTACATTTGATTTATTTCCTGTTAGTGCCAAAATAACTTGTGGGTGTACTGACTCTGGAGCATGCTACATACAATTTTCTATGTGAAAAATCTTCTCTTACATCAATCTCTACAATTTTCAGTGTTTACCCTTGTGATTTATTTATTGTCATAGCAAAACATACTTTGACAGAAAAATGCATTCTCTTGAATTAGAATGGATAATTTAATAGCATCATTGGTATCCGATGAATAGAAACTTATTTACCTTTTGCAGATCCAAAGATCTGATTATGATTTCAGGTTCTTTCAGATTTTTATGAAGACCAGTTATACGTAGACATGTTCCATTGCACAATTTTGCTGGGCTAAGGTTTCTTAGAAACATTATAGGAGTAGCAATTTTTAATCCCAATTAATGTGGGGGTATTTAAAATCCAAGTGGGTATAGCTAATTTAGAAATTCAACTGGATAATTAAATGCTTCATCTACTTCTAATACTGAATTATCTGATCTATTATATAAGCACGTTGCATTTATTTATTCAGTCAATATTTAGATAATTTTAAAATATATTTAATTACACCAAAATATACATTAATTGAATTATGAGCAGCATAAATATCTCTAATATATCTGTAAATATATAAATATATATTATATAATTATATTGTGTATTAATTATATATTATCTTATACAATCTATATTCGAATTTACAATATTTTGATAGGTAGGTGTACACAAATCATTCAATAATCAGTCATAAATTATAATGACTTTTTGTACAAACAAATTTGAAATAAAAATGTAGCGTTGGAATATACCAGTAAAGAAATGTATCCAACAAATATAATCATAAGCTTATCACAGACTTCGAAGAATAAGGTCAAAATATGTTATTTCATTATAGAGTTATCCTTCCATATAACACATGTATGGTAAAATAGACTATTGGTCAAACGATAATTTGTTTTTAAAAATATTAGTACAAATTAAATTTTTTAATAATAATACTGAGTGCTCCACACTGTTCGAATTTTTATATGAGTAAAAAATCAAAAAAATAAAAACCAAACCAAAAACGTAGCCTAAAGCTATACAGTTTTTTATAAAAACATTTAATTGATACATGTGTAATAAAGACATTGTGTTTGATATCTAAATATAATAATTATTAAAAAATATTTTTTACTGCCGTCATAGTCCACACACAACACATCATTTAAAAACGAAATTCTGTGGAACACTCTGTAAGAACATACTAAAACTAATATCACAATTAGTAATATAAACAATAAATATGTATATTTTAAATCATAGGTTATTAAATTCAAGTACTAATAAGTTTCTAGTATGAATTTTTCGGTGCAATTTGGGTTAATGGTTTGTTTATTGGTACTTCGATGTTGCTGTATTCATCATCAACCTGAAAACAAAATTAAAATTAATATCTTCGTATAACTACTTCTGTGGAATCTTCTATTAAATATTCTATATAAATTTTTTTATCACCGATTATAAAAATAAAATGTAAAAAAATCGAATATATTAAATGCCTATAAGTGGCTTAAAAATCAATATTATATTTTGAAAAAAATATAACATAAAGAAAATGCCAATCTTAACAGCTGATAAAAATTTCAAAAATCTGTGACTTATTATTTTTGAATTATAACAAATATTAAAAATCGTTTGAGAATAAATCGCTATTTTATGCAATTTCGTAAATATTTAAATTTCAAACAGTCATAAAACTTTTTCCTCTAAGTACGGTATAAATTTTTTTAAAGATTTTTGAAGAGTAGCTTATAGATAACCTAGTGTTAAAATTTTGAACCTTAAGTATGAACAGAAAAAATTGTATGAATTTTTATCTACAAAATAACATGCAAATTTTTGCAATTTTTACATATTTCGTATAAATTGGAACTTTGAGCACTTATAAAAAAAATTGTGACTTACGATTTTAGATTTTTTTTTATCAGTTAAGGAACAACTTATAAGTAACCTTGTATTAAGTTTTCAAGATTTTCTGGCCGGCCAAAAAAATTTTATCATTATTTTAAAAAAAAATACTTAAAAAAATTGAAAATTTCAGTTGTCTATAAATAGCTAAATAAAAGTCAAAATACTTCGAAAATTTAACGGTGTATAGAGAACGCGAATCTAAACATTTGGTGAAAATTTCAATTATTTACATCGATTAGTTTTTGAGTTATAGCAAAATAAAAAATTTGATTTTGTCGAAAACTGGTTTTGCGTAAAAACTCCCGTTTTTCCCTTAATTTTTTAGGGTTTTTCCCGTCGAATTTAAAAAATATTGAAAATATTTTACTTTTGACCCCCCAAAGTACTAACTAGATTCACTTTCCTTTCAGAAAAGTTGCTACATAAGCAAATCGAAGCATTTTTACTGCCAAAAAAGGTGTCGTCAGACACAAAAAAAAAAAAATAAAAACACACATCATTGTAAAACCAATAGATTCCATCACTCCGTTCAGAATCTAAAAATTATTTTTTTAAATATTTTATTTTATTTATTTTATTATAATATTTTTAAATACGTCCACTTATTAATAAGTATGCAATGCCGACAAAAAAATGTTGGAAGCGGTGAAAAGTTGTACGATGAAAAGTTTGGCGGGGACATTTCCTTAGGGAAACGTCGTAGAATTATTTAAAAACAATAGCAAGTAGTAATCAACGTTTCGATATAAAAGTAACATTTTTTTTTCTGAGGTAAAATTAAAAAATAAAGTTATTCTTGTAAATGAGAAATTAATTTATGACTCCGAACAAAATTTTATCGACATTTTTTACTAATAATACTTATGTAATTGTATATAATACGTTTAATGTACGTAAAAATGTAAATCAATAAAATTAAATAAATAATATCAACGAGTATCTGAATTGAGTCCTTGGTAAACTAATTAGTTCTCCTCATATCATGACCCAAAAAGTAAAACCACACTATATTTAGTTACCTAACGAAAGTGTTTTATAAAAATATATATATATATATATATAATACAGCATAATAATTTGTAATTTACAAATAATTATTCTCTGTTTTTATTTATTACATTTTTATTCAAAACTTCAATCATTTTAAGTGATATTTTTTGCTTGAGATTATAGAATAACACAACTTTTAACCTATTATAATTGTCAAGTAATAATGCTTAATTAGCAAAATTAAAATAAATATTGTAGTATTTTAAGTGTTAACTATAATATTACATTAATCTGAATATTTTACCTACATGAATTTATTAAAATAAACAGCAAAGTATATTTGAAACTATGAAACCAATAATGATTTAGATTGAGTATTACTAAAAACATTTTTATTTCTTCGATCTAAAATGTTATTCTTACTTAAACTTTAACGTAATCAATATTTCTAGCGTGTTTTGTTAATTCTTAAAATTATACTTTTCTTGTCACTTATCATAATACAAATTAACTGACTACAACCATATGTATGCCCTTCAATGCTTTGTTTCTCGAAGTAGATACAGGAGAAGAGGGAGTACAAATAAGGCGTGAGATACTTTGTACCTGCATAAATGACTTGGATATATTTTTATGTGCAATATGTAACTATTATTTATATACGATTGAAAGCAATAATGTATTATTATAATCAAATAATAACAAAAAGAAATAGATCTAAAAGAAATAACTTTCTCACACATTTTATATAACGTATAACAATTGGCATTGACAAATGACAATCAAAAAACATTCTCATCATAGTCAACATATCACATCAATCAAAAGTAAAGATAAAACCAGTAATTATTCAAGTATTTTTGCCATATATTACCGACAATATGAATAATCCGTTCTTATGTATAATATCTAAAATCACTGTGTATTGAACATAATTCTAACATTTCATACCTAGGTTTAAAAATGCCAAAAATCGAGTATAATATGTGCTATGAATTATTAATTATATAATATACTTTATAAAAATCAAAATAAAACAAAATTGGTAATATCATTAATTTTAGAATATTTTAGAATTTTCTAAAATCAGTGGTAATATATTCGATATCTGTGATTATGAATTACAAGTTTCTCCATTTATGGACATTTAAATGTGAACATAAGGATACAATATATATATATATATATAATACGAGTATATTAATTTAATTTACCTTTATCATTTCATTGTGATCTGATAATAATTTTTATAATGAACATAAAGTCAACATTTTACAACGAATAACATAAAAATCGTCAACATTTAACTAATAATAGTTTTTATTCTAATACAAATTATGATGAGTTAATAGAAACTATTTTGAAAATCGAAATAAATAATGAAAAAAAGAAACTGAAAGATTTATCTTTAGTCAAAAGTTAATCATTTTTTTAATTCATCGAAAGGGACGGGACAATGGTTTTTTTTATAATATTCTTAATGCTTAAGTATCAAATTAATTAATGTATTAGTTATTTGTGTTGAAAATAATATGTTTTATCATTCAGTTGTCATCTACAAATTAATGTTGTAATAAGCAATTTGTAATAGCAATATATTAATAAATAATAAATATATAATAGTCAATATCAATATTTTACTATTATAATTATATTATATTATATTATTTACTATGAGAAATAATTTTAAAATAAAAAATAATGTGTTAAATTGCACTTAATATTATATACGTATAAGTATATTTTCTTATTTTACTTAAGAAAATTATGTCAGTTTATTTAATGTAATTTTGTAAAATGTCTAGGTAATATTAATAGGTATCATCTAAATTAAAATTTAGGGTAATGTATTTTATTCACATAACCTAAAACTATCCAGAATTAAACATAATACCTAAAAAATATGCATAATGCCTAAATTATTCACTTTCATATCATTCAAATTCACATATCTTAACTTTGTCCTTTCATTATTTGTATCTGAAACTGTTGGGAAATATTAATTATTATTTTGGCTAGGGCTATTTATTATAGTTTGATTTATTTCCTTTGTAAATATTAATAGTAATAAATACTAGCGTACTTAGCTCTTTTTTCATACTTAGAATTTTTATAATATATTTAGCCGAATAAGTTAACAAATTCCATTTACCATTTGTGAATAAGTTTGTATCTCGTGATAGTCGCAAATAAGTTGTATTGAGCACTTCAGTTTTGCATCGATATTTTTTCCTGTAATTGGTACGATTAAATTAAACTTAATCATAGGATTGTTTATAGAATCCATGGTGTTCACCAATCCAGATGCTACAATTGGAGATGATTTTCCAGTTACTAAATGTACATTGATAAATAAACCATGCTGTAACAAAAATATATTCATGATACAAATTTGTTTCCATTAATTTATAAAAAATTCATCCTACCTTTGCAACAAAATGCAAAAGTTCAGTACTACTGTTACTGCGGTAGAAACAGCTGCAATTAAAATCAGCATCCCAAGCTAATCGACTCGGAGAATAAGCAATATCTTCTTGATCTTTAAACCCCCAAGTGAGAAAAATATTTGGCTCCGATTGTAATGATCTGATATATATGTGTAAAAATAAAGCAAGTACATTTAAACTTATTGTAAACACATCTGTCTTTTAAAGTTCAAGGTTACTCTACGTACTTTAAATGTTGAATACTTTCTGTTGAAAAGCTTACAGTGTTGATATTAATTTCGAGCTGGGCAGAATCTTCTTGAATTCGAGGTGTGTTCTAAAAGTAATAATAATATTTTAATTATATTCTGTTTATAAAATTATAAATATGTTATATACAGTGTTGGGAAATATCTAGATAAATGTATCTAGATAAGTTATCTAGATAAAAATTATTTATATTTTATCTTATCTAGATATATTTATACTCAGTTATCTTTATCTTCATCTAGATAAAAATCTTGTTATCTATGAGTACCAATCTAGATAATTTATTTAAATAGAATAAAAATAAAATTTGAAAATTTAAAATGTTTTTATATTTTCATTTTTACATTTTTCTGTACATCTATATACCTATTACACAGATAATAACTGGCAAGATGACAATCTTCTTATGAAGTTTATTTTAAAAAAAATAACTCTATATTATATGTTTATTTTCAAAATGTTTGAAATTTGTTAAAAAAAGACAGAAATGTATTGTTATTTTATTTTTCAAATCTAAGATTTTTTTATTTTATTAAGTTAGAGAATGATTTGGCATCTTCTTATGAAGTTTATTTAAAAAAAAAATTATTTTATTTATTATGTTTATTAATATTTGAAATGAGTTGAAAAAATGATATTTATTTTAAAATGTTTTTAATTATGAATTTTTTACCTAATATCTGTAGGCTGTAGTATCCTGAATATTTTCAAAATTAAACATGAAATTATCTCATATTTATCTAGATAAAAATGTACTTATTTTTATCTTTATCTAGATGAAATTTAGAATAACTATCTTTATCTGTATCTAGATAAAAATTAGTATAGTCATCTTTATCTTTATCTAGATAAATTATTAGTTATCTATTCCCAACACTGGTTATATATCACCACTCATCACAAAAATGTTTATCAAGTAGATTATAAATTAATATAACAATGACTCAATGATTAATATTTTATTTACTAAAATATTAAAGTATACTCATTGTCAGTAATAAATAAAAATTTTTAAAAAAATATAATAAATAATTCCTTTACTACCGATCATTAAAATGAAAATGAAATAAATATCCGACTAAACAATATTAATTATTAATACAACTTAAGTAATAACTTAAATAACTTATGGTGAGATACCATGGTGTATGATGTTTGCGGATGATATAGTTCTGATAGGAGAAAACCTAGAAGTTGTCAATAATAGGTTAAATGAGTGGAGGTTAGCCCTCGAAGAAAAGGGATTGAGAATTAGTAGAAATAAAACTGAGTATATTGAGTATGATTTTGGACAAAGAGACCAAGAAGTTGAAGGAATGAGGAGACAACTGACAATAGATGGTGATGTGATAGGTGAAGTTGAGAGCTTTAAATATTTAGGATCTTTTGTTCAAAAGGACGGGGGCTTTGACATTGATGTAAAACATAGGATTAAGTGCGGGTGGATGAAATGGAGAGAAGCATCGGGCGTGTTATGTGATAAGAGAATTTCAATTAGGCTGGAAGGTAAATTTTATAAAAGTGTAGTGAGACCAACTATGCTGTATGGTTCAGAGTGTTGGGCGGTTAACAGGAGAATAGAACAAAGTATGAGTGTCGCGGAAATGAGAATGCTTAGATGGTTGAGTGGAGTGACAAGAGAAGATAGAATAAGGAATGAATACGTGAGAGGTAGTGTTGGTGTAGCGCCAATTGTGGACAAGATGAGAGAAAATAGGCTGAGATGGTTTGGGCATGTGATGAGGCGAGAGGAAACGAATGCAGTAAGAGTGGTTATGAAGATGGACGTTGAAGGGAAAAGAGGAAGAGGAAGACCAAAAAAGAGATGGTTGGAGACTTTGGAGAATGACATGAGGGCTGTCGGTGTGTGCAGAGGAGATGTGATTGACCGAGTAAAGTGGAGGTGTAGGACAAGGGTGGCCGACCCCAAATAGTTGGGAGGAAGGCGAAGTAGAAGAAGAAGAAGAAGAAGAAGTAATAACTTAAATATATAATGACCAAAATGTACATTTCATGTAGTATAAAACTCTGTAACTTACTCTGTATTAGAAGTATTTATTAACAAATGCGTGTATAAAAAAATAAGAGTGTATAATAATATACATTTTTGTACAAACCTCATTTTTGTTTATTGAGTCCGTAATTAAATTAACTATAGGTTTTTTTGGCCATTGTTCTTGATTGAATATAGTTTGTCTTTTGACCATCTGATCTCTGAATAAAATTAAAATTTCTGAGGTGTTATTAACTACTTCTTCAAACTCTTTGTTTTCTCCATTAATTTCGATATTTTTCTTAATAGAGCACACAGCTTTTTCTATTATTTCTAATGTTGTTATAAGTGGTTCCGATATATCCAATGTTGTTATATCCGTAAATAGATTCATAAATATTTTTGTTAATTGTGTGGCTGTCTTTAAATCTCGCTCTGCTTTATCTAACTACAATTATTAAAATCACATTAGTAAATTCCAAATATTTGTTATTTTAATACAGTATGAAATACTTTATCTTTTAGCATTGTATTTAAGTAAGATTGAGAGTTCAACGTTTGATTAATTTTAACTTGCTCCTGTTGAAGCTCTTGGATTTGACTTTTCAGCCTATGAAAATTATTTTAGATTAAAATATAATTTTAACTTGTTATACGTTATAACTAGGGCAGAGGACTTGAAGCATTTGCATATTTGTTTTAAAAAGTCGCAAAAATAGCAGAGTACAAAACAAATACGTTTCATGCTTTCATAAAGGAAGTTTTGAAATTTTATTTTGCATTTAAATGCATCTTTTGAGTCCTTTTTGTTTTTATGGCATATTTTATACTTTTATACGGTATTTTATACTTTTTGAGACATATTTAACTTAAATCGATTTTTTCCAAAGTGATATTTTTATTTCAAATAATACAGTCAAAATGTTTGGAGAAAAATGTATTTATTTTTAATTTTTGTCGTATAATATGGTTTTTGGCTGTCCGCGGGCACACATTTTTCCTAGAAGCGATAACGATCTAACGTCGTTTCTTTAAAGAAAAATTAAGAAAATTAAATAAAATGTATTTTGTTTATTTGGCTTTTGTACATAATATATTTAAATTATGTAATTATTTTGACTTGTTATTTATTTTATTAATACTTTTAAATAAAATGGCTAAAAAAAATGTTAAGTGCATATTTAGAGCTTTTTTAGAGCTTTAAGTCCTCTGCCCTAGTTATAACCATTGAGTTTAATTTAAAATCAACATATTATTATTGTGATTATATAACATTCTGGATACCTCTTATCTTCCGATTCTACATTTTGATGAACTGTGACGTCTTCACTATTATTTACTTGTGGAGTCTTAGCAATAATCTATTAATGTTAATATAATGCATATGTGATCCAAGCGAATACGTAAAATTATGTATTTTAAATTAAATATCTAATGATCCTCTAGAAGCTTACCTTGATTTTTTCTTTTAATTCGTTATTTTCTTGTAGGATTTGATCGATTTCTTTGTATTTGTTTGAAATTTCGTTATCTTTTAATTCCAATAGCTTAGATAGTTCTGAGTGTTGATTCTGTAACAAAACCTGTAGCTCATTTATAAATTAACATACATTTTCTATCTAATAAAACCTTCAAGCATTTGTTTTCATCTATATAGTTGGACAATTTTATTTCGTTTTCATATATAGTTCCTTTTAACTCGGCAATGTATTTGCTATTTTCTTCCATTTGTTTCAAAAGACACGCTCGAGAGTCCGAAAAATTTTCTTCTAATTCTTTCAACTATAAAAAATCAAACAATGCTTTTTGACTGTACAATTTTAAATATAAAAATATTTTGTATATTTTATATCTATTGTCTTAAAATAATTAAAAAAGAAAACTGTTCCAATTTTTTTTTAAGGATTTAAAAACTTGACTTAATTCTAAGATTGTATTTCTAACCGTTTTCGATAATTTGGTATTATTGAAATGTACAACCACTGTTTTTATACTGCAAATTTAATTTATACTTTTAAGAATAATTAGAGTATAAAAAAAGTATACGATTATATGTGATATTGTATTATAATAATATGATATTGAATACTAAAAAACAAGTATAATAAGTATTAAAAATATGTATTACTTATATGTATACTAGATACAGTCAGTATAATTGTACCAATGTGTTGTATATTAATATAATTTTGATGAATTTGTTGATGTCCAAACATAAATAAAACAATTTATGAAAAAATGTAATGCCATTATTACCTATAAATAAACCCCACTCAAAATATATATTGTACATAGGTCTAGGTAGTGTAACATATTTTTTTGAAAAAAAGCATTTAAAAAGAAAATTAATTCGTTGAAAAGTTTTTCAAATACTAATCTAGTCTACCATACAGATTATTATTATTGTTATTATTATTATTATTATTATTATTATTATTATTATTATTATTATTATTATTATTATTACTATCATTAGCGATATCATTGTTCTCAGATAATTGTACATCAATGTAATACTTTTTCTAAAATTGGTAGCGGTACACAAAAAAAATACTGTCCATTCAAAAAGAAAACAAGAAACATTTGAACACAATGACTAGGAGAAAAAAATCAGATTTTTAAATAGTGGTTATTTCTATCTTCGGATACTTCTTATATTGTAAAACCAAATAAAAAAATGAATTAAGGTCATGTCCCTCTGATCTCAACAGTTCATTGTAATTTTCAATTTCCCGGTATTTTTATTTTTTTATATATGAATAAAAACAATTTCAAAGGTAGAAAATTTGAGTTAAATTAATATTACTGGACTTATTTAAAATTATTTCAAAAAAATATATAAAAGGGCACTGATATAAATAAATTCGGCAATTGAAAAATACTTCATAGAATAATTTGAAAAAAAAATTGACATTTATACCCCTTTTTTCTCACAAGCACTCATATTAGTTTCATTTTAAATAATTTGTAGCCAAGATAATCACAATTAAAATTTAGTAAATATATATTTCAGTTAATTATTTAGTTATACCTTTAATCCATTAATTTGATGTTGTGGTTTGGAAGTAATTTGTAAAAGTTTCTGATTGTGTTCTCTGAGCGACAACTTTTCTTTCTGATTAAATCGTAAGCATATTAAAATTATAAATTATTATTATATGAAACATTATATGAGATCTAAATCACCTGTAAGTCACGGATTTGTTCTTCTAACGCTTTATTTGATTCTTTATATGCATTGTATTTTGGTTTTAATTCACTTAAATTATGTTTCTCTTTATTTAATTCCTCTTTCAACTTGTCTAAAAGTGCAAATTTTAATTAAAAATTTGATTTTTAGATTAATTAAATATTCGAAATAAATACCATGTTCATCTCGTTCTTTTTGAAATAATTTATTAACATCAATTAAATTTTGTTCAAATGCTTTACATTGTGCTTGTAGAGTTTCCATTTGAATTTCCATACTTTTTATGACTCTGTGAGATTGTATTAGTTCAATATTTTCCTTAAATTTACTTTTATTTTCTACTAAACTACTTTCACTGTCAAATGATTCTGTGCTTTCAAACTTCTAAAATATATCAATTTTTAATATAATGCTTTTATTTTTAATTAAAAAACTTACTCTTTCAGGAAGCGTAATAATCTTTTCATTTTCATCAAAACCTACCCTAGACAATCTAGAAATTTTTTGTAATTTTATTGGAGTTGACCTGTTACAAATAAATTGGATGTTCATCAAAATAATCTATTAATAATTAAATGTTAACCTAACCTTTGAGAATGTCTGGACAAAGGTTTCTCCGGTCTTTGGTGAATATTGTTGTATAAGTTAGATGATGTTTTCAATTGATATTTCAACACTTTAATCTGTTAGTAATATGATTAACAGCGTTTTTATATTAATATTTAAAATTTAAAAAATAGAATTACCTTTGAAACAAGACGAGTATTTTGCTTTTCTAACTCTTCGATTTTATCATGACATTGTCCAATGGTTTTATATGATAAAGGTCTTGAATGGACAGGACATGATTTATTGTGCTCTAGACTCTTATTAGAACAACTACTAGGTCGGTCTGTTAAAGAACCTTTACTCGGATGTGATGATGAAATTATATTCGACCTACTTGGTGACACGTTAGTTGTCATTTTGAATTATAAATTCTAAATTAAAATTCACAGTATTTTTATAAAGCTATAATAAATTACACTATGTATCATAAAAAGATTTCGAAATTTCAATTATTTTAATAATTAAATACATCATATAATATCTCATTATCAACTCTTATTTAGTTATTTTTTTTAATTACACACAAACATAAACACAACAAATTATTAAATATTTAAATATCAACTCTATTGCTAAAATAGTGAGTTCTACGAAACAATAATCATAAGCAAAATACAAAAGTAAACGTTGCTTCCTATAACATTGGGTGGTATTGTTGTACTGTTTGTTGCCATGGAGCCGCTATTGCTATAACACTGCTATTGTATAACAACTATTCATCACCTTAGCTGTAAATGTATTATTGAAATTAGAAAAACCATTTAACTTGATTGATGGATACTTATATGTTTCACCTAGGGTAACTTAAAATGGATTTATAAACATAAAATATTTCCAATATATCGAATACAAATATCGACCATTATAAACGTTTATTATTTTAGGTGTACATACATTTAAAATATTTTTTTGCATTTTTATAAAATTATATGAACGTAATATACATTCAATATACTTAATAATGATTTATAGCAGTCTAAATAAACAAATTGAATAACTATTAATATTTAATATACTTAGGTGCATAGTGCGCAAGCTTCAGCAGCAAGTACTAAAACTAAGAAACTGCATATTGAACAACATAAATTAAATATAATAAAATTGCAAATTAATAATAATATACTTTTAAGGTGAATTAATTTACTATGAGAGATTTAGGACCAACTTTCAATTATTATATTATTAAATGTATGTAAACATCGATAAATGTTCGTAATTATATGAAACATCATCGAATAAATCAATCCTCAATTAAGGTTTGTTACCTATACACTATAATATCATTTACAGACAAACATGTATTAATTATTATAATAAAATATATATATTAACATATATAATCTAGGTCAATCATTGGGTCCAATATTTATTCTTGAATGTATTTATACTATATTGATTTAAGTCTATTAACTATAGTATAATGTAATTTAAGTACCTATATAATAATAAATAATAATAATATATTATACAATGGAATTGCAATACGTTTTCAAATCATAAAACAATATTATTTATATGGGTCATAAGAATTATTATCAGGGCTTGAATCCTAATGTTTTTCGTTATTAGTTATTTTAAGTTATCTTAAGTTAATTTGTTCACTGTTCTATAGGTGGAAATTTAATTGAATTTTAGGGGGGGGGGGGGCTTAAATTAATCTTTACAAAACTATTTTAATAACCTATTTAATACTTTGAAAAATGTTCAAATAATTTTGGGGGCTTTTAATTTTTTGCGGGGGTGCTAAGCCCCCTCAAGCACCCCCAATCTCTGCCTATGTACTGTTCGTGTTTTATGTAAATTATATATAATATATAAATAATGCAATAATTTGCATTTAATTTGCCAAATATTGGCATTTATTTTTAGTTTATCTGTCAACTTGGTGGGGTTAACTTTATAAACGTATGTTGTTTCAAAATAATTTCAAACTGTAATTTTTTTACCAATGCCTATTCAGGCCTTTATTTTGCATATAAATTGTTACTCACGTTTTCAATTACTCAAGTAGAATGTGAACGATGTTTTTGAAAAATTGAAGTAAGCATATAAAGAATTATTTAAGAAACACAATGTTACAAATACATTTAAAAAGTTTTGTATTAATGAGCATAGAAAAAGAAACGGTAACCAAAATAAATCATAATAATATTGACAAAATTTCTTCTCGTAATGAAGTTCTAAAAAAAAAAAAAATTAATGAATTAAATGTTGCTTATTTATAAAATATAAATTGTTTTCATATGAATTATAGATACTTATACTTTTCCTCAATACGTAATATTACCACTACAAAAACTTATAATGCTGTTCCTATTGCACTGTGACTTCAAATTTATTTATTTTTTTACTATTTTAATTATTCTAACCACTCCTATATATGGTATCCCTACTGAATATAAATATAAATAATACAATTTGAAAAAAAGTCCATCTGGGGAGAGGAAGTGACTGCCCCATTCACCACTCCCTTGAGGACGCTCTTGTCTACATCCGTTGGTAGCACAGTGCTATAGAACGTATTATAATATAAATGGTTTATTATATTCTATGAATGTACCTGAGACTAAATAAAAATTTTCATTTAATCTGCAACCACAAAATAGATTAATTTAATCTTTTCTATGACTGTACTATAATAGATGATAACGGCTATCAACATGATCTTGATAAACCAGTAAATTCATTACAAAATTCTTATTTCTTGTAAAAATAATGCTGGCACATAGTTTTATTAGCTTTTCTAGATAGGTAGTAAATACTAAGTAACATTCATTTTCTTTATTTTAACTATAGGAATTGTATGATGAAATGAAAAGACACCATGTTCTATGATTTCCGTATATCAACATGATTTGTGTCCATGGAGAACAGAATGTTTGATACAGCAATTAATAGTACATGATCAATTAATAACATAGTAATCTATACTCAGGTAAATAGTATATAACTACATAAATATTTTTTCACCAGTAGCAGTTGTTAACATTTGTACCTATAATTTGAATTACATTTATTTGTACAGTGAAACGCTCTGTAAGATGGACATCGATTATAAAGAACTACATAGAGAAGCGATATCTAACCAAACAGGCTCGTCATTAATCGAAATATATACAACCCTGTTTCCTTTACCTGTTCATTTAATCATATTTGTGTGTATGTATATTGGTACAAAGTACAGTGAAAAAATATATACTCCGACTGTTTGGATGTTTCTTTTTGAGTTTATTATCATAGTGCTACCAACTGTATTCAATTTGACTTTGATTTCAGAATATCCAAATGCTCAATTTGTGTTTTATCTTTTTGTCTTCATGTTTCCATTCACTTGGTTGTTGTTCAACCATAATTACATATCAACAAGTAACATCAAAACAAGAAAGAGCCCCTACATAACTTTCTATAGATTTATGCTTAATACATACACAGTGTTTTGTATTCTTGGTGTTGATTTTAATGTGTTCCCTAGACGTTTCGCCAAGACTGAAAAGTATGGACATAGCATCATGGATATTGGTGTTGGATGTTATGTTTGTTCCAATGCTTTGTTGTTTAATATTCCTAAAGTACATAATTTAACAAAGTATGCGTTCAAAGTTTTCAAACAAGTATTGCCATTACTCATTTTAGGCATTGGTCGTACATACTTTGTTACTAAGTCAAATTATCATCATTATGTGTTCGAATATGGTGTACATTGGAATTTTTTCATGTCTTTAGCTTTCCTTAAAATAATCAACTTGTTTATTTTACCTTTCATTAGTAAATGTTGTCTATCTAGTATTGCAACTATTTTAGTTGTAATCTATGAAATTGTTTTAAGCTGTGGTCTTGCAGAATGGATAATGAGCGATGCTACACGAGACACAATGTTCTCAGCAAATCGTGAAGGCATCCTCTCTCTAATTGGCTATGAAGCAATATTTTTATACTCTTTGTCAATGAAATGGCACTTCTCTGCTTTTGTGAAAAAATACCATTTAATCAATAGTATGTTTCTCCTAATCATAACTGCTTCTTTGGCTTTTATTTTGTTTTTATTTACATCAGTCATAAATTATTTTATTGGCATTTCTAGAAGATTAGCAAACGCTGGTTATGTTTATTGGATATTATCAGTATCTTCGTATCTTTTGTTCATGTCAATAATTATAGAAAACTTGATTACTATTAATTTACAAAGGATTGGCCGACTAAATGAATTCAATAGAGTTTCATTAATTATAGATAGTATAAATGATAATTTATTATTTTTCTTTTTGTTTGCTAATATTGTTACTGGAATTATAAATATTTGTATTTACACTTTAACCATGAATACTGTAATTAGTTTAATTATTTTGTCTCTATATATGTTTACTATTTTTTTCATAGTTTTTAATTTACATAACTATAAAAATAAAAGAAAAAATACTTTAAAATGTAACTAAAATTTGATTACATAAATACAGATTTATTTTTTAACTAATAAACAAATTTATATTATTTTGAAAATTTTGAATTTCTTTTTTTTTTTTAAATTTAGTTACAAACATCCTATTATCTTAATATTTATAACAAGTATAAGATTTATCTGCGGTCAGAATTACAGAATTAATTTTTTCATATTGTGATGATCTTTTAACGATTTTGATAATATCATAATAATATTAAATTTAAATAAACTAATGTATAAGTATTTGCTGCACTGCTCTTTTATGTACCATTAAGAATCACATGTTCTAGTTTTTGAATGTTATACCCCAACATAAATATATTAATTATATATATATATATATATATATATTCTATGGTTAAACTCTTAACAAAAGGCTGCTTATTATACAACCCATAATGCTTAGTGAAGAATATTAAACATTTTCTTTAAACTAGAGAAGTGGCATTATTTTATGTTTTAATAAAAATGGAAACAAAAAATAATTTCAAAGCAATTATGCGATAATATTTTAAATTTACATTGAGTTACAGATAAATATTTACAACCTAAATCACATGGGACCAAATAAGTATTTTATTATCAACTATTTTCTAACCTATTCAGTATTATATTAATAATATTGTAACAAAATTAAATTAAATTATCATAGAAGACAGATTTCATCATATCTACTTACCATGGTAAATATTACCCACAACATTTTTTACAATTATTATTATTACTAATGGTGCATAGATATATCCAAAATACAAACAAATAACTAGGTTCATTAAATATGAGATTAATTTTTTTAAATACATCAATTTAAAAATAAAACAACAAAAAACTTGCTAAATATATAAATTATTTATTTATGAATAATCATAAAATTTACTAATCAATAATCATTGTACAAATATTTATAGAAGTTAAATTGTATTTACAACTATTTATTCTGGACTTGTAGATGGATTAACAGTTGGTTGAGATATGTACACTGGTGTAGGTCCATTAGCTTGAGGGGCCACCTTTAAAAAAAACAAAAAAAATGGTTAGTAAATAACTATACAAATATTAGTTTCAAATTAACTTACTTGTATGATTTGAGGTTGTGACTGAACTACTTGAACTTGTTGAGTTTGAGGAGAATTTTGAACTTGCATACGAAGCATTTGCATTTGATTGGAATTAAGCTGTATCTATTATCGGAAAATAAACATATTATTATAATATTAATAATTTTAAATAATATTATAATTTATTTAATTTTAGTAATTGTAAATCTATTCAATAATTAAATTTACTTTACATTGTAAATAAAAGTATAGAATTTCAATCACAATTTAAATATTCTATAAATTTATAGTACATTATAGTTAATATTAGGGTGGAGTCGCCACCTATGGCCACCTTAAAAATTATTTTCCATTGATATTTAATTTATTCTATCTGCGGTCATTGAAAAAAATTGAAAATTTAACCATACATACTTCATAAGTTCACTAATACTTGGTTTGAATTTCAGTCTTAAGAATATTTTTGAATGAGAAATTTGTATTAAATTTTTTAAATTGCATTTTGCCCTTCTATGGTCATATTAAATCTATCTTTGGTCAGTCATTTTCCCCTTCTATGGCCACCATAAAAATATTTTATTTTATTTAAACATGAATTAATACTTATACAACTGTGATAAATAATACAAGTTAATTAATGAAATTATTAAATAAAAACAAATATGACAAGAACTTTAATTTTCCAAAAACAAATAATATAATATAATAATATAAATATAAATAAATTAGGTAGTTACCTATTAAAATAAAAACAAAAAAATTATCTATCCAACCACTTGGTAAATAATATAAAAAAAACTGATCTGGTTATAAATATACAAATAACATAAACAACTTTTTAATAACATAAAAGAAATATTAACACTAACTAATCTTTATAATATAATAAAATAACATAACAAACTTAAAAAAAACTATTAACTTAAGCATTGAATGTTAACAATTTAAAACTAGGATATTATGATAGGAATATATTGCATTATTACATATTATAAGAACATAATGTTGTCTTCAGTTTTACTTAAATTTTTCGTGCTATTATTTAAAAAAAAGTTATTACATGTCCATAGAAGGAAACATCTGTGATCTGTGATCATGGCCATAGATGGGTTTTTAAAGAAATTGAGTTTCCTCAAGGGCCACCTATATTTTTGTACAGCAATTTTGTACCTAAGTAAAAACAACTATATATTAATTATATTGAATTTAACTTACTTTATGGTACAGGAACAAACATATAGTGATGATTCCAACACAAAATTCTCAATATTCACATATTTTAAATTCTTAAGGATTTTGATAAGAAATACATGAAAAAGTAATAACATTTTGGAAAATATTTTTAGTTTTCTCAACTGTTTTTGTAATAATTATTATCACCCAGTTAATAAATTGATGTAGATGAATACAATAATAACCATAGCCATAATCAAACTATAAAATTACACTATTTATAAAAAAAAAAAAAAAATGGCTATCCATAGGAGGGATACTGGCCATAGGTGGCGACTCCACCCTATAACAAAATACTATAGTTCAATTTGTATTTGTTTCATTATTTAACATAATAACCTAATGATAGTAAACCTTGTTTAATTACATTTAAAAATGACCAATGAAAATGTTTTCAACAATTTAAAAATAGAAAAAACAAAACTATATTCTTAATATTCAGTATTATTGATAATAATTCTAGTATGTTCGATATTTTCTGTATAATAGTATAAAGCCTTCAAATTGATATATCAGTTTTTCTGTAAGAGCTAATTTTTAAAATGTTTACAATGAACAATGTATCGGTACTTACAGGTATATGCTGTATTTCACCTGTTGGAGTGATAACTTGTTGAACAAATTGAAGTACACCACTTGAATTTGTATTTAATGTTTGAGTATTACCTTGCAATTGTATTACTTGAGGTTGTTGGCTGCCAGTAACTGTATTTGTAGTAGTAGTTGATATGTTTGATGTATTATTGGAAATCTAAATAAAATATATAATAATTATATTATAATTATTATACTCTCAATAAATAAACTCAATAATGTTAAAATAAAATAATCTCATATTTATAGTTTCTTTTTAATTATTCAATATTATTATTTAAAATAAATATAAATAGTTATTAGACAAAGGTAAAAAATTATCTCATTTCAACATACAGCCATACAATTTTGATTTATAAATATTTATAATTATTATCATTCATTACGTACATTTTCTATATTTACTTGATCTTGTGAACCATTTCCTAATGTTACAACTTGACTCGTTACTGGTTGTAAAATTTGTATTGTTTGTCCACTACTAGAAGCTGTGGCATTATTTGTTTGTTGTTGTTGCTGTTGCTGTTGAGCAAGTTGAAAATAATACTGAACCTAGAGTTGAAAAAAATAAAAAAATAAATGTAAAAATATTAAATTGTTATTTTAGAATTAACTTTACAAATGTTATCATAAAAATCTATTTTTGTATAAAAACCATACTCTACTTTTTATCTAGTTTTTAAAAATTTATTTTTGAACTGACATTATTCAAAGTCATATAATTTGTAAAAAATTATTAGTTGTAATAATACCTTTGAAAAGTACAGTAATCATTAAAGATAAAATCTTTATCAAATATAATCAAAAACAACTGTCATAATATCTATAGTCATCTTACAGAAAACATAATAATCTATCCAAATTAGTACATTCAATTTAAGAGTTTTGACAAAACCTTCAATTTAAGGTAATTTTATCCAATAAGTCACTACAAATGGTGTCATTATAAATGTTTCTACTGTAGATATTTTATGAAAATCATAGATAATAAAAAATATTACTTCCAGTATTAAAACATTGATTTTATTGTATATTATAATAATAATATACTAATTTTAAAAACACTTGATAAGAGCAATACAACAGCCTAGAAGTTACAATTGTAATAAAATAACTCAATATTGGTTTCCCCTTATCAATACTTTATGTTATCTTTAAAATTATTAATAATAACAATATATAATTTAAAACAATAAATATCTATTAAGCTAGTAAAACATATTAAATTAATATGGTGATAAAATTAATTTGCAACTATATTTATTTTATAATGAATAATTAAGAAAAAACCAATGTACTGATTAGTATTAGGATAAAATTGTCAATTGGAGCTGAGGTCAGGCTCCTGAACAGGTGACCTAGGAATTTATTGATAAAGTCATGTCCTTAACAAAATAAACCACAAGTGCCACCATACTAAAATGACAACTCTTTGGTAACCAAACTTGATAAAAAAAAATAAATATTATGTTATACAGAATAATTATTATTCTTGTATTGAATTATATTACTAAATAAAATATTGATTAAAATAAGATATGTATTTTAGGTATAATATTTATTTTGTTATGAGATAAAACTATCTAGAATTATTGTTTTATTTCATACTGAATATTAATTAAATAAACTCAATATTGCTTTTATGTGTAAGATTATAGTTGAATTTATTAATTGTCAAGGCGAAAAATACGAATATTAATGGAAAATAAAAATGGAGTAAAGAAATTACAGCTATTATTGATACAAACTCTATGTCAAAAAAGTATAAATTTCTTTTAAATTTATCATAGAATAAGAATTTCATACAATGAGTAAGTAACAAGTATAACTTTCCATAAAATGTTGTTGTAAATCATAAGCAGTTTCAATAAAAAAAATATGTTTTATATGATGTACTATTAGTTATAATTACTTGATCAGGATTCAGTGTTGTCTTAATATCATTTACACCTTTTGTAACAATTTTTGCTTCTTCTCTGGGTACAATATCGATAAGAAAATCAAACTGATCGTATTTGGTGATTGCCATAGCGATATCATTTCTCTGTAAAGTTCGCCGACGATTATCTTCAGTGTGAATCCATGCTCTAAGTGTCAGTTCATTGATGAATATTTCTGCAGCCTTTGAAAACAACATTGGCGCCTCAGCACTAATCATTTTCACATTATCATCTAATTTCATCACTTTTTTTATTCTAGCTAGAGGTAACGCTTGTGTTTTTAAGTCTAACTAAACAAAATATGAACAAATTATAATTGCAACCAAGTATTACATACAATAGTTTCCTATCTTACTGTCCCGATTTTTCTGATATCCTCGATCACTTTAGGCCAAAATTGATTTAAAGCAGCTACATTGCATCTTGGATTGTCCTCTACAGATATTGTAATAGCATTAGAACCTTCTTCAGTCGGATTATCTTCCTCTTCCTCTTCAGTGGTTCTGAAAGTACACGCATGTATTATAAGTATCAATACTTTATTACTGTTAAAAAATCACTGATACTTACGGATTCACCAAGAACACGGACATAATTGTTAAATTCTCGCAATCCAAACAAATGAATTTGCCGCTCAAATTAGCGCATCCAACCAAAATTGGCGTATCGCGAGTTTTCAACAGAACAAAAGCAGATGTCCAATAGCCGTTCAACGACACAAACGACGCCCAATCATTTATTCTCGCTTATATTTTCATTGATACTAACCCAAACACATGGGACAGGGAATCCCAAATTTTTTTAACTTATTATTATTAATTTAAATTCATTATTGCATTTTTATTGGTTACGACCAATTCTGAAAAACCTTCCAATTAATTATAAAAAAAAGTTATATAGATTTATTAACGATTAATATTATATTTTTAATCATTGAAATTGAATTGGTTGTTATTTGACTATCTTAGGAACCATTGTAAACAGCGTTATCAAATATTATAGTTTTGTGATTTTAACGTCTAATTTTCATTTGGTCTTTCAACTACCAAAAATCCAAGGTGCCAAGATTTTTTACGAAGATTACGCTTTATTATTTAAATTAATGTATGTAGTTTCTATATGATTTTCACGTAAGACCATAAAATAGAATCAACCATTACTATGACTGTTGAGGTTAACGATTAATTAACATATTTTTTATTTATTATTTTTAATGTTATCTTTTATTATTAATAATAATTATGATAAACCATGTATTTTAATAGTATATGAAAAAAACAGTCATTGACTACTCATACTTCTATGTATATTAATATTATGTAAAATCTGTGTTGGGCAATCAAAAGTACTGGTGGGGACGGATCTGTAACGAGCGTACTATTTCTTAATTAACACGTAAAATATTACAATACACGAACTTGGCCGTATCAGTTTTTCTTGCTTTTAAAAAGATTTTTAATAAAAATTGAATGTGCAAGTACTCTGTAAATATATATTTATTTTTATATTATAAATAAACTAAATTTAAGTAATAGAATTCTTATTTTTTTAAAAATTTATTGAACTAAAAAAAGGGTGAACTGGATTTTGTAAAGATACACTAACTGGCATTAGTAGAACTTGCCTAGCACTCAAATAATATTTTATAATTTTAGTCAATATCACATTTTCTATTATATTAAGTATTATAAAAAATCTGAACGAAACTAAAGGTTAGGTTCGGTCGTAACTAACATCAGTTTTTATCAATGTGTTTATTAAGCAATATTTTAGTAATAATAATATGCAGATCACTAGGCAGTTAAAATATTTATATAGTATTCAAAATCATTTTTTAGCGTTCAATCACCTTTTTTAAATAATTTCAAAAAATGTCCGACATAAAAATTGTACTAACTGTGTATAAAAAGGTACATAATATTTTATAGTTTTATTATAATAATAATAATATTAAATATTATATAATAAGAAAACAATATAATCTACATCGTTTTCTTTTATTTTTAGTGGGGCAGTATTGTTATTTTCCAATTTTGTAGCATTTGCTGACGAATCAGCAACGACGAGAAGATAATTATGCTAAGAAAATATATATTACAAATATGTATGAAATATTTTTATTACATTATTAATAATGTATTTAAAATTGCTATAAAATAATGAAATACATAATCAAAATATATTGTTTATAAGTATAGTGGATTCCGCTTTATTGGGACACATTGGTTTCATATTATTTTGTCCCAATAATCCGAAATAAAATAAAACATATACATTTATTGAAAAACTAATTTTTGATGGTTTTACTATTACAAATATCTACATATTACAATAACAAAATTATATAATTATACAAAAAGAAAAACATAGTATTATAACTTACATATTTATAAAAGTACATTTATATATATAAATATACAACAAAATCTTGTTGAAGAAAAAAATAATCTCAATGTTTCTAAAGATTTCTTTGCCTCCTGTAGTCGGATTGGTGGATCTGGTTCATCGTCCGTGTCTTCGTCGGAATTATGTTGATCTTGTATTGATTGAATAATTACATCAACGTATTCATTTTGGTCATAGAATCCAGTTGTTCAAATTATAATACTATTTTCGATAAAATACGATATTATTCATAGTAAGTATCAATGCAAGTATTAAATGTAAAAAGTTTTCTAAAATTATCCACTCGTATTTTATTCAAGTATAATAAAGTATGTACCGTTAACTGCAATGTCGGACTTAAACTTGCCACGAGTGCGGCGTTTGAAAAACGTCTGATGCGAATTCGTTTGCATCGGACGCACTCGCCGCACTCACCAGATTGACATAGGACACGGCATTACAATTTACAAAACCGGTTTTAGACTAAAACTTTTAGTCAATTACTTTATAATACAATAAAAATAGTCAATAAGTCGTAATAATTAGAGTAGTAAACGCATATGACCTACATTGGGTCAACTGCCTGCTAAATATTTGCATTATATAAAATAAAAATCACTAGTAATTCATTCACAAATAGTCAGTGGCGTAGTTACGGGGAGGGTGCAAGGGGTTTTCACCCCCCCCCAGATTTTTTTTTTATGTATTTAATGTACTTACCAACACATTATAATAAAATTATATTTTAATTTTACTATGATTCAGTATATAATAAAAATTGAGTAACAAAATAATTTTCATTCAAAATGAGATATAATAATAATACCATTATAAATTTAATATTATTAAATAGGAATTCGTATTAAGATTCTAGACCTGCAAGGGTCGATCTGGCCCGTAATGATATTGGACCGGGCCGGGCTGTAAAATAAAATAAAGGGTTGGACTGGGCTTTTTAAGTCTTGAAATTTTATTCCGGACCGGACCTGGGCTTTTTTTCGTAAAATTTTTCGGGCCGGGCTGGACTTGACTTCGAATATTAAATCAAGGGTTGGCGGGCTTTTTTAAGGATTTTTCTTCAACAATAATTAAAAATAATAATTATAAAACTAATACTGGTACAATTAGGTACAATCATATAATAATAAATATATAATATAATGATATCTTGATTCGTGGGTATAATAATGCTATTTCTTCTTCTTCTTCTTCTTTTGCCTCGCCTTCCTCCCAACTATTTGGGGTCGGCCACCCTTGTCCTACACCTCCACTTTACTCGGTCAATCACATCTCCTCTGCACACACCGACAGCCCTCATGTCATTCTCCAAAGTCTCCAACCATCTCTTTTTTGGTCTTCCTCTTCCTCTTTTCCCTTCAACGTCCATCTTCATAACCACTCTTACTGCATTCGTTTCCTCTCGCCTCATCACATGCCCAAACCATCGCAGCCTATTTTCTCTCATCTTGTCCACAATTGGCGCTACACTATAATATTTATGTCAATACAAAATAAAACAACACACTACTAAAATCATATTAAGGTATCTGCGGCATTATTATTATAAGATAAAAAAAAAACGGTAATTTGGAATATTTATAGAAAATTTGTTGCGTTTGGCTAAACAATACTAAAAAAAAAATGTTGGACTGGACCGGGTCGGGCTTAAGAAAAAATGGGTCAGGCCGGGCCTGGGCTTTTTTTTCACAATATAGTTTGGACCAGGCCGGACCGGGCTTAAGGATAAAATTGATGGATCAGATCGAGCCGAAAATATATGGCCCTTGCAGGTCTATAATTAAGATAACCTAAGAACGTCGAAAATAAAGGTCTTAACCACCTAGAAAAAAAATGTATCTACGCCACTGCAAATAGTTATAGTTATAAATAAATCAATGGTAATACTATCATATTTTATAAAAAAAAGTTTTAGGACTAATATTCATAACACCTAATTGTTAATTAATTCAAGATATACGTATTAGAAATAGAATAAAAAGCTAAAAGTGCTATATTCATAACAAATAAATACGTAATTTTTATGGTAATTATATTTATATAATTTATCACAATAAATATAATAATAATAATCATACAACTGTAACGTCCCCTCAAACAACAATCGTTACACAACAACTATTGTAGTACTTATTTTTCGTCTGAAACTAAACTTTAAATGTGGCACCTACAAGTAGTGAGTACTAAGTGTCGACTCAATCCATAGATAACTGCGGCATTATTGTACAGTAGGGTCTAGGACATTTCACCGCCGTACCGTTTCGCCGCTGCATCATTTCGCTGCGGACTCTTTCGACGCCGGACTATTTGCAAAAAAATTTCTGCTTCAGAGGAGTATGCAAGCGCATGGTTTCTTATAAATAAACAAAAATTAAAGCTGCAAATTCTATTTTAGGGATGTTAAAATGTACTTGATTCAAATTGAGAAACATATCAAAATAAATGTTTCACAACTCAAAGAGTGTCAATCAGGGATGAATGCATGTAAAAAGTCGGGTGGTGAGATTTGAAAAAATATCATAACTTTAATATTGTTGTTTATTAATCTTTAATAATTTAAGTACATTATTGCTAATAATATTTCGTAGGAAGGTTCTCTTGCATCGAATAGTCCGGCGGCGAATAGTCCGGCGACGAAAGAGTCCGCAGCGAAACGGTACGGCGGCGAATAGGTCCGCGGCGTAATGTCCGGGTCCGCTATAGAACATGAAAGAACTATAAAAGTAAATATGGAAAAAAATATTCAAGATTTTTAAAATCTAGAAAAATGAAATTTGTTCAAAACTGATTTTTGTATGAATCATAATGTATCATATTACATTAGTTTTGCTTTTAATGTATGACAATTGTTTCATATTTAAATATTTCTTATTTAATCACGTATTATAGATACTAGTGATGGGCATAATCGAATGATTTTAATAATCGAATGATTAGTAATCGAGACATTTTCATAATCGAGATATCACTCGAAATAATCATTCGAAATGTCCAAATGAAATATTAATAATCGAGATATCACTCGTTCAAAATAATCGAATTGTTTTGAATGAAATATCGAATAATAACAATAGACGGGTTTCTTTTTCTTATGTTATCTTTACATTATTTATACTTGGTAAATATCAACAACTTTACTATAGCTATGTCCTACCAAATAATCCTATGGTTAGAAAAATATATTACCCATTGAGTCAACAACAATTTAATAATAGTTTTATTATAGTTTATAATAGTTAAATTCCCTCGTTTCATTGACGTCATTCATTCATTCCAAATAATTTATATCCGATTATTAACATTTTGACTATTTTGAGGCTAAGAATTCATTGTTTTAAAAATAAACTTAATAAACGAGATATCATTAGAAAGTATGATTCGATTATAATAAATCATTCGAATATAATATAATCATTCGATTATAATATAATCGAGATATTATTTTCATAATCGAAATATCTCGATTATATAATCGATATAATTTTCATAATCGAGATATCTCGATTATATATCTCGATTATGCCCATCACTAATAGATACTAAAAAAGGAAATATTGGAAACTGCTTAAAATAATCATAAGTATAATTATGAAATAAATACAAATATGTTTACAGTGTAATATGTTATAATCACATTTTTAATGAAATAATTATTAATATAATAATAAACAACTAAATATAATCCATATTTTCTAATTAAATTATACGCTACTTTACGTATGACACATTAGATATTTCGCATAATAAATACAATAAAATATAAGTTTTGAGTTATCAAAAATATTTATACTGTGTAAAAATAAATGCTTAAAAATAGATCTAGAATTTGTTTTTAAACTTTTTATTAAATAGTATCTCAAAGTTTGAATTTTATGTAATTATAATTATGAAATAAGTTTGAACGTGGGATAATTAACACAAAAAATTGATTATAAAAGAATTATATTTGTTCACTCACATTAGTTATAAAGACTAGTACATATTTGTTTTTTCTCGAACTTCAAAATACCTATATATATTTATTTATTTATTATGTACGTGATATTTTCAGGTGATACTAATATTAGTTATTTCCAATAGAGTTAGTTGATTAATTGTTTTTGTTTTTACATAATTATTACTTTATTTTATAATAATTTGTGCTTATGTTAACCCAATAAAAGACTTAAAAGATATTAGTATCAGTGGTTAAAGTGGAGGGGGACGAAGGAGGACGGAGTACCCCTTCTAATTTACGGTAAGATTATGCGTCCCCTTTAATTTCAGTTTCCAAAGTCCGAGGGGTATTTAAGAAAAATGTATTGTAATTTTATGTCGTATGTTAATGTTAATAATTTATTAAATGGCTTACGTAGACACATATTGATTAAACATCGAATTTAAACTTATTTTATATCGCTTGAAAAATCTACGTTTCTGATGATGGTTAAGTTTAGTGTGATAAGCCATTATAGAATAATAAATTATTGTGTAATAGTGTGTAATCCACATTCACGCTGTGTCTTATAACACGTGTAAATAACTTGATAACACGTACACACCTGTCACCGAGACAATATAACATAAATCATAATTCATAAAACTATTGATATTTAATGCAGTAATATTGATGTGATATTGAAAATAGCTGTGATAAACAATAGTAACTAATGAGTAATGACTAATAAATAACATTATTTTAATATTTACTAGTTGGTGAGTTTTAATTTTTTGTTTTTTGTGGTTTCTTAAAAAAGTGGTTAGATTTAGACTTTGGATGAAGAACTTGGGAACGCTCCTCAATTTTTGATGACGTTAGTCCCCCCTCAACATTTAACTCACTTTAACCACTGATTAGTATCGTGTCCTGCTAACCCAACTAATTAATTTTATCATACCGTAATCAGGGCCATATTTACCATTAGGTTAGACAATTACCTATGGCCTCCGTTATTAGGGGGCCTCGGATTTACATGAACTTAATATTTTTTTTTTCTAGAATACTACTTTCAGTGTATAGAATAAGCATAAGAAAAATAAATATAATATTTCAAAAAAATATAATAATTAATCCTTATCAGCGTAAAATGCAAAGAAAAGAAATAAAAGTCTATTTTTGTACATACTGCAAACACCATACGGGCCACAACCATCGGTTCTTCTTACAGTTAATATAAAAAAAAAAATGTTTAATTTTGTACATAATAGGTAGGTACAAGAAATCTATAGTCTGTAGAAATAAAAAATGTATAACATAACTATGTTTGTTAAAATGTATAAATAAATTATAATTATATATTTATTTTGTTTACTTATTTGTGGAGGGGGCTATATATGCTACTGTTGACAAGGGGCCACAATTTTAATTTTGCTTAGGGCCACAAAAAGCCTAAATCAGGCCCTGGCCGTAATATCTCCACCGGAAGACACCGTCTAATCTGTCACTTATTTTTATTTTATTTACTTAACCATTTAATTCCATCAATTGTTTTTATTGTTATAAATTGTAACGGATTGAATATAAAATTTTTAAAAACAAAAAAAAAATTGTAATAATTGCTTTTATCCCACGTTAATTTTACGGTATTCAATTTTATCGAGTACTTAACTCTATGGATTTTTAACCACTTCTGCACTACTACGTTGACTATTCATTTCATTTTCTAATTCTCTATTAGTACTGTTATAACTCATAGCGTTATATCTTATTGGATACGTTAATAAATTTCCCTGATCCCATGTAAATAATTCTTTGCTTTGATGATTGTATTGAATCAGTGTAGTATGTGCAAATGGATTTGTAAATGATAAACCAATATCATTTAAACGAACGTTTTTATATAAATCCAATGCAAATCTAAATATAAAAAATTAATCAAATGATCATATGAAATAAAAACCATCGTTTATTATAGATAATAATTGTAAGTACCTGATCGTTGTGTTCCTTTCAGTTACACTATGAACTGCATACAACACACCGCAAACGATGAACATATCTCCTGCTCTGTCGTGTTTGATGCTTATATTCCAAGCATATTCAATTTCTAAGGAATTCGGATCTACATGTAAAACAGCTGTATTGTTTGAATCTTCCAAACCATAAATGATCCATAATCCATTTTCTTCGACAGCTAAATCTACATAATTCATCCTAAGTATAAAATATAGTATTAGATCATGGACTAGTCGAATTAAAAACTGTACTGTTGGGAATTTACTTGGTTGTATATAAACGAGTTTTTGGATTAGTAACATTCAAATATGGGACCGTCATATTTGAGTACTTATTTTCTTGAACATCATACTTTTGAATCAATGGCTTGTCCTTTTCTTGAAAATAAAAATAGCCTTTGTACATTGCATGACTGTTTCCCTAAGATAAAATTATAGTTTATCGTTATCAAAATGTATTTAAATTTAAAAAGTTTTAGATTATGTGAAACTTTGTAAGTATACTATAAATCTTGTTTGACAATTTTGCTTCGTTAATTGCATATAGATAATCATTAATATTCTTATAAAATAAAATGTATAGTTATTTGTTAATGACAAGGGCGTATTTTCCGGGGGGGGGGGGCAATAGGGCGATCGCCCCCCTCCCCTGAGCCTCTATTTTTTTAATATTTATTACTTTAATATTTTCTTAATAATAAGATGTGCATAAAATATACCAAGTGTTTTTGCTCTATATAGTCTTCCTTTATGATTTAATGCTTATTAGATTAAACTTGGTTAAGAAGTCAAATTGGACAGGAAAAATATATATATCGCGATATATAATTAAATGCATGGAAAGTAATATATCGGTTTACAGAACAAAATCGCTTTAAAGAATTTGTCTTATAGAATAATAATAAATAATTACTTTGTACTTAATTAAAAGATTATAATTATATTTTTATTATTATTATTATTATTATTATTATTATTAATCTATTTTTGCATATAAATAATTTGTATGTATGAAATTTGCAGATTAAAATAACTTGACCAGCAAGAAGTAATATGTTCATTTATAAATTAGAATTTATTAAATTGATTTTGCATATATTATTGTTAATTATAAAAAAAAAAAAAAAATTTATCAAAGTCGCACACCTCAGATAACAGGACCAGAAACACCCTTGATTTATGGTTAAATAATTTTAAAATAATCATCTAATTAGTGATTCAGGCCCGTACTGGCTCACCGGGCAACCGGGCAGATGCACGACGCGCCCCATGAAAGTTACAATGTATAATGCGCCCCTCATATGTATTGATTTTTTAACATGTAATCTAATGAACCTTCATCTATAGCCTATTATTATTATTTCGTATGACGTCTATTATAGGCATCTATAGCCTATAAAAAATACGATTAAATGACAAATATTAAGGCGCCCTTAAATGTTTTTGCAACCGCCCCATAAGAGGTGCCAGTACGGGCCTGGAGTGATTTATAGTGAGTGATATATAATTATATGTTATAATTATGACATATAATTATACATCACTCACATGGTAAGGTATCGTCAAGGTATGTGTTCTGGTAATGGTATTTGATTTAAACATGGATTTATTGGAAAACTCTAAAAGAGTTTTTGATTCATTGATTGTCGCCCATATTGTTTCGTTAGATAGGCGTGGAGCTGGGTCTTTCATCCAAGATCCAAAAGCAGCATTTATTACATTTTTATGGAAGACCGGTTTTCCCACAGCATATACTTGACAATCTAAAAATATAGATTTTTAAAGAAAAATTTTATTTTAAACTTTCATAAATTACCCAAAGTTCTATTTGCGTGGCCTTTAGTGGTTACTCTGTGTAATTGTTGTACAGATAATGGTTGATGACCTAACAAATCATCAATTGTAAATTCTTCTTTACATTCTTTGGTTTCCTTCGATTTTGCGGGACAAGTTGGACAAATTGTTATAGGTGGGCAAATATCATCTACACCAATTAGTTCCGGAGGTCCTTTACCAAACTTGATTTTATTATTGGGGTCAACATAAGGCGGGGGTGTTACCAAAGTTGGATCAACAACTGAAATGTTTAAAATATTCATATTATTGAAACATTGAATTATTTTACATTTTACTTTAAATATTTACTGAATAATGTGATATTTCCAGGTACAATTCCTTCTTCATTTTTACTCACACAGTAATATGTACCATTATCCGAATCATTAATAGCCGATATATTTAATTGCGTTATATATTTATAATTATTTATATCTATTTGAGTGATACTATATTTATCGTTATTTTCTAAAACTTCTCCATCTCTTTCCCAATAATGAATTGCATATGGAAAAGCTTCTATTTCACATTCAAATGATACTGAACGATTGACTGCTGTAGCTACATTTTGATTCAATACAGAAATGAGCGGAGGGACTAAAAAAATAAAAATGTTTTTTATTTACATCAGTATATTGATGATAAAATAAAGTATAATATAAGTACTATTTAATAATTCTTAGAGCACTTAAAGATATTATTTATAAAAACAACCCTGCAAAATTTCAATAGCAAGTCATTTGTTATGTTAAATCAATGGTACATTGTGAGTTATACGGAGTCCGATGACCCATATAACTTCAAATTAAATAAAGAAATGTAAATATATAATATACTTTATACACATTATTTTTTGAATAATCGGTGAATGTTTTTTATCTTTCTTATCTTAGCTGAAATCATACTGACGAAAATGATGTATTGTTTTACTTTGAGATCATTGTGAAGTGAAAGGTTTTTCATGTCCCATGGAGCGTCAGTTATAGCGCGTAAGGTAATATTCTGAAAAGACTGGATGGAACGGATGTTAGAGGGCTTAAAGGCCATCCCTCAGATCTGAATTCCATATTACCAGACAGGTCTAATCATTGTCTTATATAAAATCACATATTTACCAAGATTTTTTAAAACTTTATTAGTGATAAGATGATAAAGAAAAATGTATTTAATCAACTTTTATTACACTTATATGTTATGTACCTATAGGGCTCGGAAGTTGTAGGAGCTAAGAAAGGAAAAATATACATGCAAATATACAAGAAAAAATGGTAAAACATGCATTATAAATGTTAAATACGCAAAAAAAAAAAATAGGAAATATACAATAAAATAAAATAAATATCCTAAAGACCAGAAAAATAATACATCTGATGTTGTTAACAAATTAATAACATACATAAATATTTATAATTGAAAACAATTTTCAACTGATTGGTATTTTAACTTCTTATTGAACTTAAAATATAATTAAAAAAAAGAACCGGATGGGCCTCGCTCTGCTGTATACTTGGGGGTGGAGTGCGACTCTTCATAGGATAGGTCATTATAATGGATTTGTTAAATTTGACTTCAATGATAGGTATCATTGTATACGAAAAACGATTCTGAACGGAGATGATATGTTAGTCTAGAATATAATACATTGTTATTTATAAATATTGTAATAAGTATATTTTATTTTGAAAAGAAAAATTTAGAAAAATTGTCTATAAATAAGTCAAAATACTTTGAAAACTTAACCATGTATAGAAAACGTTAATATTTCGGTGAAAATTTCAAATTGTTGCGGTTTTTCGTTTTTGAGTTAGAGCATTTTAAAAAAAAAAACCGATATCTTTGTCAGTCTAGAATATTATACATTATATTATATTTTACATGTAATTTTATGTCAATATTCGCTGTTCAAACGCTTATAAAAAAAAATTGTGCCTATGGATTTTAATAATTTTTGAATGACATTAAGAAATACTTCTGTGGAATCTTCTATTAAATTTTCAAGTATTTTGTACGAGCCAAATTTTTTTTCTCACCGATTATAAAAATAAAATGTAAAAAAATCGAATATTTTAAATGCCTATAAGTAACTTAAAAATCAATATAATATTTTGAAAAAAATATGACATAAAGGAAATACCAATCTTAACAGCTGGTAGAAATTTCAAAAATCTGAGACTTAAACTAGCCAAAGTACCATCTACATTCACTTTCCTTTCAGAAAAGTTGCTACATAAGCAAATCGAAGCATTTTTACTGCCAAAAAGGTGTCGTCAAACACAAAAAAAAAACACACATCATTGTAAAACCAATAGATTCTATCACTCCGTTCAGAATCTAATATTTTTTTAGATATTTTTTAAATTAAATACAAAAGAATACATGTATTATGACACTTGTTATTGCATTAAATCACCAATACTTTCTTAAAATTTTAAATTTCAAATGACCAATGATTATTCGATGAAAAATTTTTATATTGAGAAAAACTTCTTTTAACGTCAGGTTAGAGATTTAACCTTGTACAAGTAAAGCAAGAAAAATATTTTTTACACATTTTAAATATACATAATACGTATATGAAATCAACAAAATATTCACGCTTTCTTTAAATGTGACCAAAATATACAATTCTAATTTTCGATTTTTAAATTTACTCTTATATAGCTCGGATTTCTATTTGGTATGCTGTAAATTGAGAGCATATAGAACAATATGCAACTCCTACAACTTCCAAATTCTAATTATGTTCAATAACGTTCAACTGATTAAAGTATTTTCTCTACATTTCATGATTTTAAATTAAAAATATACTTACGGTTTTATTATAAAAAATTTAAACCGTGGGTGGGTACCATTTTATATTATTTTTAAATTATTTTTTAACCATATGGCTATTTTTAAGAAAAATACTAAGAAATTTTAGAGATAATCAATCTATTTAAAATAATCTGTATTCAATATCCCATGTAAAAAATAGCTATGTGAATCTATTGGTGTAGATTTACATTCACAAATAATTTTAACTTCAAATTAAAAAAACTAAACATTTTGAATGATTATTTTCAAATCAATTGATCGAAATCGGATTTTCATTTAATTATTTTTATTCTTGATGAAAAATGATTTCTCCCAGATACTAGTTTAATGCAATTCTCCATTAAATTGATCATGTAATATTTCGAGCACCCTTATAATCATAAGGAATATTGGTGTAGGTATAAAAAAAACATATTAATTATTGTAACCTATCCT